>CAJQZP010001607.1:5482500-6082500 GCA_907164705.1 Parnassius apollo | reverse complement strand
AATAGTCAAAACATAAGCATGTGCCGGCAATTTCCTCAGTACTAGATAATGCAATAACTGTCAGGTGTGGCGGCGAGCGAGAGGCAGGGTCCGGCGCTTAATCCCGCGCGCTTTACGGTAACAAGTTTCGACATTAATTGATTGGGTCCCGAGGCTATACTGCCGAATAATGTTCGGCCGAATATTCGGTTCGGTAAAAGTTTAACCGAACATTCGGCCGAATATTCGTATTCGGTGAAATCCATATTCGGCCCATCCCTATTAAAAAACTGTGGGACATACTCATTTAAAAATCAGGAATTAAAGTTTCATCAGTTTCCACATACACAGGATTTTTAAAACAAGTGAAATAACATAAAATCAGTCTTTTATTACTTCTCGTTCTGACGACCTTAGCAATTAATTGTTTATGTCGGCTTTTCCGACAACATCAAACACGATGACTGACTGTATGTTCTTCTTCGGATGTGGTATGGGGTAGTGGATATTCTTATAGCGCCACTACATGGTAAATTTCGGATATTAACGACAAACGTTATATTTCCAAAAAAAACAATTGTGCAGAGCTGAACGAGGCAAAATTGGATTCGCCGCAGGGCGTGTGCTGGCTGTCGAGCACGGTGCTGGCGGTGTGCGACACAAACAACCACGCCGTGAGGGCCGTGCACCTAGACGACGGCACCGTCGAGGTGCTGGTGGGCACTGGCCAGCAGGCATCCACCGGTGATCTAGGTATTTCCTAACTACTACCTATAGGTGAGGGGGGAGGGATGTTTATTGTCCCGATGGCATAGTTTAACCGGGCTATTTTTAGTTTTTGAATACTAGTTTTGGATTGCTTGCAGTGGTATGCTTGGGTTGGAATTTAATTTATTAATTGCAGGGTCCCAAGCACATGGTAGCACGCAGCCATCTTTTCTACTGAAATTTGGATGTTTTTTTTAATTTAGATAGCCCCGAGACTCATCCTAGGTAGGAATCTATGTTAGCGACTACATTTTGAAATCAAAGAATTAGGTGTCTGTAATCTACAGTATTCACTTACCACCAGGTGGACTGTGTGCTCGTTTATCACTCGTATACTATTAAAATTACTCGTATAAACAATCTAATAACTTAGACGTGACTTGATGATACGGAACACTAGTTAAGCAAGTAACTCTGTGTATGACAGGCGGCAAATGGCTGGGTCTACAGGCGCTGTCGTCCCCGTGGGACGTGGCGCTGTACACCACTCCCGACATGGACATGTCGGTGCGGCCGCTGCAGCTGCCGCCGCCTCCGCCGCCGCTGGACACTGCACCAGTAACCGCTAGCGCAGAACCTAAAGACGATACCAAAGGTAAACGAATGTATTTTGTAGCGAACTAAAATCGTCTCAATAAACAATTCGTAAGAGGCGACAGAGCGAAAATAAATCTGGAGATGGGCAGTCTTCGTAATAACGACTAAAAATAAAAAAGCCTACGGTTGCCAAGCGTGGCAACTATGGCAAAAATCGTCACTATGAGGCAACCTATGAGGGAGGCCTTTGTTCAGCGGTAACGGTAAGCAGTTACATTATTTACAATACAATACAATATGATACTCTTTATTGTACATCAACTAAAAATAAAAATAAAAAAAATAATAATGAACAAACAATGAGGGAAAAACAAAAGGCGGTATTATTGCTACATAGCAATCTCTTCCAGACAACCCAGAAGAGGAAATTAATAAAAATAAAAATAAGATTAACGGCTAGGGTGCACAAAATTAGAAAAAAAAAAATACAAACTTATATATTAAAATGACAACATACTTTAGGTAGATTAATGACCATAACTAACAGGAGGAAGAAAGAAGAGTTAAAGAAACAAATAGTGTTTCTTAATCTGATTCTTGAACACATTTAATGATTGAGCACTTTTAATTGACTTATTATTTTTTATTTACTTTCTACTTTGCGGTCGCGTGGTCCTTATGTATCGACGCATATCAAGATTGTTTGAACGCATGATTCCTCTATTTTCCTGTTCTCGTCCATGGCCTACTATAAATGCAACGCAAGACGCATAATAATTTTTTACCTATTTGAATAAAGAATGAGGTTAGCAATTCAATTGTATTTTTAGTATATGTAACACAATATTTCAGCGGTTAATTAACCGATTTTAGCTTGGCAATTTGCCGACAGCAACCGCATATGTATTTTATTAATTCAAACAACAGTGATTGTTTAATTCTCAATTGTATTTAACTGTTGATGATGCAATGGCGTAGTGGCTTAGCATTGACTTCAGACGTTGAGGGCCGCGGGTTCGATTCCCGTAACAAATGTTTGTGTCAAATAATTGTTCCGCGGTAATATTTGTCCTTCTGCAATTTATGTATGTACCCTCCACGACAAAAATGCATGGGAAACGTTTCTTTAAATTATTACAACATATGTTGTTTTTAAACTTTTACTTGGTATTGTTGTTTTATTGATAGGTGGGATTCTGCCATTTTAAATTTATATAGCAATGGTTGAGCCTACATATAAAATTAAATAAAAGTAAATAAATGAGATATTTGTAATATACGCGCGATGTTTAATTGATAAAATAAGAGTTAAATACTAACATTAGTTTTGAGTATAATATATACTATTGTTCTACTAACACATATATATATATATATATATATATATATATATATATATATACAAAGTCTGAATAAATATCATTATTATTATTATACTGCTTTCATTTTTTCGTTTAATTATTCTATATGTACTTAGGTTCTGATTACAGACAAAGAGAAAAAGGACGAGAAACGGCGCGTGTTATTAATCGCTTGTGCCGGATCGCATCAAATATGGGCACTCTTCCTTGACAATACGATTTGGTGGAAATATAAGAGTTACACTGAAGGTAATCATGGATTTTAATGTTTTCACGTAGTGATGTTATGTTGCATGTTTACAAAACCAGTATATTTTTCATAAGCTGTAACTTATTTATAGCTGCGTAAAAGTGACTTGATGAAATATGTGCATTATTAATAATATTTTTTTATTACGATATTTGTTATTGAATTATCCGATTGCGATTAATTGTGCAGAATAGTTAATTAATGTATAAAATCTCTGCTACTAGTTGGTTTGTCCTTTTGCGCAGCAACGAGGTTATGAAACAAAATGCTTTTTATAAAGAGCTAGTTTATGGACTAACGTGTGTCATATGCTACTTTTATCCCGGAAAAAATCACTGTTTCTTTGGAACAGATCGCGTTACTCTAATAATGATAATAAATATATATTCATGCCTACGCCAGTAAGATAACACTGTTATCTTATAGTTGTAGTATTACCTTGTTATTGTAATATTCTTGAACTCATCTAATGTAAAATAAATTATGTAGCGGGAACTGTTTCTAAGATCATCTGCTTCATCAGCCCGTGAGTTTCCACAATATAGACGTAATATGGCAACTTTAGATCTTTAATTTCTCCTCTTAGTATACTCACGGGATTAAATTGGCATTTGATTGGATGGATTCTTTTACGCAGCCGCCACACTGCTAATTGATTATACCTGAGTATACTGGCCATGTAAGTGCGGTGTAAGATAATCTACTGTAAGGTTACCAATTCTTGACAGGACAACCCGGGAGAATTTTAGGTAATCCAGTACGGGGGTGGGAGAAAGAAAATTTCAATCATTTATTAATTTTTAAATTTTTATTTACTTTGCTTTCGAGCAACATCTAAATACTTGTCGATTTCACAAAGCGAGTACGGGCGACTGATGCATATAATTTTTAGAAAAAATCTGAGAAATTATTGCACCCTTGGAGGTCGGGAGATTAACTATTATTACCGGAGATTCCCGGGTAATCCGGGAGGGTTGGGAACCCTATCTATACTCTATATCGTCCCTTTGATATTAGGCGACAGAAAAAAACTGAAGCAAGAGTTCGGCGGCAGCTAGTAGCTAGCTATACTATTGTATACATTTGCCTTGTGCAGCAATTTATGGGGGTAACCAAGTTCGGCAGTAGACTTTTGATATGATATGCTGTAATGAAGGTTTGAATGAGCATTGGGTTTAATACCGTCCCTTGCGTACAGGCACTTGCGTGTGTATCGCGGGCTCGGGCGTAGAGGCCGCTCGCAACAGCGCATACCCTAATACAGCGGCCTTCGCACAACCCTCTGGACTAACCCTGAGAACTGGTGGGTAGAAAGTTATCACGCTTTAATAACGTCGTATAATACATTTTAATATTGTTGTTCATTCTTATTTTTTCTTCAGCGATTGCTCAAGCTTACTCGATTACGTCATACTTTTAGCATACATCTCACACTTTTATTAATATAGAACGTAGTTCAACTAATGGTAAGTAGCAACTGTGGTCCATATACAACCACATGTATCGTCGATTAAGAACCAAAATTGTTAAGCGTCTACCACACAATGGTGGGCGCGGTGTCGGCCAATTGTATTCGCTTGCAATGTAAGTGAGTCTGCAAACACGTGCGGCCCTATCGCGGCCCCAGCGCGGTCACTTGTAAATTTTTACAACAGGCCGCGTGTACCGCATGAAAAACGACACTAAATACAGAGATTTCAATAGAAACACACTCAATCTACAAAAGCATTAGGATTAAAAACAAAATATGAAATAATGATATTGCTGAATATATTAAGAGTATTATGACTTCGTCACGGTTAGCCATGTTGCCAGACGTCCGATCGTGGCACAGACACCATAGCAAATGGCGCTTCAGCCTATCTAGTTGCAGCGGCTGGAGTCACGGCCCGCGGCCAGCTATTTTACGCTGGTACTCCGTACGAGTATATACTGCGTTCTGAAATGATTAAGTGCTTACTACCATCTATATTTTTATACGTGCTAGAGCCACTGTGCAGATGTGGGTACAAAACGAATGGGTCAGTTTGACTGCAACAGAACCACACTTTAAAAAAATAGTCGGGTAGAATATGATGTGTATGGTAATACTCCAAACTCCATCTTAGTCTTCAACGGTGATGACGCATTTTATCTCTTGTTGTTATTATTAGATTGGGATATATTATATTTTCTTTTATGATAACTGTATTCTGATTCGTAATCTTATATAAATATGCATCAATTTTAGTCCTTACTCTTGTAAATTCCTCACGAGTCACGACTGTACAAATATTTCTCTGGCTGTCTACTTAAAATTTAAAAAGTAATCATTTAGAAAATTCAGTATTAAAATTTAAAGAATAAAATTTATATATGCTACGTTTCCGGGACGTTTTATTAACTTAATATTCGATAAACATCTGGCACCAAGTTTTTGATATTCATAATAAAATAATATTAGAACAGAATTTTAATCAGTTATAACAAACAAAGTTGTTTGCCTATAAATAAATACCGTAGACAAAATATGTAGACAAATTTAGATGGCTCGGGAGCGTACTATGTACTCCTAGCTGTCCATGGGGGTGCCTATGTTGAGCTGTCGACTTCCGAGAGACTGTGGTAAGAGTGATGGAGGTGTTTTGTTTTATTCATTTTCACATCCTCACTTTTCTTGGCGTGACAGGTACAAATCCGGAGATATTCATTGCTGATTCTGAAAGTTCTTCGATTCGGAGACTAGCTCTAGCCACTGGACAGGTGTCTACATTGTGTGGCGGTGACCGAAACCCTTTGGTACGTTTTTTTGAATTTGTAACTTTTAATTCTTGCGCGCGTGCGTGCGTGCGTGCGTGCGTGTATTACTATTGAATTTATTTTGTGGATCTGTAATTATAACTGTTGTATATTCATTTATTTTTTATACTTATAAGTTGACTAGTATGTAATGAAGAGTAGACTAGAGGCTATAAGTAAGCCTTTGAGTTTTTGTACAACAAAGCCTAAATAAATAAATAATACATAAGATACATATTACCTATGTATCTCACTAAGCTTTATTTCTACTTCAGAACCTTTTCGCCTTCGGGGATGTGGACGATATAGGCGTGGAAGCAAAGTTCCAACATCCGCTCGGTGTAGCGTACTGCGAGAATAACAAGGCACTCTACGTCGCAGATACATACAATCACAAAATAAAGAAAGTCGAAATTGGTCCACAAAAAGTCACCTCATTGAATCCCACGATGATCGAGACCACAGACCCTGCGAACTTCAAAGAGCCCTCCGGTCTATCCGCCAGTAATGACGGCAAATATTTGTACATTGCGGACACTAACAATCACTGCATCAAAATCTTCAATCTAGCCAAAAACGTGTGCCAAGAGTTCAAAGTGCGGCTACCCGATCCGAAATTCACGGAGCCCGAAAACCTTATTCTGTACAAAAATGACTTGTTCGTGAATAGAAAGTGCGGGAATCTTATTATTTATTTCAACGTTAGCTTAGACTCGGAGACCAAGAACGTAAAGTTTACACCCGGAGCACCTCAAAACTGGCATGTCTGCATCCGAGACGACAATAATAAAGACGTCACACAAGACGACTTCGAATTCGTCGGTTGTTCGCACAAAGGGACCAAGTTGCCCGGGCGAGTGGAAATGAAGTTAAAACAGAGAACTGATAAGACTCATTATCGCTTGTACCTCAGCTTCCAAACGGCGCTCTGTGACGCCGCAGTCTGCTTCTCGCACTCCTTCACTATTCGATCGACGATTTTGGTCCGGGACTCGGTGAAAATGGTTGAATCGTACAAGATCACATGCAAAGTGAATCCAGTGAACAGATCGGATAAAACCGATCATAATAAAACGTAATTTAATTGAAAAAGTTGTGTACATACTTTGGAGTTTAACTGTTGCGTTTATTTACCCTCGGTTATATAAAAACAAAACGTTGTCATTATTAATTTATAAGTTAAACAATGTTTTATTTTTATTAGTTTTATGTTTATTATGATTGTTATAACATCTCAACAATAAAGTTTCTCTATCGTAAACGTATCTCTAGTAGCGTGAGTAAAGCATAAACCCTCAGAGCTTTCATATTCCAGCATCAACATCAGCACATATATGATCCATCACAGTCGTCATTTCATTCTTTGAGAAGGATTGAGAACACGGAAAACTCAGCCGCGCTGACCTAGTACGTGTTGACGCTTATTTATTTTTTATAGAAGAAGTGGCAAGCGACCATGTGGCTCACCTTACGGTAAGTGTCGGCCGCTGCTCATGAACAACTAACACCAGGGGAATTGCAGGTGTGTTGTTGGTCTTATAAAAAACGGCTCTTTTCTTGAAGATCCCTAAGTCGCATCTGTCCGGAAAAATCGCTGGCGGTAGTTGATTCCACAAGGAACTTGTGTGAGGAAGAAAATTTCTTGTAAGTCGCACAGTGGTGGACCGCCAATCATCCAGATGGTATGGATGGTATCGCGAGTTTTGTCGCGATGAAATTAGTCTGAACAATTCCTTATTGCAATTATAATAATTATGAAGTTATATTGGATGCCGTGTAGTGGCGGTTGAGAATATCCACTACCCCATGTCTTCCCGTGGGTGTCGTAAGAGGCGACAGAGGGAGACAGGCAGGAGATGGGCAGCAGCATCTTCCTGATAACAACAATTACATAATAAAAAACTGCGGTTGTCAACCAGCTCGCCAAGCGTGGCGACTATGGCAAATATCTCCCTATGAATCTGGTGTTTGTCCTTGTATGGTCTGGAGTTTGTCCTTGTGCAATTTATGTTTGTAAACTGCCCCCGCGATACAGGAGAAAATCCTAGTGTAGGGGTAACGTTTTTTAAAGAAAAAAATAAATAAAAATAAATAACGACGCAAACAGACGGCCCCCAGTCCCCGGCGGCCTCGTTATTCCGGGCTACGGTGGCGACCATGGTACGACGGGGCAGTTATCGGTGTGATAAGAATCTCCGGTGGAGGTTCGGTTGCCACCTACAACGACTTGACCTGGCAACATATAACTTACGCACCCTGAGGACTGACGAGAAGATACGAGCTGGAAGAACAGGTAGACAAGTTGCGCTGGCATATTATAGGATTATCCGAGGTCCGAAGAAAGGGTGAGAACACGGTTATCCTCAAGTCCGGCAACTTGTTTCTATCACCGGGAGGGCGACCATCTGTCCCAAGGAGGTATCGGATTTATCGTCCACAAGTCTCTCGTCAACAACGTTGTAAAAAGATTGGGAGTGTGTCGAAGAGGGTCGCGTACCTGATACTCAGAGTCACCAAACGATATTCGCTGAAGGTCATACGCACCAACCTCTGCACATCCCGATGAGGAGGTGAAGGAAATGTATGAGGATATCTCTAGAGCCATGCATTCCTCCAAAACCCACTACACAGTGTTGATGGGAGACTTTAACGCAAAACTAGGCACAAGAGAAAGCGGTGAGCTGAAGTTAGGGAAATTTGGAATGGGGCAACGGAACCCAAGGGGCCAGCAGCTGGCCGACTTCATGGAGAAAGAGGGAGTCTTTATGATGAACTCTTTCTTCCAGAAGCGGCCCCACAGGAAGTGGACCTGGTCGAGCCCCGACGGTTCGACAAAAAATGAGATTGACTTCATTATGACGACCAGACGCCAACTGTTCAGTGATGTCTCAGTGATCGCGAGGGTGAAAACTGGCAGCGATCACCAAATGATTAGAGGCACACAACCTAAACGTTAAGTTGGAGAGGTCTCATCTAATGAAGTCAACGCTCCGTCCCCCTCGTACTCTAATCCAGAATTTCGAAACCTTTTAGCTCGAGTTACAAAACCGCATACCCGTCCCCCTCGTGCTCTAATCCAGAATTCCGAAACCTTTTAGCTCGAGTTACAAAACCGTTTACAGTGCCTAGAAGACTGCAATACAGTGGACGATATGAATGACAAGCTCGTGGCAACTATCCATGCGGTCAGAGCTAAGTTCTACAAGACCCGCTGCAGAAGAACAAAAACTCCGATCACACTCTTAATCTCATGGATGTTAGACGGGAGATAAAGCTTCAGTCGTCAGCAGATTTGACAGCATACAGGCAATTGAACAGACAGATCTCCAAACGCATGCGGCAGGACTTACGCAACTTCAATACAGCTCGTATTGAAGAAGCGATTGAGCGTAACCAGGGCTTCAAAGTCTTTCCCAGAGATCTGTCTGCCAGAAAGAGCCAATTGTCAAGGCTGAAGACTGAGTGTGGCGGCATCGTTTCTGGGACACCTGAGATTCTGAGTGAGATTGAGAGGTTCTATGGGTGGGTTTTTGGGCTTTGTATATCTCCGACACCACTAGTCCCAGCACCACTAATCCCAACACCACTGCTCCCGGCACCACTACTTCCAACACCACTATTCCAGGTAAGACACACCATCGACGATAATACGACACATGTTTCGCCTCTACAAGAGACATCCTCAGGTGATTAGACTACGGCGGCTGACCGCTAAGTGAGCGGTGAGCCGAAACAGCTGCTATTTATACACGCCGTTTTTTGAATATAATTTTTTGAAAAACCGTTAATCTTGGTGGGGAGCGGAGGTGTCGGCGTGTATAAATAGCAGCTGTTTCGGAGACTAGTGGTGACGGAGTTAGTGCATGCAATTGAGGGAGGGCGGGAGGTGCTCTTCAATCCAGGTAAGACACATCATTGTATTTGGCTAGCGGAAGGTTGCGAAGTAATTTATATTTTTATTATAAACAGTATATATAGAACATCTCCGGACTATCACACGGAGCGTTGGCCGCTTCTCAGGCAGAACACCTTACCCGGCGGGAGATCTCCCCTTTTCCTTTCACGGCCACAGCCACTTTGCCTGGCGTATGTGGACTATGGAGAAAGCCTTTGATTCCGTCGAAATTTGGGCGGTGCTAGTCTTCAGCGGTTCCAAGTTGACTGTCGGTATATCGAAGTGCTGAAGTGTTTGTACAGTAGGGCTACAATGGCTATCCGAGTACAGAACCAGAGTACGAAACCTATCCAACTGCAGAGAGGTGTAAGACAGAGTGACGTTATATATCCGAAACTCTTCACCGCTGCATTGGAAGACGTTTTCAAGCTACTGGACTGGAAAGGATACGGTATTAACATCAATGGCGAGTACATCACTCACCTTCGATTTGCCGACGGTATAGTCCTTATGGCAGAATCGCTGGAGGACCTAAGCGCTATGCTTAATGACCTCAACAGTGCCTCCCAACGGATAGGACTGAGACTTAAGATGAAAATGGACAAAACAAAGATCATGTTTTTAATGTCCATGTCACACCTATGCCGGTAATGGTTAGGAGCACTAAGCTCGATGTTGTTGACGAGTACGTTTACCTGGGACAAATATTCCGACTAGGTAAGTCCAACCTTAAAATGGAAACATGTAAATCTTAGTTCCTAAGCCTATTATCACATTTTTTTCAAAACAACATGTTATTCCGTTGGTGGTTCTATCAATAAAATAAATAAATAGAATAAAAGAACACAAAACAAACTACAACAAATATATATATATATATATATATATATATATATATATATATATATATATATATATATATATAATAAATTAACTATACATATATGACCTATCCATGCTTATAAACAAATATATAAATACATTCATATATATTCGTATATACATATTTAAATACTTATATTTAAATACTTACATACATAATTAGTACATACAAATGACTATGAATATATCTGCCTAGCAATACATATTAAATGGATGAGTCATGTAAAAAGCGTTGTCTTTAATGGATATTCACGGACGAACTTTTTAAGAGCGTACTTATTGGGTGCTTTTCTGAGGTCATCGGGCAAGGAGTTCCAAAGGCGTGTAGCCTGAACTGTGAAGGAGTTACCATAGAATTCGGTGAAGTGAACAGAAATACAGATTTTGTTGTTAGAAGAGAAGCGTAGGACCCTATCATGAGACGACGTAAGATAGTGAAATTTATTATTTTTACATTTAATATGGAAAAAAGTGCAAGCATTATTCTGGAATTGCGTCTCTGCCGGATTGTAAGCCAGTTTGCTTAGATCTATATTGCGAAATATGGTCATAGTTACGAAGCCCAAAAATCAATCTTATACAGTTATTGAGCAGGCGTTCCAGCTTGTTCAGAAGATCTTGGGAAAGCTCTGGGTAACACACACCTGCGTAATCAACTATGCGTAACAGAAGTGATTGTACTAGCATAATCTTAGATTTTGTGGGAAGAAAATGTTTTAAACGATACAAAGAGCATACGAGTAAAGTGGCATTGACTTTACGACTCACATCTGAAACCTGAGTTCCCCATTTCAGTGTGCTGTCGATGTGAAGGCCAAGATTTGTGACAGAGTCATTGAATGGAATTATAGTACTATCATAATAACTAGGAGGTAAGTCTCAAGATTAATCTTAGCCAGCTTCCTTGAGCTACCCACCATTAATATAAATCAAATCAAATAAATAAATACCCATCCATAAGGCCATCGGCGTACAAATGCTACGAGCAGTTGATGATGGAGGTAATAAAGTTTATAAAAATTGAAAACATTATAGGAGAAACAACACCGCTTTGCGGCACACCAGCATCCACGTCAGTCCAAGCTGAGGTCATTAGGCCTACACTGACTGACTGCTGTCGACCGCGAAGATAAAATGCAAACCAATCCAATTCAGTAGGGCCAAACTTCAGATGAGACAGTATGGAAAAAAGGATTCCATGACCAACTGTGTTGAAAGCATTTAAGAAATCAACTAGTACCAGTACGGTTTTTTTTTTCTTCCATACCTTGTTTAATATTATCAATTACATTAATTAAAGCAGTAGTGGAACTATGACTAGGGCGAAACCCAGACTGATATGTACTCAGTAGGTTATGTTTCGGTAGAAATTTGCTTGTAAACACAGGATTCTAAAATTTTGGAAAGAAAGGGTAGGATGGATATTGGGCGAAAATGATTGGGAAGAATGGGAGTAAGATCTTTTCGGAGAGGCTTTACAAATGCCCTCTTCCAAAAATTAGGACACTGACCTGAATCAAGGTAACAACAAGCACTAGCTCCTGACTTCTCCCCGTTTTCTTTCTCATATCAGGCGCACCAGAACCACAAGGCACGCTGCCCTTCGTAGCCCCTAACTCCACCTGCACTACGGATCCTCTGTTGTTAAAGCGTATATCTTCTATCGATGCTAATAGATGTACGAAAGCTGTACAAAGGTCTGTGTGTGCTAAGTGGAAAGAGCCAGTTGTCCGGTCCATGTTGTCATATGATATGATGGCTGGTTAAAAGGACGCCTTAGCTAGTGTTAGTTTGCATGAGGTCAAACGTAATCGCCTTGCGTATGCGTTTAAATGTCCAAGGATAGGGACAGTGTAGCAACTGATGTCAGGATAGACGAGCGGAAGAAGTGGTGATTAATAGTGTTTGTTACAGTAATTCATGAAGATACACGCCCGAGAACGGTCGTATGTCAGAAATGGCGGTGCCGGCACGTCTATAGAATGCTGGCCGGATCGAGAATACGGTAACATAGCAACCGTTCTTGTTTAGGAATAGGATTTTTGAGAAAACATCATGGGGAATCGTACCATATACTTGCGACGAATTGATAACGATCTGCTTATTGTATTTTATGTAGTAACGTACGCATGTTTATAAATTTTTTACAAAAACATGATCGGGAAGCGTACCATATATTTGCGGCGAATTGCTAACGATCTGCTTATTGTATTTTCTTGTATTTTATGTAGTAACGTACGCATATTTATAGAATTTTTTTACAAAAACATAATCGGGAAGCGTACCATATATTTGCGACGAATTGCTAACGATCTGCTTTTTGTATTTTCTTGTATTTTATGTAGTAACTTACGCATATTTATAGAATTTTTTACAAAAACATGATCGGGAAGCGTACCATATATTTGCGACGAATTGCTAACGATTTGCTTATTGTATTTTATGTAGTAACGTACGCATATTTATAGAATTTTTAACAAAAACATGATCGGAAAGCGTACCTTAAATTTGCGACGAATTGCTAACGATCTGCTTATTGTATTTTCTTGTATTTTATGTTGTAACGGTATATTTGCGCCATCCATCATGAGTAAATCTGAAGATGATCAGGTGAACGGAATAAATAGAAGCCTTCAATACTACTAATTTGAAATAATCTTCCGGTACTATAAAAAATAAAAACGAAAATTTTGAACAAAATAAATAAACCAATTAATAACTATAGAAATAAAAATATTACGCACCCAATTAGTAGTATTTATTGATAGATCAATTATATATAAAAGATTTTATAATATGTTAATGTACGTAAACCCAGAAACCAAAGATTGCTTTTTTTTCCTCAAAGGTTAGCATCATTCGAACACAGGAATATCAATCAAAGTCCTCGTACTATGATAACTGGACCACGTCTTCGTCAAATCCAATATCATCATTACAGCCCTTCACAAGTCCACTGCTGAACATAGGCCTCCCCAAGGAATGTCACAAAGCACGGTCCTGAGCCACCTGCATCCATCGACTTCCTGCATGTCTTACCAGGTCGTTACTCTATCTAGTAGGGGGTCGCCCTACACTACGCCTACCGATACGAGGCTGCCACTCGAGAACCTTTTTCCCCATCGGTTATCGCTTCTTCGGGCTGTATGGCCGGCCCATTGCCACTTCAGCTTACCAATCCATTAGGCTATGTCGGTCACTCTGGTTCTACTACGGATATCCTCATTTCTAAGTTTATCACGCAGAGAAACCCTGAGCATAGCCCTCTCCACAGCTCGTTTAGCAACCTTGAGCGTCCTCATACGCCTAGCAGTGAAGGACCACGTCTCAGTTCCATATGTCATCGCTGGCAACACTCACTGGTTGTACAATTTCGTTTTCAGTTTTTGAGGTATACCTGACGAGAAGATGTAACGTAATTTCCCGAACGCTGCCCAGCCGACTTGAATCCGTCGATTGACCTCTCGGTCGAAGTTGGACTTACCTAGTCGGACTATTTGTCCCAGGTAAACGTACTCGTCAACAACATCGAGCTTAGTGCTCCCAACCATTACAGAGTGGTGGTTAATTTCCATGGGTGCTGTAAAGTGCTCGAAACGTCGGGAATATAAAAAAGTTAATATATACGCGATAAGATCCGTAAAAATTAGTTTTATTTGTGTAATGTTCGCGTAACGGTCGTTTTTTTAGTCTTCCATGTGTTAAAACTTTGAAGAGTTATATGACACAGTAAAAGTATAACTATAGTATTAAATTGTGACGTATGGAACCACAATAACTGGTCTATGTTACTAAATTTCCAAAATTTGCCTAAGTGAACGCTTACGAGTACATCATCGTTATTGGACTTGAAACACTAATTAGTGTTTCTGAGAACTGAAAATGTTCCTCGACGCTTTTCGACAGCTAGACAAAAATAAGGATTGTAACATTTATTTGCTGTAAAATTAAACTTTTATCTTATATTTTATGCCGCACTTGTGTTGAAAATTATCAAATTAAATGAATCATTTACTGTTAAATGTTTTTATTTTATATTTCATTTCATATGAATGTTGCTACCCCAGGGAGAAAGTGTGTAATTTTGACGTTAGGTCAAAAAGTTGGTGAATACTCCGCTGTATTAGGCCTACTTTACAAATCCGCCTGACCAGTGTGTTAAGAATATAGGCACATCTTTGCATTAATGCATGATTATGCATTATCGGAAGGACATATTTCCAGCTGTGAACTTAATAGGCTGAAGAAGAAGATGGATTGAATCGACTTTATGTTGTAAATTTATTACTAAGTAATACTTAATATTCATTAAAGTAAAAGTAAAATAACAGCCTACATATGTCCCACTGGAGGCCACAGGCCTCCTCTCATTTTTGAGAGGGTTTTAGCAAATCCACCGCACTGCTCCAATGCGTGTTGGCGAACATCACATGTCTTCGAAATATTGTTTTTTCTTATATCTCAGAAATGCAGGTTTCCTCACGACGTTTTCCTTCATCGCTGAGCACGTGGTAAATCAGCACTTGAAACTGCAATTAACTATTTCATTGGTGCCGGTGGGGATCGAACCCGAGTTTTTTTGCGTTGTGCCAAATTAAGAGCGAGCGCTTCGCCCCTGATCTGGCTGTAACCACGGCTGTATTTATTAAGTATATTTTAAAGTTGATTTCTGATATTTCTAATAATATATATCTGCAATACAATATTATTAATATATAAATAATAATTTTTTGTTAACTAAATTTTATTCAATTAAAATATAAATACGAATGTATCATCATCTAATGACTAAGTGATTCACACGTAAAACTTCGTTGAACTTTCTGACCGTAAAACGTATTCATTTGTTTAAAGGTATTATGAAATGAAGGGGTAACATTTTTTTACTATCTGACCTTACTTATTTTTTATTATGTGTTCACGATTAGTATGATTACAATCTCTATGGGTTATAAGTCTTTGATCGATGACCTTTTATTCACCCATTTGTTAATAATAATTGTTTAAATTTTTTCGCAATCAATGGGTACTTACATTTTTATAAAGACAAGTTACAAACGTTCACTATCTGTTCGTAATTAAGTTTTCATGGCAGAGTTTACTGTCCTAACGTAAAGAGTTTATTTAATTAGTCATACATAGCGTTGCCAGGTGTCCGGATAAAGCCGGACACAGTCAGGCTTTTTGGTTGCATGTCCGGCCAAATTAGACGGTGTCCGGCTTTTGTTAGGTTTTTTAAATATGAACATTTCTTTACATTTTTATGTACCTACATACATACTATATAAATTATTATAATAATTTCTATTCTATTATAATAATTTCAATAGTAGTGAACATTGAAGGATTAATAATAAAGAAGACTGATTCATTCAATTGTTGTTATTTGATTAGATTTTAAGAAGATTTTATGGTAAATGATAAAAAACATGTTATACATTTAAAAAAGTGTTTTACTAAAAAATGTCTGGCTAAACTCGCTAGTCTGTCTGGCTTTTCGGTTTTAAAACCTGGTAACCCTAGTCATAAAGATGACAGTAATGGATTATCGTCAAAAGCTATTTTTAAATATTTGTTGTATTGAAAGGTTGTAATTTTTTTAAGTCAAAAATTTTTTATCGTCGTTGTGATTTGAAACTCAGTGAAAGAAAATGCGACACTAAAAAAAGACAAATAGATATATTTGTCTCTATATCACTCTTAACAATCCACGATTTTAACGGTAATATCTTACAGATACGAGTATATATTAAATTAGTCATGTTTAGGCCATCTAGGCTAATTCTATTTTACAGACGCACTTGAGAGTCAATCAATTTTGTTCGATAAAATTATTTTAATTAGAGACGTCGCTATTACAAAACAATTTTAGTCGAAAGAAAATATTACTTTGATTTTATACAATAAAATTCAGGCTCCACATGTCTAAAAATAAGGATTGTAACATTTATTCGCTGTAAAATTAAACTTTTATCTTATATTTTATGCCGCACTTGTGTTGAAAATTATCAAATTAAATGAATCATTTACTGTTAAATGTTTTTGTTTTATATTTCATTTCATATGAATGTCTCATTTGTACTGCGTGTGGAATGCACACATGTTTTTATTTTATTTAGTAGCACTATGCAATATGTGCGCTGCAAAGCACATTGGCCCCAACGTCATGATATCAATCATTGTTCGGTAGTTGATAACGTGTTTTGAATTTTAAGCCATGTGAGGGTAAGTCCAACATCAAAGGGGACAAAATGAAACAATCTAGCGTTCGACTTTTTACTATTGATGTTTGGTGTGTATGGTACATGGAGGAAATTCAAGATAAAGTTGCGCCTTTCGGGCTGGTAGATTTTCTTAGAAGTTCTTTATCTCGTTGCCGGAGGCTTTTCTCGTTTACGTTAAATAATATCATGAATATGACACTTAAACTAGTTTATTATTTTAACTAGTTTTACACGTGGTAGAGCCACGCTGCAGTTTTATTATGGTTGTAGCACGAATGCGTCGGCTCGACCAGGGAGGGACCACGCTCTCAAAGAATACCAGCATAAAATAGCAGCTTAATACTGCTATGTTTCGTACGATTAATGTAGAGATCCCGAGATCCTTTTTTACTGGAATTGAGGCAATCAATCTTAGTCCTCATGGGTGACAACGCATGTGCGTTTTGATTCTAATTCGAGGATAAATGTAGATGTCAATAGGCCGCAGTATTCACTTACCATCGGGTGGAATGTGTGCTCGTTTACCACCCTTATTATATAAAAAAAGTTCAAATTAATATACACACACGCATTTACAAACTGATGCCCCCGCTAGCGTCAATGATATTCGTTAGAACAAGCAATGCGTTGAACTTTTTTTACTCAATATGAGTCAGTGCATGACTACAATCCTACCTGGTGGTAAGTGGTAATGAAACCCTAGATAGTAAATCGCACTGTTTTTGCCTAACAAAAGCCTACCCTCGCTTCGAAGACGCCCAGATTGTAATCGGACGGAACGACAGACACCGGCAAACTATTGCATTATTTGCTGTACGTGTTATGAAAGATAAGACAAACCATTTGTTTGGTTCGTATGCGTAGAATATCAACAGTAATTAGGTAAAGACCCGCCAACCGCTTGTTCGAAGGAGGAATTAAGGCATGTACTTAGTTCCTGCACACACTCTCCAAAATGCATCCTATAGAATACCGAGAGGCTACTCTGCGCCTGTGCTCGAGACTGACAAGATTGGTTTCAACCAAATTACGGTTAACAATAAGCCTCTTAGCACGCCTCTTTACTGAGTCCACCGCTGCTACGTAGCATTTTGAAGCACCAGCCCATATGTGACAGCAGTGCACTATCTAGACATGCGCTATATAAAAGGTAAAAACTGCCCCGGCGTACTGCCATACCCTTGCAAAGACGCTTAGCTCTCATGCGGTTGCTTTGGCCCTGGACTCAATTAACGACTCATAGTTGAGTTATATCCTTTTTTCTTGTAGCGAGTTATTAATTTCGTTTAGATGCGATATATCACAGAAAGTAATAACATAAAATAACATTTTATATATTTAATTGTGTTGTATATGTATGTACTGTATATATATATATATATATATATATATATATATATATTTTTTTTTTTTTAATGTATACACACTTTATTTATGTATTATGTTTTGCGCCTGCTGTATTTGCGTCAAAATACACTCGGTTGTTTAATGTGTTATAATACAAGATGGCTCCGTAGTGCAGTAGTGCGGTGTGAAACCCGTTTTAAACGATCTCGCCACAGTTTGCGGCGCCTATCACTATCGTCTTATTGTATTGCAGATTAATAAGAATTTATGAAATAAATTTGATTTAAAATAACAAAATTCTCATTTTTTGATAAAATTAACAAATGTTACGTGTAAATGTAAATATAAAGTAAGCTTTTAATAAAAAGTTAAATCTAACTTCAAAAACTATAAAGAATAAAATCATTTCCACATACTAGCTTCTAAAGTCTAATTTATATCGTATAATAATAAAAATATAATACGTAACGTCTCATATATTATAATAATCGGTGCTAAGACATAGTTTATCGAAGAATTAAAGACATAGTTTATCGAAGAATTAAAAACCCGACTTCAAAACCTATTATTAGGAATTTATTTTATTCTTTTTAAATAATGAAATTCGCTTTTGTTTCTTACTAGCAATCCGCTCCGACTTTAGTTGGGTTGAATCCATTAATGTGGAGGATTACAGACAATTTAATTTAGCAATTTTTCAATTTCTCAAAAACTCTTTTTGGATAAAATGTAGCCTAGATCACTCACGGCTTTGCTCTCTATCTTTTCATAAAGTTTCATTACAATCGGTTGGACAGATAGACAAAGTTTTTAAAAATTGTTATTCATTTTTTTTATAGAATAAGGGTTACAAACGAGCACACAGTCTACCTGATGGTAAGTGGATGCTGTGGCTCATAGACATCTACATTTATTACCGAATAAGAATCAAAATGTAGATGCGTTGTCACCCCTGAGGACTAAGATGGAATGCCTCAGTTCCAGGAAAAAGGGTCTCCGGATCTCTACACTCACCATACGAAACACTTACGCTGGTATTCTTTGAGAGCGTGTTCCTTCCCCGGTCGAGCCGACCAATTCGTGCTGCAACCATAATAAAGCTGCAGCGTCGCTCTACCACGTATTTAATTCATGTCTTAATGCATCTAAATAAACCCCTCAGAACAATAAAAAAAAGTTATTTCGATATTTTATTTCAATTTTATTTATATAAGTGACTAATTTTATTATCCTTTTAAGTGGGCTAAGAAATATCGCAAGATCAAGGTAAACGACCAGAATTTTGTAGAAACAGATACAATAAAAACTTCATCGCCTTTGCCGGCCTCGACGTATTAGATTAAAAAAAAAACAATCCAGTTCAGTCGTTTCCGAAAAGTCGGTGAATATCATTGAAGTAATATGTACTTACGTACTAGAACAGCTATTTAAAACAAAAAATGTGCGCTACTCTGTGTTCGCGCGGTTCGTTTTTTTATCATAGAATAAACATAGGTAGAATGATCAGTAGGTAATAGTAGATTGTATTGTTAAATAGGTAAATTATATCGAAAACAATTTTCAAATTTTGTCATTTATTTTGTATATTATATTTGCTTATTTAATATAATATTACATAATATTATATCACAATTACATTTTAATGATATTTTATCTCAATATTTTAAAAGGTATCTTTGTCAAATATAAAAAAACACACACACACTAAATGTATGTTTAACAAAATTTATATATATAAATGCTGGGCACGCAAGAGTTAAAAATGGACGAATTTATTCCACTTTGATGTGGAAACCTAAAAATAAAATAAAAGAATAATGAGCATATTTAAATATAAAAAATCAGCCTAATTACGATAACTTATATATGTTTCTACAATAAAAATATGTATAATAATATATTCAGCCTATACTTAATTACCCACAGAAATGTCGCATCTGAACAAATTAATTTCATAATCTATATTCCATGACACGAGATGGCGTCTTAGAAATATTTTTTTTATTATGAAACTATAATACTTTTTTATTGATTAAGTATCTTATTAACCGATGAAAAGTAATTCCTTGTTTTGTACTGACATTTCTTGAATTATTTGTGCAATATCTAAGTACACACGACGGCATATTTTTATTAAGAGATTTTTTTAAAATCAACACAACGCGCGACAACTCTACAAGCGCCTAGCGAGTGACTGATCAAGGTGCGGTGTATGCACCGCAGTTGAGTGGAACAGAGTAGCTGAATGCAGTGTCGCCTCTAATACGTAGTACATAACAAAACATAAATAGCTCAATGGTGAATATACATAAAAAACATACACGTCGAATAAATGTAGAGATTTTTATAACCTAAAAATAATTACGACTTGTTTGGATGTATATCCATGTGCAATTCATGTATGTTAAACGACTCCACGACACAGAAGAAAAACCTAGTGTAACTTTTTTTTAAAATGCAAAGCTACTTACTAAATTAGTTTCCTAAACAGCAAATTTAAATATTTCCTTTTTATACTTAACAATGTCATTTTTGTTAAAAAAAATTAAATTATTGTAAAATTTGTAGTAGGCATTAATGACACTTATAGCTCAAATAATTTGAATCTACAACCTCAACAATGATAAATTATTCTTTAATCGATATTTGTAGGAACAAACGAGACCACAAACTCTTGCATAATGGCGTATATTCTAAAAGCAACTTCTTGACAAGTGATTAAAAATTTTGATTGAGTAATTTTGATGAGCTTTTGAACTAAACCAGGCTAAGGCCATCTGTCATTAACATATTAGATAACATCCTAATACATTTGTACAGTTTTTTCTTCTTCAAATTTTCTAACACCGATGTACTTAAATTAGTAATTACACCCCTTGTTGATTTCGCCATTAGCTGTTTTGTGAATAACTTACGAGCTTTTCAGATATTTTTTATATTATTGCTGTTAAAGATTATGCTTTATTATTAATATGAGTTTGTTTAATTTTAAAAACAAAATAACTTTATAACACATAAGAAATAAAACAACATTTATTTCTTAAATTAGTCATTTAGTTTATAGAGTAATAATGTGAAATGATTATTTAATGAACATTTAATTATAATTAAGCTACTAGTAATTATATTAAACAATGTTAAACTAATCGCGGTTGTTAAGTGGCGGAGATACTATAAATGCATAATATAATATATACATATGTTATTGGCTTACATAATTAATTTAAAGATGCATGTTTATTATTAATTTTAATTAGCTTCAACTGTTGCGATTTAATTTAACATACATTATATACGTATACTATTGTGCTGGAGGGCTTTTATCCATTGTGTGCTTGGTATGCAAAGCTTGAAAATTATCAGGCGCATTGAAATGCGACGCTCTGGGCATAATTATATCGTACACGTACATTCTTGGCAAATAAAACCACTTGACTAACGCACTATTTGATGTACAGTTTTGCAAAACTGTTTTTATGATTATGATTTCAATAACTGCAAAGATTTCTGTGTAATAAGTAATATTAATGAATTCTAACGAATGTATTTTATTTATCTATTTGGTATATTAATATGCCTCGCGTAGAGTAGGCTAGGGTAGAGTACACAAATTTGGATTTATTTTGAAATTTTTATACCTTTTTTTTTTCATAATTAACTGTTACACTTAACAAAAATTCAAATAATAGGTCCTTACATATGAAATTGGGGTTTTGTACGGGAGTACACCATTGTTATCTATGCACTTTTGCCATCCCATAAGTAGTCCATTGATCCCTTTACTGAAAAAACCATGGGGGCGAGAATCAATAAACTCTTTGAAGGCGGTTTGGACTGTCACATCGAAGTTGAATTTTTTCCTTGTAAGAAGTTGTCCAAATTCCGGAAAAAATTGTAATTTGATGGAGCAAAGTCCGGGGAGTACGGTGGATGTCGCAGAAATTCCAATTGTAGCTCATATAACTTAGTGGCTTTTGTTGTGCAGTGTGTGGTTTTGCGTTGTCTTGAAGCAGCTGTGGCCTGGAGCGATTGACCAATCTCGGTTTTTTAGCAGCTAGTTCTTCCTTCAAGGTTTGCAGTTGCTGACAATAGATATCTGCCGTAATCGCTTGGCATGATTTTAGAAAGCTATAGTGAACGAGCCGTGGTAGCTCAGATGGTTAACGCTCGCTGTAATATAACAGAACGCGAGTAACCCGGGTTCGATCCCCGCCGGCATCAATGAAATTGTTAATTGCAATTTTAAGTGCTGATTTACCACGTGCTCGGCGGTGAAGGAAAACATCGTGCGGAAACCTGCATGTCTGAGGAATAAGGTAAAAAATATTTCTAAGACATATGAAGTTCGCCAACACGCATTGGGGCAGCGCGGCGGACACTTCCTTGCCCTAAAACCCTCTCAGAAATGAGAGGAGGCCTGTGCTCAGCAGTGGGACGTATATAGGCTGTAACATTACTTTACATTACATAGTGAACGACACCGGCGCTAGTCCACCAAACACACACAAGTAAGTTTTTCTTAGTCAATTTTCGTTCAGGGCAAGATTTGGTTGGGTATCCAGGGTTCAGCAGTTTTCATCACAAGTAATAATTCAATTTAAAATCCCTTCATTTTTGTGTCGGTTGAATAAAGTAACACAGCATTCGACGCGTGTTTGCAAGTTCAATTCACTTAATTCATGAGGTACCCATCGTTCAAGTCTTTTACTTTCCCGATTTTCTTCAAGTGGATTTGCTTCAGTTTTATCACTTACCCCAAAGCCTGCAGCTATCTCTGAAGTGCTTTGTGATGGATCCGATTCCACAATAGGCTTTAATTTTTCATTTTCCACTTTGGTCTCCGGCCGTCCACGGGGTTGGTTCTGAAGGTCGAAATTTCCAGAACGAAAACGTTGAAACCAATAAAGGTATCGTGCTTTCTTTTGCGACACCAGCACTTACACTCAACCCTAAATTTTTTATTTTTTTTATAGAATAGGGTGATAAACGAGCACACAGTCTACCTGATGGTAAGTAGTTGCTGCGGCCCATAGACATCTACATCTATCCTCCATTAAAAATCAAAATGCAGATGCGTTGTCACCCGTGAGGACTGAGATGGAATGCCTCGTTTCCAGTAAAAAGGGTATCCGGTTCTCTACACTCACCATACGAAATACAGCAGCATTAAGCTACTATTTTACGCTGGTATTCTGTGAGAGCGTGGTCCTTCCCCGGTCGAGCCGACCCATTCGTGCTACAACTATACTACTAATATAACTGCAGCATGGCTCTACCACGTAAAATTACCGCGGATAGCAGAAAACCATGACTTTCGACTGGTATTGTTGTTCATCGTTACCAGCCTGTGGAATATGTATTGTCACCAAACGTTTTAATATTATTACCAATACCACAATATTACATTTAATACTCTAGCCTGGCTGGCCACGTATCATACGCCTGACGAAAACGAGATTTCTATTGGGTGCCTCAAAATCTTATTAGCATAGCGCACTGTCAGCCCTTTCGTCATGTACATAACAAAATGGGCTAGTGGATTCTTACACCTCTACAAAACGTCACATTAGCATGTATTGTCCGCCATTAATCGATTGTCAGAACTTTATACACCATCCTCGTATTTCCTCTTACATCCATGACATTATTAATTATATATTTTTGTAAAGAAAGCGGTGCATTAAATTTGACGTAATTTGACATTGTCAGCATTACCAATTCCAATTACGAGTAAGCTTTAAAATATCGTAACACGTTTATCATGTTATAGATCATTGAAGTAATATTAAATTAAATTGTTTCTTTAGTTCCAACGTAATAATCTACGAGTATTAATGAAATTGACTTTTAGGTATAAAGGTCTTCAAAACACAGAACATAATTATGTATCAATTTTTATATATAGTATTCGAAATTTGTTTGCGAACAAAATATTATGATACGAGTCAAATGATCTTGAAGGTATACGTGTGATCATTAAATGTGAATTAATTTACGATATATATACGATAGGTGCGGAGAACCAGTACATCTATCGAGCTGAGCGAGTTTCTTATTATTATAGTATTATTATTGCTCGCTATTAATACATTTTCTCAATGCCAAACAAAGGCTTTCCCACGGACAACACGTTTAATTTGCAAACAATAGGCGTAGTTTGGCAATAGTTTTAAGTATATCGTTTACCTTTAGTACGAAGTCACACATCACTTAATTTCTTCGTGAAACCTTTATTTTCTTTCATGAGAAAAATAAATGATGATGATTTTTTGCATGCATTCGGTGTATAGGTTAACTGCAGTTTACAGTTACGGTGTGTAATTGGTTTAGGAGTTATCTTTCGCCGGTTATGTACTTATATATTGTTTGGTTTGACTGATGCAATAAACATAAAAGAACGTCTTTGAATTAGTCTTTGAATTATTTAATTTACCATTAACTTTACTTAAACATTAACTTTACATTAACGTATTTAAACATACAAGTAAAGTTAATGGTAAATTAGTCGTCTCGATTCACTGGCACTGCGAAGAGATGTTGCATCTCTTTGCATTTTCTTCCGCATATACCATTGAGAGTGCTCTGAGGAATTGTTCGGATTAATCCCAGCCGCCTAATTTCGTGAAAGCACTACGCGGCAAACGTCCCGATACCATTCACACCATCTGGATGCTTGGCGGTCCACCACTGTACGTTCCAAGAGGAATTTTCTTCCGCGTACAACCTCTCTTGATTTTCGATTGAAGAATAAAGACAACGTGCTATGAGGCAACCAATCCCGAAGTCAGTCCTCAGACGAGTGTCAACACACAACCTTTTTAAGGAGTATGCTAAATAAAAAGTTGCATCGTTGTTGTTGATAAAGTAGAAACTACATAATAAGACAGCTGGACCCAGTCATTCTTTTATTTCTGATAAGAGATTCAGATCGAGGGAAATCGTCGTTGGTGGACTGAACATGCCCTCGATTTTTTTCCTCAGAAATGCAAGTTTCATGTTACGACACGTACTTCAGACATGTTAGATCAACATTGCAATTGACTTCATTGGCGCTTACAGGGATCGAACTAACCCGAGTTCTCTCGCTTATTAGACGAGTGCTTATCTCCTCAGTATTCAGGGACAAAGTTATACTTAATTCTTTTTATTATGTGTTGGTTATACAATGGCTATAGTTTAAAAAAATATAATAAGGATGATAAGCGAACACACAGTTAACCAGAAGATAAGTGGATACTGTGGCCCAAAGATATCTATCCTCGATTAAGAATCAAAATGCAGATGCGTTGTCACCCCTGAGGACTAAGATGGAATGCCTCGTATCCAGTAAGAAGGGTTCCGGTTATCTACACTCACCACCCGAAACACAGCAACATTAAGCTGCTATTTTACGCTGGTGTAGTATAGCTGTAATATAGCTGCAGCATGGCTCCAATTTAATTTTAATTTTGTATATATATGTGTGTGTGTGTGTGTTATAATAGTGATAGTAATACATAATGTTAAAAATATTTATTACAATAATGATACCTGGGTCCAGATGATATTTGAAAATCCCTAAATTACAACTATATATATGATCCTTGATATCTGTTAGTGATTGTGTAACTTCTGAACGACTTAAATTTAACCATATTTGTTTTGTCGAAAACATGGTTTATAGCTGTGCTGGGATCCGATAAGTGGCGCTGTAGTAAAGTTATCTCATATTCGCAACCTATGTTGGTATAGTTTCAAAAAATAATCACAAAATCAGGATCTAATAACGGCATCCCTATATAACATATACATTTTATATTTACAGCGTAAAAAGTCCGAAAAGGGCAGAACTATATCTGCCAGGCTAGCTGGTGTAGACATAAAAACACTATTGTTGCATCGCAAAACTGACCTCTGTATATATACGAGTACGCAAATATAGGGACTACATAAATGAAACACACGCGATCGCTTTAAATAGGGATAAAGATAACCTAATCTATCTTTGATAGACGACAGTAAAATGTTACTAGGTTTGTGTAAACTGTGAAGACACCCAAAAATACCATCAAGTGTGGTGATTTCGAAAATCTCCCTTTTATATAAGTTGCCACCTCCAGATGTGGACTGTTGTGAGTTGATGAGCAGTATTTTAATATAAAAATTACTTGAATACAAACACGTGAGAGTAAACAACAACATCCATCTAAACTATGAGGATAAACGTGTCTTCCTGTTTACTAGACAGAACTGTTTTACTTACGAGGCGCAATTCGTGACATACAATATTGCCTACTTATCTTAATCTACATAGTATCACATATCTCGTCGTTTTATCACAAAAACAAATATTAAAGCGATTTTTTTATTCCGCGCTTTTTTTTTTACTATTGAATCTAGGAATGTGGCTTTAAAAAGGTAGTATATAACGTTTGAATTTTTCTTTGTTAAAATTTTTCGCATTCGAGTGTTTTAAATTACTGTTGTAACTTTAGACTTATTATATTTATGTGCTATGTGTTATCTTGCCCATTGTGGACCGATATCAGTGATTATTTAATTTATTAAATAAGCTATACTTCAAGAGTGGTCTCGCTCAAATTTTGAGAAAAAAAACCGTGCCTATGGTTGAAAAATAGAGAAAATTCTAGTAATTAACTTGGGGTCGTGATAGTGCTTAGTCGACTCAAAAAGGTCAAATCATCAAATTCTAAAGAAGTAAATAATTAATTCAGCAAACAAAAAATAAAAAAATATTTTTCACATAATTTAAAAGATTCTGAGGTCAGTGCTAAAAATAATGTATTAAATAATGTGCTTTTTATTTTTAGATTTTTTGATGTCGATTTTTGCCTTTTTATGTTTATTTCGAATCTGAGATCCTTCGTGGGTTTCTAAACATTACTAAAAAAACTAAAGCACTCATATTATTTCATCTTGTTTAAATGTGCATATATTTTTATGGATTTAAATTGTATTTAGACATGAATGTGAGATTTTTTAATCTGAAGACGACTGACGACCGCATCGATCAATAGTCTGCATAACGGGTTTCGGTCACAGCTGCTGGGCTCATCGGAGACCAGTCAGCTGCGCAGGAAAGGATTATAGTGCACGAGTGTTGTGCACAAGACCAAGTGTACTCTCCATCCCTTATTCGTATAGTCAAATAGAATGTCAATCCAACACGACCAGAGTGAGATCGGGCGCAAGAGCAACGGCTTTTCGCGCCCTCCGAAGCACGAGAGTGAAACTGCACCAACTTCCTGAATACGGGGAGCTACTGAGATTTACATGAGAGTAGAACTGATTATTTGATTTTGGCCCAGCCCAGGACTGTAACAAGGGACCACAAAATCATTAGTTACATTTTAACCACTAGACCAACGCGGCAGTGTGTGTGTAGTCTGCATAACTAGCTCTATTTTCAGAAGAGTGTTCGCCTGACAGTCACAAGTGTGAACAAACCGTGTAGTGACGGTGTCAGAATATCCACTACCCTATTACGTCCAGTAGGTAACACTATAACTGAACAGGAAAGAGATAGCACTATTCTCTTGACAACAAATCAAAGTAATAAAAAACCGCGGGTCCAAAATCTATCTCTAATCTATAGGAGATAAGAGCCTTTGTTCAACAGTTGATATTTATAAGCTGTAATAGATATATGGATGAACCTTGTGAGCAACCTTATCAGAGGCGTTTGTAGTGGTGACGAATCCTTAGCTCGAATCGGTCGCCTCTCTATCATTACACCCAAGTTTACCGTAGAGCTTTACGCTCTAAAGCTTTGAATCGGATAACGATAATAATAAGTTTACGTATAATTAATCGAGTAAATAATTAACAATCTGTCTTGTTTAACATTGATTTTACTCGTGCATAAAAACATTAAAACGAAAAACAAATTTTCGCGAATCACATCATCACACTCCCTTGTTAGTGGATATTATTACGGCAAACATCGTTAAATACATAATACGATAGCGGAAACAGAACGCGGAATTGCCTTTGATATAAAATTGAATTTCTGGGAACGTAATAATTTATATTTGCGTTGTCTTATTACCGCAAAAAGATAAACGGCGTGATGAGCCGGAGATCCGTAAAGCGAGATCTGCGTGAATTTCCTGAGGCCTCTCACATTTACAAGTAACGTTGTTCGTGTCTATTTACTCGAAATTCATGTTCCGGATTTAAGTATGTATGTTATTATCACAAATAACCGTTTCTGTATAGCTTAAGGCTAGTCCTTATATGTACTCCACTAGTTGTATTTGTAAATACTTACCTAAAGTTCATTATGTCAAAGTCAAACAGAGTAACTATATATATACAATTAAAATGATTAATATTAAACAAGTTAAAACAAAAACAATAATTTAGAAAATATACACAACATATAATATGTTGTGTGTATATTTTCTAAATTATAAAATTTACACAACATAAAAGGTTTCTAAAATATACACAAAATAAAAGGTTAAATTTAGTTTTTTATTCATAAAAAGAGGGTGACTAACGAGCACACAGTCAACCTGGTGCTACGTGAATACCGTGGCCCATAGATATTTACATCAAAGAATATATCATAGAATCAATAAGCAGATGCCTTGGCATCCCTGAGGACGAAGATGGAATGCCTCGTTTCCAGTACAAATGGGTCTCCGGTCCTCTTCACTCACTCTACGAAAAATAGCAGCATAGAACTGCTATTTTACGCTAGTATTTTGTGAAGGCTTGGTCTTTCTACGGCCAAGCCGACACATTCGTTCTACAACTACAATTAATAAGAATTTTTGCGCAATCGCCACCGTCTGTTGCTAGTGTGGCGGCGCTGTCGTCGCGCCGCAAGCGAAAACACACCGAAGCCTAAATCACGCTATCAACATTCCGAATCATAAACAGCATATATAGAACATCTCCGAACTATCACACGGAGTGTGGCCGCTCCCCGGGCATAACACCTTGCCCGGCGGGAGATCTCCCCTTTTCCTTCCACGGCCACACTAGCACGTCATAAGACTGGCTGTGTTTCTTCATTGTATCGCCTGGCTATAACATTGACTAAAGAATCTACCAGCTTTTGGGTTGGGACCAGAGACCTTGATGAGGTGCGAAGGAATGACTGTACTAACGTCAAGTTCCCACGGCCTTAGTGTCTCTATACCAAACGGTATAAACAAGTAGCCTTCCCTGAGGGCTGCATTACTTATGCCACTTATTGAACTCATCCACAGTACCATCCGCGCCTGTCTTGACTGTAGTTGATTAATATAATTATATGCAAATATATTATTACATTACCGTCTAGTGACGACGTAAGAGAATTTACGCTATATCTATAGCATCCTGTGGGTGTCGTAATGACAGAGCAAAATTGAAACAAAATCTTCCTGATGAACACACTACGGAGACTTCGACACCTTAGGACAACGGGTACAAGGAATATCTTATATTGTCCGCTAAGGTACGGATTTTTTTTGATATTTGAATAATTGTATTTCCCTGGATGATTTATAGCGCATTTTAAAGTACATAGGGGGTACTACAACACATAATTAATCTTAGCAAGAGTTAGTCACAATAAACCATAAAAATCGACGTAGAACGATGCGTTGACAGTCCTGAGGAAAAGTACGAAAGTGTAGTCATTGTTGGGAAAAATTAGCTTTAATCGTAATGTTTTACCGAGGGATTAATAACTGCAGTATGATCTCTTCCCTATCGCTTCTCTGGGAATTTTACATTTCGCATAGTCATACGTTACATTTGGCATTTTACATTTCGTAAAAGGTTACGACAAACACGGAATGA
Organism: Parnassius apollo; assembly: GCA_907164705.1. Taxonomy (NCBI): domain Eukaryota; kingdom Metazoa; phylum Arthropoda; class Insecta; order Lepidoptera; family Papilionidae; genus Parnassius; species Parnassius apollo. The sequence continues at coordinate 6,052,683 of CAJQZP010001607.1, read as the reverse complement.
AATTGGTAGTAAGAGAATCCTTCTTACGCCATCACCACAAGATTATTGTCGGTTGACTATTTTTAAAATTCATTAATCATATAGATCACAATGTGTTAGTTATAACACTGACATCTTTCTGGTTTTGTTTTTTATAACTGACAATATACTTAAAGTGATCTAGTAAATTTTATAAATGTAAATTTTTATTAAATTTTTCGTAATGGCTTTCATGTCTCAGACACTACATTTTCGCGCATTAATTAATGGCTTTCAAAATAATTGGTAGACTCCGACGTGGTGGTATAAATAGGTCGTAAGAAAAAAGCATTTGGAATGATCTATATTCCCTGCAATGAAAATAAATAAGCTTTACTTGCTGGCTTATTATGTAATTAAAGCAAAAATGATTTGCAAATAACTTTAAATTTATTTATTTATTTATACTTATACAAAATCTTCAAAATGATGTATGATGAACAAAATGGTGTATACAGATGGACTTATTTTTACAGTTTCAACATTGGTGCTACAGTACTTTTTAACTTATCTGCATTAAGTATAAAGATACATAGTATATATGTATAATACGCATAATGGTTGTTTTTAATAAAATTACTTACAATTAAAAATTGAATGTATGTCTTTAGTTTATAAAATAAATAATCATTACCCACATACCTTTTTTTTTAAACTTATCTGTAATTATTTTACAGAAATGGCAGTCCTATATTATGACTTGGTTTTCGCCGTATTCGTAGCAATAAATCTCTCTCTACCAATCTATCAATAACGTAGAGAGAACTAATTTATAAGATATCTTTAACTTCATTTATCATTTAGTTGAATTACGGAATTTATTTGAAATGAAATGACTGCCGTTATATTTATTATCCATGTAGAAGGTATAAAGCAAAATAACCGCTTTAGGTATTTTCAATAAATGAATAAGGTATGCTTCATTTATACATATAAATTAAATTGAATTCTCTCTCTTTCTCTCTCTCTCTAATATCGAAATAACTGGCATCAGTTAAGCTTAAGAGGTTAATTGGATGCTGTTAAGACCATAACCATTACCATTACCATTATTAGATAGAGAGCGATAACAGGAGTGATCTAGGCTATATTTTATCCGAAAAACATGTATTTTAATAAAAAAAAGTAGTTTTTGATGATATTCTCATAAAGTATAAGAGAAATAAAATAGTTTAAAATATTTTTTTTTGGTTTACAATTTTACTTAAAAAAGGTCTCCTAACATTTTTTCTTTTATCTCTCAAAGTTTTTATATAAAATTTATTTAATTTTTTTTTTACTTTAACACTATTATGAGATAATGTGATTAAAACTATTTTACGTGAAATTAATAGATTTTCAGTTTTTATTTTAATCAATTTTTCATAACGCACATGGTTTTCTAGATAGAGCCTGTCCAGATGAGGCGTTTTACGCGTGTGAACTCGCGCGTTTCAAATTATTGCGTCTAGATATCACGTTTTAAGCGCGTTCCTACGCTGGGAGTATAGTTAGAGGGGATAGTTAGAGATTTACCGCAATAAGGGCGCATTATATTTCAGACGGACTGAACGCTTGATCTCCTACTATCACATGAGGTAAGGGATTTGAATCTGTTGGCGATATTGGCTTTGGATCTACAATATCTAAAGTTTTCCCGACAAGTATTTTATACAAAACAGTCTTTAAAAATTGTGGAGTCGTTACTTTTTCCATACGCGCCGATATCTACTGAAATAAAACAATAATTTGCATCGCATACAGCCAATAAAACAGTCGAAAAATAATTTTTATAGTTATAAAAGAGAAACCTAGAATCGTTAGGTTTTATAATACGGATATGCTTGCCGGCGGTGGCACCGATTTAATTTGGGAAATTTGCATATTTTTGAAATTGTTTTGAAATCTCTTCCCATTTAGCCTTCATAGGTTCTCTAATTACTATATTTTGTAGTTTTTGCCATAAGACGTAACAGGTTTTCTGTACTATTTCGATAACTGTAGACTTTCTTAGTCTGTTAGCATAATGCAGGTCTGAATAATAACATCCTGTGACCAAATATCTGACACAAAAGTTAATATTGTTAAATATTAAATTAAATTCTTGTAGAGTGTTTATTTACAGGTATTCATGTATTTATTTGCATGTATGAATACAGAGTTACCGGTAATTCGACCTATTCCTTGAAGGAGGTTAAGCTAGGGATCATTTGCCATACCCCCCCCCCGAACGGATTCCCGGCTTGTCGTGGCGGGGGGGGGGTAGGCTTAGTAGCCGTGACTTGGTCACCCGCGGTGAACAAAGAGGAACCCACATGGCTGGCCCGAGGTGGCGTCTTCGAGTGAGCTTGGCGAGCCCACTTCAGATGTGTGCTGGTGGGCTGCGGTAAGAGAAATGTCCTCTCCCCTTACGGCTGCAGCCGAGGTGGAGTCGCGGAGGAAGAGGAGTGTTGATATGGCGATGCGCCACTCGCCCTATCCTCCGCGACTCAAACGGGGCCGCACCGTATAGTTTGGTGGGTATTCTTGGCCACAGGGCCTTCGCGCATCGGACACGGGGGCGTCAGTTGCGCAGGTGTAGTTGGAGGCCGTGGAGGAAGGTGCACCATGTGTTCTGGTGTGCCTTACTTGAAAAGGGGATGCCTCCATGGGGCAGCCGGCGCTGGTGGCCCTGCCAATGTGTGACGAACGTGGAACACCATAGGGTTTTAGTCGGTGCGAATCCGACATAACCCGTCATTGCCCCCGCGAGGAGGGTATGCGTAGGCATTTCTCCATGTTAAAAAAGCGATCATTTGCGACAAATTAACCTATATCAATTGGGTAATATGGGTAAATTTGTGGAAAATGATCCCTAGTTTAACCTCATTAAAGGAATAGGTCGAATTACCGGTCACCATGTATATAGCACTATTTGTAATTGTATTTTTCTGTTTATTTTGTAGATACAATAAATTATACATATACAAACATAAATATTTAGTTAGACCATTTCAATACATTTTTTATTGATTTCAGGCACCTCATTGCAAAAGAAGTGGAAAGAGTTACGTGATGGCTTTGTTAGAGAAATGAAGAAGATGAAAACCACACCATCTGTATCAGGAGCCTTCGGCAAAGCCAAATATATTTATTTTGAACGTTTGATGTTCCACGAACGATCGACACGGAATAAAACTACTGACAGCAATATCAACACCACGTCTGTTGCAGCTGAAGAATAAGAATTTTTTGGCGATGGGGAAGATGTAATGAGACCTCCGCTTAGTCAGGTGAAAAAGAAAAATAAGCTGAATGTAGCTGATGAGAAATTTCTCGCCATCATAAACAGAAATTTAACCACTAGAAATCAGCCACAGACGTCAAACCAAATGGAGTCCAATGTTGTCAAATGATTGATTGTCATTACACAGGGAGCTTATTAAAATACCAGAGGGAAACAGAATTCAAACAAAAATTGAATTATTGAAAGTGATTCACATTAATGGTGTAGCGTTTAACAACCTTAGCTACGCAGACGATATGGTGCTTCTTAGCCCATCGATCAACGGTCTTAGAAAGCTTATTATATTTTCATTCATCTGCGAAAATTATGCTCGTCAGCATGGACTCGGGAAGGTATAACATCCTCAGAGTACAGTATAACGATGCTTTTCGTATTTTTTGAAACATCCACGGTACTGCAGTGCGTCTACAATGTTCGCAGAGGCTGCCGTCCCAGATTTTTACGCAGTGTTACGTTGTAGAACGGCCAGTTTCTGGGAAACTGTACGTAACTCAACAAACATAGATACACCTCTATCTTCCAGGCAGAAATTTTCGCCATCCTTCGGTGTGCGGAATTCAATCTGCAAAAACACTACGTCAACCATAAAATTTACATAAACTCTGATAGTCAAGCAGCACTGCTAGCGCTGAGATCAAACTTAGTGAACTGAAAGCTAGTTGGAGACTGCTTGAACCGTTTAAACGCCCTGGGTTGTAACAACAGGGTCGTTTTAAGATGGGTTCCGGGTCACGAGGGTATTGTAGGCAACGAATTTGCCGACAAACTTGCACGGGAGGGCTCAAAATGCACAAAATTTGGACCCGAGCCTTTTTGTGGGATATCAAGAAGCCTAGCCGGATTGACCCTCGAAACTCTTTATCACAATAAATCACTTAAGATCTGGTCTGACACACCAGGCTTAAAACATTCTAAAATCTTAATCCGGGCTTTTGATCGTAAATTCGCTTCAGAAGCCCTGGGATTAAGTAAAAATAAATTGCGCATTCTGGCAAGAGCCCTAACTGGACACTGTTGTCTTAAAAAGCACATGTCCATCCTGGGAATAAGCAACTCAAGGATGTGTCGGTTCTGTTCCATAACGGAAGAAAAGCCTCTACACATCCTAACTGATTGCGGACCCTTAATGCGCAAACGTAACTCATCTGGGAAACTATGTACTCCACTCAGAAGAAGTGAAATTGCTCACGGCTAAGCAACTCCTTCTTTTCATTGAAGACATAGGGCTTAGCAGTGAACTATAGCCATAGCAGCGATCACAATAGACCTTTTACGTCGCAGTGATACTGGTCTCTTTACCTAGACCTGCATAGCTGCTCGCATACAATAAAAAAAACTCAACAAACGAATTAGTTATGGTCGTTGCTCAGGTGTCTCCTGACAATATATTTTATAAACACTGGCAGGGTATATGCATCAGACGCTATAGGTGATGAAATTTTTTTAAGTACTATATTTTAACTCATAATGAGTTTGATTTGTAATTTTGTATGTGAATTAGAGTATTATACATACTCTAATTCATTGTCTTTGATGAAAAATGTACTTGACATAAGTGGGACCTTAATAAATAATTAATAAAAAGTTAATTAAAAAAAAATAGGTTGATATTAAAACTGACTGAATCCCTCCCAGCGTAGGAACACGCGTAAACATGATATCTGGACGCAATATAAATTGAAACGCGCGAGTTTACTCCCCAAGGATCGCTAATATAGATCTACAAGTGCTCCACGCAGACGAAGTTGAGGGTAAAATCTAGTTCAAAATAATATTTTACTACAATTTTATCAAATCGTTCTCTGATAGTCAATAATTAGTAGGTCTTTTAAGTTTTAAATAAATTGTTTGTTACCTACCATGTTTTAGTGCTAAAATAATTTCGAATTCTTATTTGCAAATTTGAGAAAAAGTAAAAGGACAGATTTTTAATTAGTTAAATAACAGACTAACATAACATACATACCAGTAATGGACACAATAGCATATGCGGCCACACGCCGAACACCGAATACTCTGCGGGCTTCACGGCCGAGTAGCCGAATACTATGCAAAAGTATTCGTTCGGAAAGGAAGTACTGTTTATTCTGTCTTTTTTTCTGAAGCTGCGATTGCTTACGAGAAGAAAAGCAGTAAACTACTGCTTGAAAATGCAGAAAAATGAGTCTACTGCACCATAATCTAAATTACGATAATTCAAAACGCGGAAGTAGATTATGAACCTATGACTACTTTAATGATTACAAGAAAATACATTATTATTATAAAATAAGTCAACCTTTTCATTTTACCAATCATCTGACTCCAACAAAACATCTTACTTAAGTATTCGATTACCGAATAGTATCTAGATATTCGGTATTCGGTATTTGATTTCTCAAAAAAAAAAACAAGTTTTTGGATACAATAAAGCTCAAATCACTTCTGCCGTTACCCGTTACTCTTATCTGTTCATTCAATTTCATTGCAATCGGTAAAGCCATTCCAAGATTAGCAAGGGCCGACAGACAAACATTAAAAAATAGGTTATTCATGTTTAAATGTCATGCAAATAGCCTCCTCTCTCAGTGATAGGCAATTATTTCGATGTTACAATCTGATACTTCATTTTTCTATATGTATAGATGCATAGATAGACATAACGGTGCACGAAGGAAGCTTTTCCAGGTGGGCGCACTGAAGTATCTACGCCCGTTGCAATGTAGTCTTTGAATCGCAGATTGACTTATCTATTCAACACAATCTGTTCCGACAGATTGTAATATCACCATCTCATAGAAAGAAATGCTAGGAAATTATTGTGACTATTGTTAGTTCATCTGGAATTACTTTTAATTGACATTATTTTTATTAATATTAAGTATTAATGTTAATATATATATATCTTTTTTTTGCTATCTGTATGCTCATAACCCATTTATAATTTGAATATTGTAACCTCCATTAAGTGAAATGTATATTTCTTTTGAGAATAAAATATCTTTAACCATAATATTAAGTGAACTAAATGAGGTTATCGATTTTGTATTACCACATATTTAATAAGTCAGTTTCTTATTTATCTGTCTGTCTGTCATTCGGGATGGAATCTTGCAACTCAAATTCCGAGAACTTTCCGATAAGCTAGAGCTTTTATATAGCTCAGAATCGGACATTTTAGGAATATGTGAAATTTATTTAATACTTAATTTAAAAAAATATTACTTGATCACTACCAATATGATAACTAATGTTTGTTTCATAGTTACACTAATAAATCATAAATTTGATTCTTTTTGATCGGCCCTTTGCCAGACAAAGTCGTCTTTCGTTGTAAGGAGGATTTGGCGAATGTAGTAACGTCTCGCACCCTTAAAACTGCCCCTTGGTTTCATTCTCTTTACAAACATTCCAAAATCTAATTCGAAAGATTTGAAATCAGTGTATTTCAAACATTTTTATTATTTTATTAATGCCTTGAAGTCTTCATATTAAGATTCATTTCTAAGGATGATGCAGTCCGTGTTGACTTAGAATTCAATGTTGTGAACGACACGTTAATGTGGAACAGGGTTATTAATGTTAAGAGAAACGTTAAATTGTATCGATCTCGTGACTAGTGGCGATGAGCCTAATCTGACTCAGCATGTGACTATCACAATTCAAGGTTGTTATGATATGACGTATCTAAGAAATATATTATGATATATATTGTATTAAGAACTCAGAGAGCCGTGGTAGCTCATATGGTTAGCGCTCGCTGTATATTTCGCGGCGGACACTTACTTGAACCAAAAACCGTCTCGAAATGAGGGGACTAGGAGGCCCCTGCCCAGCAAATAGGACGTATATAGGCTGTAACTTAACTAACTTAACTATTGTTGTTGTGTTGTATTGTTAAGTTATTTAAGTTACGGTCTACATTATATTCTACATTACACACACATTACAATATATTCTACATTACGAGTATATTATCACCGATATCAATTATTTGCGATAGTATATATAATTATTAATTAACAGATAAGCGTTGATTAAGACATTTATAATAATCATTAAGAGTGACATACATGTTTTAGGTATATTCTAAAATATTGACGCATATTATATAAGTTTCATTAGGTAAATTAGCTTCTTCGCGTGCTTAGCGACGTTAAAAAAAGAAGGTTTGCAATTCGATTGTATTATTTTTAATCTAGTTATGTTATTCGTCAACCTTCTTCGTGAACCGATATTTGATGGTTCTTTTATTAAATGTTTTATTATTCAGGGATGGACTCATATGTGGAGAAAAAATCCATCCCTAAGGGTGTCATAATAGACAATTATGTTTTAATGGTATATTCCTTAGTCCAATCAAAAGGTTTGAAAATAAATTTTAATAAAAAGTAACAAGTTCAAAGAACTGAAAGAATAAATTAATGATTTTATATACGCAAACAATACAAATGGAATAAAACTATTCTTCATGTTGATTAAAACATCCTTATTTTTATAGAGTAGGAGGGTGGGCTATTTTTAAAATTAAAACTAAATCCAAGCATACAACTGCAATACTTAAAGACACTATAAACTCATACCGCGTAGATGGGGCCAAATTTTTTTTTGTTGATAAGGGTGACAAATGAACACACTATCCACCTGATGGTAAGTGGATGCTGTGGCTCGAAGGCATTTACATCAATTCTCTATTTTAAGGTAGTCCTGGAATGTCTCGTTTCCAGTAAAAGGGGTTTCTATACTTCTCTCTGGTTCTCTACACTCATCATACGAAACACAGTAGCGTTAAGCTGCTATTTTACGCTAGTATTCTATGGGAGCGTGGTGCTACCCCGGTCGAACCGACCAATTTTGCTACAACCATAATATAGCCGCAGCGTGACTCTATCACGTACATTTTAATGTAATAATTAAAAAGCTGAAGGTACTTCGGGTTAGCTTTGACATTGGGATGTCAATCATCTCAGTCCCGCCGTGACCATAGGTGCAAAGCACTGCAAAGCACCCTGAACTTTGGGAATTGAAAATAAGTAATATAAAACGCGGTAAAATCCGTAAAATTGTTTTATTCAAGAATAAAATAATTTCATCTTCTAAAGTCGACGCTTTTATTCTTTTAATATACAATATATTTAACCACCGATCTCAAAACACAAAATTATTTTTTTCTGTTTTGTTCCTTAAAGTTGGTTTTTACTTTTTTAATCATTTTCGTCATAGTTTTTATTCAATAGCCTCCATTTCGTTAAAAGTGTAGACACGAGAAGACTGCTCCTACTAAGTACTACTGCTGATACTGCCACGTATTTATGATACCTACTACTTTTCCATAGTTTAAATACTTAATCAATATTAAACAAGTAAATGCTTACTGCCACAATCCGTTCTCCTTATCATTTTTACTAAAATAATATAAAACAAAGGATAATTTAAACTATTCTACTAAACAAATAAACAAATGATTCCACGCCTCCTTTACGATGCAGAGCTAAACCTTTTATAAAACATTGAAATGATCGAATAATGTTCTATCTGCTCGTATACATTTGTTTATCCCATAGATTCGTTGAACCTAAACTATTAAAGATTCCATAAATATTTCAAAAGTAATTCGCGGCTGGCGCCATTCATTTAATATCCGGTTTAATGAAATTTGCTTTTACGAATGTTATTTTCTCGTATTGTCGCTTTATTAAATTCTTTGTGCCATTTTTTTTTACTTATTTACTGTAGATTTATTTACTTAGTATTACAGATTGGTCAAAAAATCAACTTATAATGTTCTTTATGTGGCTTCCAATATACATTCGCAGAAATATCCATATTTTTCGTGTATATTACTATTTGAAAGATGGTCTTTCCGTTCTACTGTCAATCTTTTTCTTTCATACCTATGCAAAAGTATTTTCATACCCTTCCTCCTTCAGAAAATTCTTTACTGACATTATTTTACACTTGTGAAACCCCTTTATAAAAAGCTAAAATTAAATAAATATAAACTTAAAATATGTTTATTTCATTTTTACACTTCTAAATAAATCATTCCGTACACCTGATTACCTTACTCTGATTACATCACTTCTCTACATAATTATGCTGAAAAAAACATTGTCAGTGCGATATAATAATGAGGGCATCCACAACTTTTACTGCCACCAGGGCAGCGTCACGTAAACATGAGGTGTAATATTTGACAGATTTCATAGCTTTTTGCTCAACATTTCTAAGTGCACTCCCCACTGGGGCCCTTAGTATCTGTGAATAGTGCTAAGGCCGGACGTCAGTGGGACGTGCCAGTGATGCGCGTTACTGCAAAGCAGGTTAAAGAGGCGCTAAAGTAAGTAGTAAGAGGCTTAAAACAATGACCAGCGGCAAGTCATGACGGTATTAGTGTAGAACATCTGCTGGCTGCTGCTGCCCCTGTTCTTCTCAATGTGCATAAGTCACTCCTATTTACCACGTGATAAAGACCATCGTCGTGCCCATTGTTTAAGGACAGGACCGGTGACATCTCGAGCAGGGGAACTACCGCCCTATATCACTTGCAACAACAATTGCTAAGGTGTTGGACAGTGTGTTTGACTCGGAATCAGATAAATATGCAAACATACATGACGCGAAGTTCGGGTTCCGACCTGGATTTTCTACTGAAAGCACAATCCTGAGCCTAAAGCACACTGTCCAATACTTCACAGATCGCAAGACGCTGGTGTACGTCTGTTTCCTTGATCTCTCCAAGGCCTTTGACCTTGTGTCCTATGAGGTTCTTTGGGAAAAGTTGATGGGAAGGGGTGTAACGGCTGAATTGCTGAAAATGTTTAGGTTTTGGTATTCCGACCAAACCAACTTTGTAAAGTGGGCTGATTCTCTGTCGGAAGGATACGTGTTGGAGTGCGGGGTGCGACAGGGGGGTTTGACGTCTCCCAAGCTCTTCAACATGTATGTAAATGACTTTATCGTGGAGTTGAGCAGCATGCGCGTCGGATGTCGCATAGATGGCGTTAGCATTAATAATATAAATTACGCTGACGATATGGTGCTGCTCAGCCCTACGGTGGGAGGCCTAAGAGAAATGTTAAATGTATGTGAGATGTATGCTACTGAGCATGGGCTCACATACAATGTCAAAAAAAAACAGAGTAAATGGTCTTTGAGACCGCTTGGTAAATGTCACAATATTGCAAATAATTTTACCCTTAATGGCATGAACGTGAAACGTGTCACTAAATTTAAATATCTACTAAGTACATATTATTACTGGTGACCTCAAAGATGATGCTGACATTGAAAGGGAGCGCAGGGCTCTAGCGGTTAGAGGTAATATGTTGGCTCGCAGGTTTTTCCGTTGTACAAAACAAGTTAAGGTTACGCTTTTTAAGCATTGTCCCAGAGCTTACAGGTACACGGGGAGCCTGTGGGTTAAATACACCAAAAGATCGCTTAAGCTCTGCGAAACCAACACAATAATATATTCAGGATGCTGTTGGGACTGCTTCGCTGTTGCAGTGCATCAGGTTTGCGGCATACCAAACAGATGGGTTTAATGCCATTATACGCAAAAAAAAACCGCATCCCTTATTAACAGGGTACGAGCCAGTCACAACAGCATTCTGAGGACCGTAGCGGACAGATATACTTCGCCGCTGTGGAAATGTCTAGTGCAGAGTCTGATCACTGAGCCCTATCCACCACCGTGATGATCTGTCTTGAAACAAGGTATTACTTTTTCCCTCGAATTAAGCAAACCATGTTTTACTAACCCTTGATATTATTTTTTATTATTGTTTGTGTACTACTAAACCACATATGGATTTTAAATTATCTGAAATAAACAATTTTTGTTTATTATTTTATAGACATTAATAAAGGTAGAAAAAAAATAGTGAACAATATGCAAAAAATTTATGAGTAAACCACTGAGGCATTGTTTTGTGTATTAATATAATAAATACTCTAGTATCTGATAAACCTATATTTCAAACCAGCTTCTCAATTAAATTACATTATAATATAAATTATAATTACATATATACATTATAAATTACATATACATATACATTATAAATTACATTATAATATATTTGTTTTTTGTTATAATATAATACATTATTATATTATAACAAAAAAACTTTATCTCAGTTTCTGCCAGCTACATCTGGTGAGCACAAGATTATTAGCCCTCAATAATGACTAATAATGATGATTTTTCTACAATAATGATTGTGTTAATTATTCAATTAATTATGGCAAAAAAACCCTTTTATTTGAGGGAGCACAGCTGTTAAATAAACTACCAGATGACATAAAAAATTGCAATAACATGAAATTGTTTAAAAGTAAGCTTAGGAAATGCGTACGTGCAGTGTAATCTTTTTTGAATATGTGGTATGTCATATGTATATCTCATAGTAAATAAGCTTATACTATAACACTTCCAGCACTAGAGGTAGATGTGATAGTTTTACTTTAGTAAAATAAATTACTTTGTATCTCATTATAAGTGAACCATTGTATGTTCTTATGAGAAATAAATTTCTTTAAACCGAATTATTATTCCATTAAAAAGTCTTCAGGGCTTCATTGTAATGGAATAATTATTCCACTATAATATTAATGTTTGCTCTGAGATCCTCCTTCCAACAGGAGAGGCCTTTAGCAGTAGAGGACTCTTACGGCCCGATAGGGAATTAAATATTGAAATGTAGTTCGGGGAAAATGCTTCTTCGTATTTTGTATACAAATTCAAGACATTTTTTTTTTCAAAGTTTAATTACATTTATTTTTAATATATGTATGCCATTTTGTTCGATAACATTTTGCCCTCGCGTGACATAATTCAGTTGTTGTAGAAATCTTGGGATTTTTGATCAAAACATTGCGACAAACATAGAGTTAATAAACTACTGAGCATGGACCGGGTCATTGAACAAACAAAATGGCACCGACTTCTAAGTGCGAAAATATTTCAGGAGCACCAACGCGAGCACCAATGCGTGCCGTGCGTCCGTGCAGTGTTTCTACGTTTAGATATTTTGCACTGTTTTAGGGTTAATCTACTAATAGGGCTTTAGGCGTTTTTTCAAGTTGACAGGGTTTTATATAAATTGGGATAAAACCGAATTTCAGGTAACCTTGGTTTTTATACCCAATGTATTTTTTTTAAAGACTTATCGAAATGATTTAGGGTCAAAAGAGCTAGAAAAGTGTAGAATAAAAAAAGTTTTTTATTCTGTATATCGGAATAATGGTATAATATTTTACTTAGATATTCGTTATTCGTATGATACTAAGTGTTATTACGAACATTATAGCGAGCTGCATCTTTGACTTCAAAATTCTTGGACTGAAAACGCTTGAACCAATTTTGTGCTACTCTTACTGACACTTCATTAGGTCCATAAACGTCACAATTTTTATAACGCATTTTTCCCTCTTTAATTTCAGAATGTATCGAATTTCTTCGTTAGATTCACTCATTTTGGTGGACTGAAAAACAATCGAAAAATGATTTCCTATTACGATTGTTGATAATTTTTTTTCCTTCATGTCCTATATGCATTGATATTAAAACTAGCCAGATACCAACAGAATACAGGCAAAGAGATTTTTCTTCAATTTTATACAAACAAACTACGAAGAATTTTTTGCCCGACCTGTTAATATATCTATAGTTGAATATAATATATCGAGAATTGATATAAATATATCATATATTGATTAATTTAATGGTAAATGTAATATTGATGATACTCTCTTCTCGTTTTAATCTGTGATGTAATTTGTCGGATTTACTAGAATTTCTTGAATGTTCATATTAAAGAAGCAAGTAACTCCTTGAACCAATCTCTCCTGTAAAATATTACTTATATACCTTTGAAGTGAAAAATATATAAGAATAATTTAGTGATACGAATCCTTATGTAGTTGAGCCATTCTTTAAGATTAAGATCTATAGCTGTGTAATACGTAAATATTTCGAATTCATTGTTGAATGACGGCAGTGCTAGAAAACAAGAATAAGTCAGTTTAATGGTAAACGTAAAAACATTGTTTTGGCTCTAAAGGGGTAGTATTACACGACATGGAAATTTTTCTCTTGTGATATTGAATTTTCAGGTGGGGGAAGGGCACTCGGGACTCTCTTCCTAGCTACTCTCGTGAGCATTTGGTATTAAATGTTTGTGGTATTAAATTATTATTAGTAATATCAAAATATGCATACTTATTCAAATAAATATCCCGTTTCACAAGTTGTTATCATAATCAGCCGCAGTATATTGCTGGTCAGTGACCTTTTCAAAGAAACACCATTGTGCTATGTACCATAATTTGTAGTTTAACTTTATCATCTAGTTGTGTGGTTGTTACTAGCCAGTAAGTTCCGCTTTATTTCAAACAAACTACAACCTGTTCTGTAGGACGTGGCGTGGGCATTCCAATAGTAGTGACATCTATGATATAATACCAGTTCTTTCCCACTTTAGTTTACAAACACGGAAAGCTAGACCGGTGACTGATACTGAAAAGATTTTTCCGTACGCGATATCCTATACCTTTAAACGAACAATTCTTATATATATATATATATGATCGGAATCTCGGAAACGGCTCCAACGATTTTCATAAAATTTAGTGTCCAGGGAGTTTCGGGGGCAATAAATTTTATCTAGCTCGGATTTATTTTTAGAAATGTCTTTTTGTCCGTGTTTTCAGGTAATGAAAAACTGCTACATTAAAAGAAGGTAAGTTTTAACATGGTGTAAATGATCGTAATAACTCAAGTGGATATCGAGCGGTCGCGAAATCGTAATGCCTTGGTTCGCGTCCTGTCTTCGGTCCCACTTTTTTCCTTTTTTTTTTCAAGTTCCCTTCTTTTGTGAGAAAATCTATTATTTCGAGCCCTTTTTTTAGTATTTTTTAAAAATACGAAAATTTTAATTAAAACCGAGCAAAGCTCGGTCATTCAGGTACTACATATTTATCAGAGAACAGAAACATATTTGTCAGAGAACTTTATTACATATTTTATATATTGTTCAGTGAACGATTTTTGGCGCTTATGTATAATCATCTCTTATCAAATGTTTTCACTAACTGCTTGAGTAATACACTGCCGTGATCAATCACCATCTTGAGAAAGACAGAAACGGCTATATATTTTTATTTATAATAATGCGTTAGCCCTTTGCGAGCAATTAATTGTTATATTTAGAGGCTCGTACTGTATCGGCCGCGGTCCCCCCATGCGCGAGCGCGCGGCCGCGGCCGACGCATCCCCGCTACTACCGCTATAAAAGACGTCGCCCAAACCAGCTTCGCGCTATTACGACAGTGCCTCTGTGATTTTTCCCGCCGTTGTATTTATTTTATTCCTCACTACAAGGTAAGTACACATTAAATTAGGGGGTTTACTGGGTGATGTATGGGGAAGAAAATCGCCAATTTACGTCGCAGTATAATTTAATTTAACATAATACATGCAGATGAGTAGTTCTTAAAATCAAAACAAAACTACGATATTTTACTACCGAATCATCCTTTTACAAGCTTATAATATATAAGTTGTTTTGTACTTAGATATTATGAAAAAAATGTGTTACAAACATTTTCTTTGAATTACGAATCCAAGAAAACTATCGTCAAAATAGTATCTATAATATGTGTATTGCAAGGTCTGATCAGAATTTTTAATACTTAATTCTTTTTTTTTTTCTTTATATTTAGCGTGATAAAATTTTAAATATTTTTGATGTTGCTTCTAGTTAATAAACAGACCACTCAATAATCCTCCTTTATCGCTCGTGTTACACCGGTAATGACAAAGATTACTTAGACCAACCACTGTTAGCTCCAAGTGTCCTTACGATTTGCACATTTTATTCAAAGTGACGGCTGCGGATTACGACGAGCATCGTATGTGTGTCAAGCTTTAGTTGCAACACAGTCGAGCAATGTTGAGATTATCGCTGAGAGCCCTTTTCTATGGGACCATTCCATTGTGTGAATATAGTTGATGGGTGCAACGTGACGTGGTTTATTCGGACTTCTCGTTTTAAATTATGATACAACTATCTTAGGTTTATAAAGTATGAAGAATGCATCTAGAAATGAGGGAAAATCTGTGGTCAACAGTGGCACTTATATCTATAGGTTTTTCTGTTTGTGTCCGATAACTATAAAAAAAGCCATGTGAAATAATTAACGTCCGATCGAAGCTTCGGCTTCGACCAAAATGGGCCTAAGTTTTGCCCAGACCAAGTGCCGAAATTGAACGAACTGTTACAAATGAACGCAATTTTTGTCGTCTCTAGATCATCTTCTAGACACGATTATACCTACTGAGACCTATTTATATTATACAGATTGATTATAGCTAGCTGATGATTATTAGATAGCTGATTATTAGATAACTGAATATTAGCCGATTAATCGGCTACGGTTTCGTTCATAAATCGAAAAAAAATCGACTTTCAGTCGGACACTAGAAATAATAGATATATAATTCTTAAGCTCTCACGCCTATCACCCAAAGGGGGATGCAGAAATTATGGACTTCTATTTGCCACCGTTCTGACACACCTCTCTCGCTTCTTTCGCATCCGTATACCTACACATATTTGCTTATCGTTTAATGGTACTAATTACAGACTGAGACATTCCATCTTAGTCCTTAGATGTAACGACGCACCTATAGCCTCCTTTGTTCGAAGTTCGCTACAGGTACCTATGGACTGCACTAGCTTCTCACAATCAAGTGGACTGTAAATAAGATTGTCACTTTCATTTCATAAAACAAATTGTTCGGTAAACATAACTTCGTTGGCTTCGCGAATAATATATAAATTTTAACATACAATGAGATTCTTAAAAATAAAGACAATCTTATATAAGTAGTTTCAATAAATTATATACGCGTGGAAATAGTTTAAGTACTCGATTACGTCGCATGTTCTGGCTTTGAATCCCATCCGGAGCCAACATTTGTGCAAAAATATAAATACAGCTGTAGCTCGTTTAAAAACTGCCCACTAGTGTACCTCGTTGTGATAATTCTTATCACAGAAGCGTCACAACGGGCATTAGTTGAACGGTCGAAACGAGTGAGAGTATTTGTATGCGCGTACACTTGTGCCACAATGTTATATTCTGTGACTATTCGGAAGCTGTCTTCGTAGCCGAAAATTTGTCAAGTGATATGGACGTAGTTACACAAAATATTCAAACCACACTAGATCTAAAAAATACATGTTAAAATATTCCTAAGTGCTCATATTTTGATAAAGTAAAAACAATTCAGCAAAGCAAGTATAAAAATTAAAATTATAAACAAATCTTAGCAAGTTATTATGATTGAATGTATCGATACCAATTACCAACTTTAATATCTCAAAAGAAGTTTTCTGGGTTGGACATTTTAGTACCTATAACAACACTCATATACCGAATAAATAATGGCGATACTTAAAAGAATGAATCTAAATTCAAATTAGAGGTTTCAAAAAAAATGACTAATGGTTATTAAAATAACAAGTAAGCGACTACAAAGTCCCAAAACATCGACTAAATCACGCTAATTATATTTCCTATTTATTTAAAAGGAGCAGCGTAATGTAATTTTAGCGCCCTTATTTCTGTTTGAGACATTGTGTCTGGCATTATATTCTATTATTTGGCTAATCCATCTCATTATAAGAATAAATCGAAACCAAAAACCAGACCTAGAAAAGTCTTGCTGACCACATTAATACTCGTATGTAGATAAAATTAGCCTAATGTCGTCTTTTTTCATATTACATTATGTTTGCTTCTTTGTTGGATCCCCCAGGCGCACCTTAACCTATTGGCAATAATTATTTTTAGTTTTTCTCGTTGCTATTTTAATCGCTCATTTATTATTTATTTATATCACTCTACTAAAATTTTAATACGCATACAAATTGTTTGCAACTCTTTGTAGCCCATTTTAAACTTTTTATGGATCCACATTAGTGGACAGTTCAGTAAATTTTTCTAAAAATAATATGCAGCACAAGTCAGTATTAAAGATTATCGTAAACATAACCGTATCAGTTTGCAAAATTTTTTCCGCTCGTTTTATAATTTATCATAAATGATTATTCATCAGTTTAATCCTCTTGCAAATTGCGGTGATTATAGCAAATTCTCTTTCCAATGGATGACTCCCATGTTTGTAAGTAGATAGTTTTACAAATTGATTATGAAAATATTTTTTATTGTTAGTAAACAATTTCTTATTAACAATTAATCAAATTATAATATTCAAATGACATGCAGAAAATTTTTATATGTTTCAAAACTTAACATTGTGAAGGTCAGCGCCGGACGAAAGATGGAGACTTTCAAATATTTGATGTGACATAAAAGTATGAGTTAAGTAGGATTTAAAGTTGTTGAATTTAGAACTTGTTCTTGGAGTGGAATGGTAATATTAATTAGCCTTCACCCCGAAGTGTCACGTGTCAATATAATTATAACAATTAATTTTTGGTGATATTACATATGTTACTATGATGTTTATAAAGAAGAGAGTGCAAATATTCCAAAAAAGCTACTTTACTTCATTGTTTAAGATTATCTTCGCGTAGTCGTGTAATGTTACATTACGTGATAGAACATTAACTGTAAAAGATATTAAAGTTGAAGTTAAAGCTTTACGTCATAATACTGCTGTGCCCAGATTGGGACGTTCCGTTCGTTTCATTTATTTTTATCAATCTCCTTTTGAAATAATGCCTGGTGGTTTTATTCAACAATGTCTTGTTATTTTAAGATAATTTAAATCGTAAAAAGAATTAAATGAATTTAAAGAACTGCTAAGTACTTCAACTTCGTATGGAAATTATTATTCGTGTCTATGAACAATTATTCTCAAACATTTGTACTTTACTTTGAACATTGTATTTTACTGTCTCAAATGTATCCAAAAATTGTTATAGACTTATTAGTGACACATAAGTCCATAAATTTTAAGACGCGTTAGAATTACAAACTGTTGTTAGTGTCTGACAAGCGCTTGCATCAACAGCTGTCGTCCCATCGGCGCATTATGTATCTGTGCCAAGTGCCAACGGCACCGCGACGGTAATCCCTAGGAGGAAGTTGCTTACAAATTCTGTAGGCTTAGTTTGGTTATCAAGAAGTTGCCACAAAGAGAAATTTAGGCAAATATATTGACGGCCCCGTTGTGCAGTGGCTTAGTAATGACTAAGAGCCGCGGGTTCGAATCCCGCACAGAACAGGTATTTGTATGGCCTGCAAATAATTGTTACGGGTATGGATGTTAGTTCTTGTGAAACTTGTATTTGTAAATTGCCTCTACGATACAGGAGAAAATCCTATGGGGGTATGGTATTTAAAAAAAATATAATCCTTAAAGAAGTTTTAAATAATACCTGATAATTACAATAGGAACTATTTTCATACTCCATAATTTTTTAAACATAATATCATTTTATATGTTTGTACAGTATGGTTACCATGGCTATCCAAGTACAGAACTAGAGTACGAAACCTATTCAACTCATTCAATGCAGTGAGGTGTAAGATATTATATATGTTTCTTCTACTAAACTCTTCACAGCTGCATTGGAGTACGTTTTCAAGCTACTGTGACTGAAAAAAGCTCGGAATTAATTGCCTTCGTTATACTAATTTATGATAGAATCGTTAGATTTAAGCACTATGCTCAATGATCTTAACAGTGTCTTCCAACGAATAGTAATAAACTGTATTATTTCGCTGCAGCATGAATGTAATCTTTCTATCTATATATATAAATAAAATTAAAGTGTCTGTCTCTTATATCGCAAACTGCTATATTGAGCTGATATGTTGATTGCTTTGGTGGCTATTTGCATGCCATTGAGTCACAAATAACCATTTTTTAAATTTTTTTCTGTCTGCCTGTCCACGCTAATCCTCAGAGTGACTGAACCAAATGTAATGAAACTTCGTGAACAGATATGGATCAGGAGTAATCTAGGCTACATTTTATCCGAAAACTTAAAGATTTGTTTAAAAAAAGGGGAAAAATTGATATAATGGGTGCGTTTGACAGAAAAAAGCGCTAGCAAGCGCAAAATGGCGATCGTAAGCGGTAAGCGCTATCAAATCGTAAGTAGCTATTTTCCTCCAGAACACGATGTTAGTTTTAACCGGAGAACCTAACCTAATTTAAATATATGTTTGTAAAGTATTAATAATAAAAACTTATCAATCATGAATTTTTAATAACATGTATATGTTTATTCATGTCAATTTAAAACTAATATTGCACAAAACAACTTATAAACTCTCAAAACAAACAAATTAATATAAGCAAAATGGCGGATTGTGTCAGCGCTACTGAAGTAGCAATCGTGTCCTGGCCGAAAACTATTTCAGCGCTTGTAAGCGCTTGCTAGCGCTTTTTTCTGCCAAACGCACCCAATATATGAATTTCATAAATTGCCGTGTAGAGTATCGTAAGAGGTGCCAGACGGAAACAAAGCAGGAGACGGGCAGCATCGTCTTCCTAATAACGACTAAAAATAAGAAACTGTGGTTGCCAAACTGCTTGTCTCACGTTGCAACTATGCTAAATATACCCCCAATGAGCCAATCTATAGGGGAGGCCTATGTTCAGCAGACGACTTCAGTAGGCTGTAATGGCATCACGATTACAGACTAATATATGAATGTGAATATGAATTATATGCTATTGATTATCTTGAAGCTAAATTAATGCCAAAATAACAGATCCTACGCAGTCAAAGCCGCCGCGAGTCGTTTGATAAAACAAATTAACATCATATATTCAACTCCAGGTTTTAGAATTGAGAATAAGATTATTAGCTTCTCAAATATATTTTTTTATAGAATAGGTTGATAAACGAGCACACAGTCCACCTGATGGTAAGTGGATGCTGTGGCCCATAGACATCTACATTTATCTTCTATTAATAATCAACATATACACGCGTTATCGCCCCTGAGAACTACTATCGATACGATCCATTCGAGATACAACTTTAATATAGCTGCAGCGTGACTTTATCACGTTTGAGACGTATACGGTAGAGCCACGAAGATTGAAAAAGGTTTAAGCATAGTAAAAATAGTACTCATCAACCCAACTGATGAGTGTGCTAAGAATGGACACCTGTTCCAAGTAATGCCTGCCATAACGCATTTTTAAAATGTACTACGAGTATATGCAGTAGTAGATTAAATAAATTTCATTGACTTGTGTAATGTATAAGACTGACACTTAAATACGAGTACTCTGTCAATAATTTTACAGATAATAAATTATATTTTATACGTGGTAGAGCCATGCTGCAGTTATATTAGTAGTATAGTTGTAGCACGAATGGGTCGGCTCGACCGGGGAAGGACCACGCTCTCACAGAATACCAGCGTCAAATAGTAGCTTAATGCTGCTGTATTTCGTATGGTGAGTGTAGAGAACCGGCTACCCATTTTTACTGGAAACGAGGCATTCCATCTCAGTCCTCACGGGTGACAACGGATCTGCATTTTGATTTTTAATGGAAGGATAGATGTAGATGTCTATGGGCCGCAGCAACCACTTACCATCAGGTGGACTGTGTGCTCGTTTGTCACCCTATTCTAAAAAAAAATTATTATCATGATCATACAGTTCTCTCTCACGATTCCTTTAAAAGCAATGCTCCACTCGGTTACAAATAAAGCTTTGCTCACGAGAAAACAAGTTGTTAGAGTTGCCAATTACGTAGATTCTGCATTGTTACATCCGAACAAATGAAGGACATAAAAGCTTTTAATGCCTTTTTTGTTGTTTTACTAAAAGTGTTGCATTATTTTAAACTAAATGGAACATGCATAATACAGATCAATTTTGTAGATTTTTAGCGACGATTAAAAAAATTATTTTAATGAGACAATAAGTTATTGAGTCTCTTGCTTCATAAAACCTTATAAGGAATGAGACAAGGTCTGCTCAGGCGTGAGAGGAATGTATTCTATTTCCTTATAAAAAAAATCACGAAACAATTATTTAAATTAACTGCGAAAAAATATTGATTTTAATTTGAAAATGTAATTTATTGTTTTTTATATTAACGCAAACACGATAAAATTCGTTAATACTTTAACGAATTAGCTTTATTTAGCCTTTTATTGTATTATAATGTTGTTTGAATTTTTTACTTCTAACTTTAGCCACTTTATACAAATGTCAAGAAAGTAGTTTCTCTAGTAGTAGTTACCAAAATAATAATAATGGTTCTTATTAAATTATGTTTACTTAATGCCTAAAAACCACAAAATAGCAGATATAAAGTAAATATCATGTTGCCAGCTGTAGGTGACTTGTCATGTCTGCAAAATAGGCAGCGTAGCGCCGTGTCTGGACAAACGGCAGTGTTGCGCAACGGTTCAAGGCTGCAACGAATCTAAAAGCATCTGCTTTATACATAGCTTAGCGAGCCTACTAGTAAAATATACATATTATAGTGATTACGTTTTTGTTTGTAACAACTATTGTACCTCATGTAAAATTGCAATGGTTGAGATAGTTCTCAACAAAGACTAGATTCACGCACGTAAACGTGACAGCTGGGAGTTGATGGATGCAGGTGGCTCAGGACTGTGTCTTGTGGAAGAACTATGTTCAGCAGAAGACATGTGTAGGACTGTAATGACGATGAAAGAAAAGGAAACTTTGCACAATATTTAATTATTATCTTAAATTTCAATTTTTTATATTAAAACGTTAAGTAAGTGATATAGGTAAAATAGTTTTGTATTACTTTCGTTAAAAAGTTTTTTGTTTAATTAAAACCATGTTGTGACAATAATAATATACAATATTTATTTCTACATATTTTTTACGATAGATTTTGTGATAGAGTCAAGTTAGCAGCTGTATTAAGTCTACGAGTAGGTCAACTTGATAACGCATCTGCATTTCAATTCTAAATCAATTCTACGGACCAAAGCATCCACTTACCATCAGGTGGACTGTGTGCTCGTTTGTCGACCTCATTTGTATAAGAACAATACGTTGGCAAACTGTTACAAGGTTTATTGTTATTATTATTTATTATTATCTAATTGTTTACATCGTATAATTACTACAATATACAGTAAATTATAACTTTATTACAACTTAAGTTACCTAATTTGCAATCATTATATTAATTTATTAAGTTCTTAGCGCTTTTCGGTTTTTCTTTCTTTTTAGTACTAAAATCATGACTTATAAAGTTAGTTAAAACACTTACAAGTGATAATTTGCTTATCTACAATTACTTTCACTAATTATCTCAATAAATCTGCAATAATTACATTTGTAGGTTTTTAAATTTAAATAATAATTTAAAAATATAAAAACTTATGTTAATATTTAAATTATTGTATTGTTTTATAAATCGCCAAAACAACAATAAAAATTGAAAAAAGTAAGTAAGGCAAGGTAAGACGATTCTTTTTATTGCTATTTATATAATCTATATGCGAGTAGGTACATACGTTTACTTATTTGGTGAATATAAATAACCAATTCCATTTAATAATATGATCTGGAATTTAGTTTCTAGTCTATAGTATAGTATACATGCAAACCTAAATTTAACACAGGCTCTTGTTACTAAAATGCATAAAGCTCTTTTATAGTAAGGAATAAAACAATCGGATAAATATCAACTAACGCGTTGAAGTCTTTTGTACAAGCGTTAATTTTTCAACGATAAAGTGCGCGCTTTATAAATTGTCTACAGAAAATCAATAAGCAAGCCTCATAAATTAGTAACTTATACTCAGTTTCATTACTGTAAGCGGCTGTCAGATTATAGTAATTTATCCTCTCGTTATGTGGGCCTAGTTTTGCAAGAGGCCGCAATCAATCTTGGTATCGCAATAGCTCTAGCAGATAGAGTCCCAATTGTCCATCTATTCAATACTGTTTACGTATACACGTACATACGTTATACACGTAATAGCAAAGAGAGTTCATTAGTAAATAATGCTGGGGTACGTTGAATATATTTTACTTTAGTTATGTTTATCTAAATGTTTTTAGGGTTGTGTAAACATTTACACAGTATTAAATTGAATCTTGGGTAAGCAAGATTTAACATAGAATTGCTTTGAAACTTTTGTAATTATATTAATTTGTTAAAAAAGTTTTTATACATGCTACAGTTCTTTATATTATTTTATTATTTAACGTTCATAATCGCTTGACTACGAAATTAAACGAAGTATAAATAATATAAACAAATTGCAACTTTCTTCTTCAGCAACAGCTGCAGCTGCAGAGCATAGACCTTTCCCGTTATGGCAGGATTTGTTATAGCCGACACTCTTGATAATTTGTTTGGTGTTTATAACATTAATATTAAAAAAATAATCAATAATTATAACACTCTCCAAAATTGAAACTTTTATTGCATTTGTTGACACTTGACTAGAACTTCAACAACAACATGCGCGCATGAGATTATATTAAAATGAATAGTATAAACATAAAAATCATCGTAACGTTACATAATTTTAAGATTACTCATTTTTACCTTCTGTTGTGGTCTTCATAATCAAATAAAATTCATGTAAATCAACTTGAGATAAAAACAGACAACATTGAACTTGCGTTTTATACCATGGCTGTGAAAACATTGTGGTGCTAATTGCTTCGTACTTATTCACAACGACAACAATTTTCGACAACGGTTTATAAACATTTTAAAACTATTATTCATGGAATAAATTATTTTATAAACATATAATCGACTCCATACAAACGAAGGTAACATTTAATTTTTGTTTTAAATCTCTGTATTTAGTCTCTTAAAATTATTTATACATTCCAAATGAATGGTAATAAAAAAGTAATTATTTTTTCTATTTCGACACTGGAACCAATTTTCGACCAAAATAATTGGATGCTATCCACAACATAGGAGCTATTATCGTATTAAGAATGTAAGTGTAAACATAGAGGATGCCGAGTATCCTCATCTACCATGAGAAAAAGCCGCGGATAGTTAGTGATATATAGTCAGATAATATAGTCATCCAGATAATGTAGTTTATGAATTCTAAATATCATATTATCACGAATATTCTTTAAAAAAATTAATGCGTTAGTTTTTTTGATTGTATTTTTATAATTATATATTTTTATAATTAGTCACTATGTTCGGGGTCTAAACATGTTAATAAAATATTTTTTTTATATTTTCTTCATTTTATAAAATAAAGTGAGAGTATTAGATATACACTGGTATTTTTCAAAGAGTAACCAACTTATTTTCAATAATATAAATAATGATATACCATTATTGCAGTATTTGAAAATACGAGTAAATAGGGCTTCCACTTTTATTTGAAATAATCCCAAATAGAATATGATTTATGGTGAACAACGTTTTTACCCACCGATGGACCTTTAAAAAATATGTGCGTGCGCAGTAAAGTCGGTTAAAATAATTCATTACCACGCATTTTGAATTTAAAAGATAAATAGTATAGAATTTTTAAGATAATGTATTAATTTTTACCACCATTTGCTGATATTATATTATACACTTATTTCTAAATTACTTTAATTTTTTAACATTATGCTTAAATTAGGTTCGACGTTAGTTAAATCAAATACAAGCTAGAAGTAAACGTTTAGGATGAAATTATCGTAGCAAACATTCGGTTGTGTATGAAAAAATGAGATAAAATAAATGATTGAAACTTAACTGTCAATCTTAAATACGTCGTCGAAACTAATAAATATTTACTCTCACAAAAGAAGTACAAAAAAAATTACGGGTATATCATTCAATATCAACTCTAGCTGAAAATGACGCAGGTAATTTGATATTGAGCTTTTACGATCAATGATATTAAGTCATCGCATACCAATGATACGAATCAATTTAACATCAGTACGACAAAAAAGTTAATATCGCAAAATCATTATACTACTAACTTAATATTTACATTTAATACTAATGAGAAATTAAAAACATTAATCCGAAACACATTGTGATAAAAACTACGAGTAAATTAAAAGAAATATTATCTCTTCATTAAGGCAAATAAATGCATTATCATTTGTCGAAATACAATTATAATAATATTTTTTTAATATTCCTGAATAATTAATTAATACTTAAACTACTGTCAGTCACGTTTTAAATGCAATACTCCGTACAAAGTGACTGATATAGCAGCCAGAGGCGTAATAAAAGAAGAGAAAATAAAACTACGATCTCACAGTTATATATACTAGATACTTATGTTGTAATGGTAATAATACTTATAACAAAAACTAAAAATTTTCACTGAAATAATTCGATATGAATTAACAAATAGTCGTATATATTTACATAGTCGCTAACACTAATTCAAATTCTCAAGCTTTGGATATGAACTAAATCTATTTTCTATAGAGCTTGTTATTGTATATTAACGTCGACGTTATTACCGATAGTGTTTAGAACGGGGGAAGTGTTTGGTAAGGCGTTAGACTTGGTGCATAGAGAAGCGCACGATGTCGTGGGATCGTGACCAAAACTGACGGACGATCGGCCTCGGGCCGCTTGCAACACCCCCGTGGAAACAATGCTGTGAAGCCACGCACTAAATTCGCGATTAAGACATATCTAGTAGTACCATAGAACAGTTAATGTTAGGAATGACTGCCTCGGGGGGGGTGGGTGAAAAAATTAAATATTGAGTTTTTCCTTCAAGAAATTCTCAGTAGTTGCCCGGAGTCAGGAAGTTGGCGGTGTTTCACTCCGTGCCTCGGAAAACACGTAAAGCCGTTGGTCCTGCGCCTGATCTCTCTCCGGTCGTGTTAGTTTACCGTCCCATCGGATTATGAGAGTGAGGGAATAGAGAGTGCACCTGTGCTTGCGCATACACTTGGGCTCTATAATCCTGTCCTGCGCCGAGCAAGCCGCCGTAGCCGAAATTCGGTCTGGAGGACATTAATGTTAAGAATGTTGTTACTTATGCAGTTTAAAGTAAATAAGATTTGTACTTTTCTATCAAGAAATTGTTGCTTAAGTGGTACTTGGAAGAATTACACCATTATTAAAAACTGGCAAAGGAAAAGAGACTTAATTAGTTGTTTAATTTATATTAATCCCAACTATATTGAAAATGAGTGATGCATTTTATTTCATATACGTAATAATTGATGATAACTGATCGTTTCCACTAATCGAAACATAAAATAAGTATTTTTTTCTACTAATAATTGCAAAACATGAGGTTAATCTGAAATGTGAAGCAAACATTCATATAATGCCAAACCTCAAGATTATTCTGTCGATCTGAGTAATCAATTTTACACCAAATCGATGACGGTAAATTAACAACAGCCTTGAAAGTGCACGACTACATCGTAACTGTATCGTTTTATTATCGACAAAACATGACTGCTCACTAAATTGATAGCTAATCACATAAATTAGCCGACATCAAAGACGGTATACCGAGATTATATATGTAAATGTAACGACAAACGCTATAAATAATTAATAATATGGATCCATGGTTATCCTATAATAGTTATTACATCAATGAAACTCAAGATAAAGGTGTCAAGGTCAATATCATACTTGGCTCCTCACTATTATCCGCTTAACGACAATCAATTAGTTTCCGGGTTTTGGTATTGTTATGTTAGTGGTGTATACTCACGCTAAAGCAATTAAAACCATTTAAGAGTTATACCACTATCTCAACTTATTTACGTCACTCACTATATTATTATAGGACACTTAGCTTAGCTTAAATCATCGACGGATTTAGATGAATGTAATGAAATCACTGCCTCGGACATGGGCATGGGCCCTATAAACTCAAAAAGATGCAAATACATACGTTCTTTGAATATTTGCTTTATTAATAAATATTTTAAAAGAGAAAGTAGTAAGAAGAAATATTTTCCACATGAACGAATATAATAGTTTGATATGGGGTAAAAGTTACTTTATATTCTTTTGGTACATTTTTGTTATTGACGAATATAAAGAAAACAAACGGTTCTAAGTCAAAATTTTATGAAAGAAGTCTCATTAGTTTTGCGTTTAGGCGCCGAGTGTGCAAACATTAATTTATTAGTGACCGCAAGTACGGTTTCCGTCACGGTCGCTAGGCTGGAAATCTTCTGGGTTACCTAACTCATAAATGGGCGGAGGCAGTAGAGTCCAAGGGGGAGGCGTTGGCCGTTAGTTTGGACATAGCGGAGGCCTTCGATCGGGTTTGGCACAAAGCGCTTCTTACGAAGCTTCCTTCCTATGGGCTTCCTGAGAAATTGTGCAATTGGACCACCAGTTTTCTTACTGATCGGAGCATCAAGGTTGTAGTAGACGGTACATGCTCCGATTACAAGCCCATTAACGCTGGTGTTCCACAAGGCTGCGTGCTATCACCGACGCTGTTTCTTCTGCATATCAATGACATGTTGGTTGTATGCTTGTTATGCTGCTGCAATGACATGCAAACCGGTAACATTCATTGCTATGTAGACGATAGCATTGGTGATGCTTTATATACCGGCCGCGTCAATATTTCTCGGGAAAACGTCGCAGAGTACCGGGGAAAACTTGTGTCTGAAGTCGAAACTTTGTTGAACAAAGTCTCGGACTGGGGGCGACTAAATCTAGTCCAGTTTAATCCCCAGAAGACACAAGTTTGCGCGTTTACCGCTAAAAAAACCCCTTCGTCGTATCTCCTCAGTTTCAAGGCACTCTCCTTGTTGCCTTAGCCATATTGGAATCCTCGGCGTCGACATATCGAGTGACGGGCAGTTACGTGGTTACTTGGAAGAGAAAGCCAAATTGGCCTCTAAAAAGCTTAGCGTGCTCAGCAGAGCGGGACAGAATTTCATGCCGGCTCACCGCCTGCAACTTTACAAGACGCAGGTTCGGTCGCACATGGGATACTGTTCCCATCTCTGAGCCGGGGCTCCACAGTGCCAGCTCCTTCCATTTGATCGCATCCAGCGCAGAGTAGTTCGAATCGTCGGCGACCGAGCTCTTTCCGATCGGCTTGACTCTTTAGCACTACAAAGAGATGTTGCATCTCTTTGCGTATTTTATCGCATCTACCACGGGGAGTGCTCTGAGAAATAATTCGGACTAATTCCAGCCGCACAATTTCACCATCGCACATCGAGACGAAACTCACGATATCATCCATACCATCTGGATGATTGGCTATCCACCACCGTGCGATTTAAAAGAACTTTACTTCCTCGCACAACTTCCTTGTAGAATCGACTACCACCAGAGATTTTTCCAGACCGATACGACCTTTAAGAAAAGAGCCTATTCCTTTTTAAAAGGCCGGCAACGCATCTGCAATTCCCCTGGTGTTGCAGTTGCTCATGGGCGACGGTAATCACTTACCATCAGGTGAGCCGTATGCTCGTTTTCCCCCTCCTATAAAAAAAGCTGCAGTGCATAGAAGTACGTTTGGTCGCATATTTTCAACAGCTGTAAAATCAGCCTGTAATTATTCGTTAAAAAGCCGTGACGAGCTCATTTTGAATTTAGTAATCATGTCACGGCATCTTTCCACATACACTTTAGTCTGTGATGTTATAACACAACCAGCGTTCAACTATTCCGCTCATGATCAGACACAACAGTGTAGTTCTGAAAATGAATCTCATGCACTCTTTTGATCCAATTCAAACCGTATCCTCCTCATATGTGAATCGCCTCAGTAGCAACCGTTGTAGGACATTTATGATCGTAATATTATAATATATGATCGTGAAATGATATTGTCCCCACCTAGAACGAATGTTTAAATAATGTGACACTTTTTGAAGTAAAGTCGATTATACCTAAATCTTCACAGACAAGTATTGTAAAAGATGTAAAAGTAATCGTACGGAGTGAAGAAATGTAAAATGTGAAAAGAATTTCTTAACGTCCGTGGCACATGACTTGTGACATAGTTCAACTTTTACGGTCGAGTATAAATTAGGTCGAAGTCGTCTCCGAGACGTCAGTGACGTGCATACGGTTGCTTAATAATGCAACATTCGATGGCGCCACCAAGCCCGGACTCACTGGAATTCCAAGTTAACGTGACCGACACCTCACCAAGGTTTAATTATGTTCGAAATATATTAATCGTTTATTTTTTCTGTTGACAAATTTATGTCAATTACTTAGCTGTTAGAAAAAAAGATAATTGATAACGTTGATTAGCAATTAAATATAATAAGTGCATAAACTTATTTTACAACGACTGCTAATAACGGATCATAAGTCATCTGTAATTTCTTGAGTGCGATGCAAGGTCTGAGCGTAGACAGGAGGTTCGGTAAGATTTAAAAGTGACAGGTTTTAAACTAGGAATAATAACTAAAAGTAACAATTAATGTGTATATTTTCATTATTAGATAGTACTGGGTTTTATAGGCAAAAGGAAAAGTATACCAACATTAAATTTTCGAAGACGAAAGATCGTAGATCGAAAAGACCTCCTCCAAATTTAGAACACTTTATAGCAAAAAAAAGTTTTAATAAAAAAAGAAGACTTCAAAGGCCTAAAAAGAATGAAATAATTTCACATTTTCAAAAAGTCAGTGCTAAGAAGTAGTGTAATTAAAGCATTAAAGTTCCGACATCAGGATGTGAAACGATTTTATTGCTTTTATTTATTTATTACTAAACGTTAATTTTAGTAAAATACATTTTATTTAATAAACGTTAAATTTTAGCAACCATCTTGAGTGGACTCAAAAATGTCACAATCTCATTGTCATCTAAATAGTTCATTAAAAACTTCACCCCTCCAGCCTTAGGGGTGAAGTGTTTTCTCTACATTTATATGGGACTATCCCCGAAGTTATAACCTATCAAAAAAGAATCATCAAAATCGGTTAACTACTGACGAAGATATCGCGTAACACACATGCAGAAACAGTCGAATTGCAAACCTCCTCGTTTTTTTGAAGTCGGCTAATAATACTTTATTTATCTCGTGCAACGTTTTTATTTTTTTCATTACGGAGTGACTAGTCATCTGTTAATCGGACGACAAATAAATTTTATTCTTCCATTAATCGGATGAAGTTTTGGAAGTGCCTATTCATACGATAACCGGACGAATATTTTTTTTATATATACGATTATCGTGTGATTTATTTATTTTTTTTTCGTCAAATATATTTTAAAATTAAAAAAAAATGAGATAATAAGATATTTAAATAAATTTACTCTGATACTTACCCGTATGATTAGACTATTTCTGTTTAATAAAACATTACACCAATCTTGCAATATCGGTAACAGTAAGTTGAGGTGCGGCTGAGGCCCATGGCCCTGTACATTATATTGATATAATCCTTAACCTTATATAAATTAAAATATAATGTTGAAAGAATTGAACTTTTTAATTTTCAAAATTGTAGGACTAATAAGTATTTTTTATTTATACGATTATCGTATGATTAGCAACAGTGAGTTAATATCGATAGTAACTGTCTTATACGAACCGGATATGATACTATTTCGATCCCCAACTACGAACAATGTCCATAAGCGGACGGATACAATAATTTAGTCGTCCGATTAGCAGACGACTGGCATCGTCTTTTTCATTAGTTACCTACTATAAAATTCATATTCTCTTGACGACCTCAAATTCATTAACGTGTTTTTCATTTTTTTTAATCATGAAATCATTGTATTATAGATGCAGACGTGGGTGTTGGTGGTATGCACAGCCGCACTTGCGGCGTTAGCTACCGCGCAAAAACCTGGACGTTTCTTGTCTCTGCCTGTACCGCAGAAGTGCGCAAACAGTGAGTTTACTTTTATAATATCTTGGATTTAAAACACATTTAATAGTTACATTTTTACACATATGAATAGACATCTTATCAGGTAATATTTTTTTGCAAAAAAAAATTGAAAGGTCATACACAATGTTAAAAAATAAAGTATTTATTGATATAATAAATTCAAATATATCTAAAGAAGAATATTAAAACGATTATTTTATTTTTTCGCATCTTTACCTTCATATATTAAATGGTGTTATTTAAGTTCGTTACATTTTTAATTAGCTCGTTTCTATTTCTTGTTTAGCAGTAACTGGTTTCATATTTTAATAGATAATTAATAATATGTGGAAAATACTCGTTCTGTCGTAGGTTGTTTATAAGAATGTTTAAAGAAAAAATAATTGTCACAATAATTTTTTTCTCGAAATTATAAAAAATCTCACATGAGCAAGACCAAATACTATTTATAATCAGTCCAGGACATTTAGCCAATCTTTGACACAGTAGATTTAGTCATTTGGTCTTTCATTCTATGGAACTTGCAAAATCTCTTGGACGAATAAATGCATAGTCGGTTATGACAAATACCTTTTACTTTACAAAATCGGGATAACATTTGTGAATGATTTGATGCAAAAATAGTATGATGCAAGCTTTCCTTTTAGTAATAAACAATTTTCATTGCAGCAGAGGAAGCAACTTTTATAAAAAAAAATGAAACTCAAGGAAAAATTCATTTATAACCTTAGATGATCCTATTAGCCTTATGGCCATTTACAGGTGACCTTGAACTGACTCAGTCAAGACTAATCTTGCATCAATAGAGTGTGGTTTAGCAATCTGCTGTTTCGAGAATATTATTATCATAAAGTGAGCCTCGATGGAACCTTATCAGTATTTTAATATGTAATTTCGAATTTGATTCTGGGCCGGATTTACACATTTAACAAAGATCTCAAATTATACGTAGAAAATATGATGTAAGTCATAAGCTTACTTGTATATGTTCGATGTGTGTTTTTCAATTTAATTCGTTCATTTTGTTTGCTATAAGCAACCATGATATTTGATTATATTTAATTAATACATAAATATATTAGGTTAACAGGATAGACGAAAACGACACCAGACGCATCTATTTAAAGCTACTAAACCGCCGCATACGATGCGATTTTACAGTATATCTATTCGTGGGTGTACACTGTACACTGCATACGATATAGTAACGGACTCACTTCTTAGTCCGCAATTACAAAAGTTTTCATTTAACATATTTTATAATTGCTTTTTACTGTTCACCAATCATAAATCGACAACTAAATTAGGTACCTAATCTAACAAAATATTACATTAATCTCAGAAGCAATGAATTTTCTTTTAATACTATTATTCTTGAATATACAAACTTTAACTTTATAGTTGTGTTTGGTCCGCTTCATAGAAAGTAAGAGCTTCCGCAGGTCGTTATACAGCAAGGTCGTACCGAGGACGCCGCTCTTTCGCTCCTTCGCACGGGTGCTTTCAACACGTGTCGCGCCCGGGAAAGAACTATTCCACCCTTTATTTGAGTTCCCAACTTCCTTACATAATCAATTATCGAAATTTCTACATATTTCACGCATTTATATATACCTCACACATTTATACGAGGTAGAGCTATGCTGCACCTATATTATGGTTGTAGCACGAATGTTTCGGTTCAACCGGGCAAGGATCACGCTCTCACAGAACACCATTGTAAAATAACAGCTTAGTACTACTGTGTTTCGTTTGGTGAGTGTAGACAACCGGAGACCCATATTACAGGATACGAAGCATTCCTCATGGATGACAACGCATCTGCATTTTGATTCTTAATCGAGGATAAATGTAGATGTCTAAGGGCCACAGCATCAACTTACCATCAGCTGGAATGTGTGCTCGCTTGTCACCCTTATGGACCCCACACACGGTCAGTTGTACGAAAGTGAACTGTGAAGTCATCAGTTGAACTGATCAGTTCGAACGGATTTAAGCCAAAGAAATTTGCACACACACGGTCAGTTCAACTGATCAGTTTAAACTAAGACTCGATATTTTTTAAATATCGTGTTTTTGATATATCGATAATTATAAATATATCAATATTGGAGTTTTATATATCGTAAGTTAATATACAGTAAGTCAATATCGGAGTTGTATATATCGAAAAAAACATACACATACTATATATACAGTTACATAACACATATAGGCACACTATATTTAGTTTAGTTTTCTTTATTTTTCTTG
This sequence comes from Parnassius apollo, assembly GCA_907164705.1. Classification (NCBI taxonomy): domain Eukaryota; kingdom Metazoa; phylum Arthropoda; class Insecta; order Lepidoptera; family Papilionidae; genus Parnassius; species Parnassius apollo. Next base: position 6,019,351 of record CAJQZP010001607.1, on the reverse strand, counting down.
TGTTTTCTCATAGAACATAAATTTTAATTTTTAGTAAAGAAGTGTCAGATAAAATTGCGTGAATCCTATAAATCAAAAATAATGAAAATGTAAAAATGTTTGTTTATTAATTTTTTATTTTGGTTTTTATTGAGTGCAAGATAGAGCGATGCGAGCTCGGGACTTAGGGCATCCCGACTCGGACAGGCTAGGTTAGAAGGAGATGGCGGGGTCTATTCGCTTGCTTCGCTTCGCGGGGCTCCGTCGACCGGGTTTCCCTCAACTGCTCTACGGGAGAGAATTGGGGGAAGGAAGCATCACGCCATTCAGCGTAGCGCAGTCGAGGAAAGCCCGGTCGGCAGAGCCCCGCTTTGCGAGGCTCCTGTTTCTGAGTGACTTCTAAAAGAATAACCAAGAAGAAAATGGCGGGGTCTATTCGCTCGCTCATTCGACCCCGCCATCTCCTTCTAACCTAACCTGTCCGAGTCGGGATGCCCTAAGTCCCGAGCTCGCATCGCTCGATCCTACACTCAATAAAAGCCAAAATAAAAAAATTAATAAACAAATATTTTTTTAATTTTTTTTCCGAGTTGAGATGCCTTAAGTCCCGGGCTCGCATCGCTCGATCTTATACTCAATAAAAACCAAAATAGAAAATTAATGAACAAACATTTTTCAATGTTTCTTTTTTTTAATTTTTTTTTTGTAGAATATGAAAAAAATATAATTTGATTATTTAAAAAAAGTTATCAACAATTATACATCATCATCATCATCATCATCACAGCCCTTAAAGTGCACTGTTTGTTATGGTAACAATTATACATGAATGAATGCATTTCCATGAACATTTAAAGCCTTAAAACCAATGTAAGTTTTCATTTTACTTTATTCTTGTAACTATTTTCGTAAATCCGCCCTAATAATGAATATTTAAAAAAATCATCGAAATCTGATGATTTTTCGATTTTCTAAAGCTAAAAACGAGGTGACCGCGATAGTATAAAATTACCGAAAACTAGGTTAAAAACTAATACTCCATTGAAATAAATAAGGTTTTATAAAACCAGACTTTACTATTAAAAAAGTATAAAATTATAAAAGGCCATTAATTCAAAGCATTGTTAACATTATTGCGTCTTCAATACTTGGCTTTGGTATATACATACAAAGTTCTATCGGGTCATAAATTTTGTATGATGCCAACATTATATATGTATGCGCGACCACACAATAAATAATAGTACTGGATGAATCTGACTCCATACATCGGGCGCCACAAATCTAAAGCATTAATAATTAATTCCACTAAAACAAATAGATATTAAAGAAATTAGCAGCTAGTATTAATAGTATCTATTTGCTTTCTGCCCACCTTTTTAATAGCTGATATTTTATATGGTTTTTATCTTGCATAACGCATACATAAATGCATTCATTAACAGAGGAATGTCGAATGAGTGTTTTTTATCAACGTTATTTTATCGTATTAATCTATATAATTAATTAATCGCAGCATATTAATATTCGTTAAATGTTTTAAAATTTTAAATAAATATTTATACTATTTTGTAATCAGAGTACCAAAGATCACGTTCATTGACACATGGCAGACGGCAAACTTTTTTAAGCTGGAAAGATAAAACAGAGCGTTTAGTGGATCACATTGATTGTGCAAGTGTTATGCGGGTCGGAGAAATTGAATAAATTATGTAACTAACCGAATGTGCTTCACAAAAAACTGGTTACCACGTTAAGGTTGGACAAGTGCACAGCGCACCAAAATAAAAAAAAACAATGTCATTTCAATAAAAGTCAATTTTAGATTTTCATGAATTATTTTGGTAGTTGTATATGGACAAGCGAGCTTTGCACGACGTTAATAAAAAATCTAAATCAACCTATTGTGATAAAATTGCAACGTAAAAGATTATCTACATATAAAAATTTCATCCAATTCGTTAGAGATGTTTCTGATTAACCAAGTTCCTATTATTAAATACAAAAACTGCTAGCGTAAAGTATATGATTTATTAATATATAAAATCGAAACACGCAGTTTATGTTTAATTACTTTTCTGTGATATTCGGTCAATATGTTTAGTCACATCGAGTTTTTAGAATGCAAAACTAACATAAGGTACGTGAGGGTAATATTATGGTCATCTTAAGCTTTGCCGTCCTATAAAATCAAATCTAGGAGGAGGACAGAGAAAACCACGAAGTCGTATACTATAACTAATATATTAAGGAAAAAATAGCAAACAAGCTTTGGCAATATTAGGAACACTGAAAAATCAACTTAAAAAAAACTAACCATCAAACCAAAACAAAACACCATTTTGAGCCTTTATTATTTGATTGAACGATGAAAAGCTATCGTATCAGACTATCTATGCAAACAAGATTGTAGTTTTTGAGTTATAAGAAAGTGACCCTATTAACCGGGTGACCATATTACCCCCACGTACTATACTAGTACAAGCCAAATAGTATAATAAGCTTATCAACTTAGATGGAATGCCTCGTTTCCAGTAAAAAGGGTCTCTGGTTCTCTACACTCACAAAATATACGAAACACAACAAAGTGCTGTAATACGTAGGTACACAGCTTATTGTTTCATGCATTTGTGTTTGCTTCTTCATATACCAGACCTAAGTTTTATTACTCCTGCCTTACTAAAATTTACATACTTCTCACATTAATAAAATATAATACCATGTCTTTCCTTTGCAATAAACAGCTTCATAATGTATTATTAAGTATTACTCTTACAAAACACTACACAACTATAAAAATTGAATATTTGTGAACAATACGTTTCGGGTCCTAAGCATTATTTGTAATAATCGCAGCAATGCAGCATGTTTATGGCTTTGCTTTTGCACAATTTAATAGCAGTCTAGAATTTTGTGATTTCGTGATCCTCCCAGTTTGAATCCGGGGACGCCCGCTGCGTCGATCACGAGCTTCACTTAATGGCTCTTCGTACTAAACACCGTAATATATTTTGTGGAAAATAGGAAACATAAATAATATATAATTATGGGCATTCCATTAAAATTATGTTACTGACAGCCTGTATGATTTTTTTAATCGATTCAACATAAAAACTACTTAACAGAAAAAACATTAATCAATTAAAAAGACAGGAAACAACCTACAAAGATCAGTGGTACTGAATGAATACCATTTTATGAGTACATTATATCATATTTTGAAATCTTATTCTTTCGAGTATTTTAAGATTCCTATGATCACGTAGGGATTAAGGCGTCCTACGTTCTGATGTCAAAGTTAACGCGGCTTAGTTATTAATTTTGTATAATAAATTTAAAGTAACTACTTTAAATTTATTATAAATAAATTAAGTAATTTCGTCCAGTCGGTCTCGAGATATTTTAAAAACATACATACGGCTCACCTGATGTCAGTGAATATCGCCGCCCATGAACAGTTGCAATACCAGGGGAATTGCAGATGCGTTACCGGTCTTTTAAAAAAGAGTAGGCTCTTGTATTGAAGGTCCCTAAGTCATATCGGTCGGGAAAAATCGCTGGTGGTAGTCGATTCCACAAGGAAGTTGTGCGAGGAAGAAATCTTACATTTCCATTGGGTTTTTTCATTCATTAGTGTTTCTTCTTAATATTAATGTCATTTTCTTCACAAATTAGTACGGTTTAAAAATAATATACCAAATTTAATGAAACCGGGTAGGATGACCTGATCAAGTCGATAGTAAAATCCGACCATCTCTCGCTTCGCGTTAGAGATGTGCGAATATACGGATACATATAAAGCAAGCCCTAAAAACCCCGTTAGAAATTTATAAGGTAGCCTGTGTCTAGCTATTATTTAATTTATTTTACTATTATTTTAATTATACTTTGATATATAACCTAAATATTATCAGAAAGACTTATCAGTTACTATTATGGGCAATCTAAAAAGTTCAAGACAATATACCATTTTTGGTTTGATCACATCATGCTAGTTGTACCAGCGTTTATTTCATTTTTTAATTTTATTTTGTCAAGTTTTATTTTAAATTACTCTTTAAAAATTCATCTGACCCTTATTATATCAGTATTAATTTTATTCAGTATAACATTACTCTACTTTTATCCCACATCTTTGTATTTTATGTATTTATACCAGGTAACTTTTTAGTAACTTGAAGCCTGCGGTATATACCTTTAATTGATTGTGCAATAAGTATCTAAGTTTGTTTGTGCTTACTATTTCTCCATTGTTGCAATAATCGTATACATATATAAATAAATAAAAAACCGTTTATTCGCGATAGTCGTGTACAAAGTGTACATTGTTCTGACATGTTTTTCTTTGTGCGAGCAGATATGTAGGTCTACGTATATGACCAGTATGGACTTACCTACTACCGGTAAGATCTATAGTATTATCTTCATTGAATTAAAAATGTTGCTTTGCTGTGAGCAATTTCACTTCTTCTGGACTAAGTACGTAGTTTACGACATGTTTACCAGAAGGAACATAGCCGAAGACAATTTACCTAACTACTTTTAAGTGGTAGTCACGCAGCAGTGTATTTAAGTTGCAACATAACAGGATGGGCTCAATCAGGGAAGGACCATGCTCGCACAGAATACGTAGAACGGAGACACTTTTTACTGGTAGAGAGACATTCCATCTAAGTTCTTGGGGGTGACAACGCATCTGCATTCGGTTTCTCGATAATACCATCAGGTGGACTGTATCTTCGATTGGTATTTTGATTACAGCTAATAAAAGTCCACTGGTGAACCTAGGGCTCCCCCATAAATTTTCTCATAGGGGGGATTTACCATAGTTGCCACGTCACGGCAACCTTTTTGTCATTTAAACTTCTATAAAAAATATTTATACTTCTATAAAAATACTCCTACAACGTTGATTGAGAGAGCTTTCACTAGCTATTCAGAGCTTACATTGCTCGACATTTTAATGAAGAAAATTCAAAACTTAAGGTATTGTGTTAATACCAACAAGGAACCTTAAATGCAGGTTGTTATTGAATGCGTCGTTTCATAAGTAATAAAGGTTAGTGAATATCAAAAGCATGTTAACCAATAATAACTTTCAACACCACGATATTGCTAGCAGTTAAAGTTGTGTTAGAAACTGACGGCACAGTTTAACGGCACCTCTATTTGGATAATATTTTGTTTCAAAAGTTCAACATGTTCATAAGCTAAATTCCTTTCTTCGTGAAATTTATGATTTCTTTATGAATTATTGATGAAAATATTATCTTTGGTTTAAGCCGGCTTAAATTAAAATTTCTCATTTTTTAAAAAATAATAGCTTATATTTTTTAAATATAGCTTTCGCTAATATCCCCAGCATCGTCATTTCTCTCCCCCCGCAGCTCACTCGGAGTGGCCACCCCGGACCAGCCCTTCACCACGGGCCAACCTTGTGCGTTTTTCTTAATTCACCGTCCAAGGCACGGCTACTATGCCACCCCGCCACAACAAGGTGGGAACCCGTTCAGAAAATCCTAGTGTAGGGGTCATGTTTTATAAAGAAATTCAAATAAAATAAACACCCAGACTGGAGCAGGCGGGTTGGTTGGCAAACAGCACGCTTGGTACACTTACGGTGACCGATGGCAATGCTGCTGCACGTAACCAGTTTAAGGGATTTGTGTTCGGCATTTTTGAGTACGAAGCTCCTCAATTTATTTTGTGTAAATTAAAATATTTCGAAATATTATTTAAACTGTTAACAAAAAAATTGAAGGAATTTTGAGAGAAACAAAAACAAAATGTTTAAGAATAAAAAGTAGATATAGTATTATTCGGAAAACCCTGATTTCGTAACACTGTGGACACAATGGAAAATTTAGTTAAAGATATTAGATTAAAAAAGTGGTAAAATATTTAGGTGAATTTCATAAATACTGCCTACAAATTATAACCTTAGGCCGTTATTGTATTACCACATTGTCTTCGTAAAAATTTATCTCATCATAATATGCTGTGATAACTATCAGTCAAACATACATATTACGCTGTACGATCGTAGAATATTCATATTCATTCAAGATGGACGTCGATATAGTTGTTCATACATCATCTCAAGCCACCGTTGTTATTCTTGCATTAGTAAAAAATACAAGTGTCGTAAGAAGAGTGGTAATAAGAGCACGTATTTGGCTTAGACTTTGGGTAGAGGCGACTCCCAGAAAAGGGGATTCCCAATACTCGAAGAACTGAGAGTAGAAATGCAAATTCTTATAAAAATTGTCTCCGAATTGACTACCTAGCATGTAGTCAATTTTATTTTAACAAATTCACACACATAGAAATTAATCTCTATGCTTTGAAATCTTATATGTACGAATTAATCAACAATTTTGTTATTTAAATATTCCACTCTTAGAGTAAGAATACAGTTTCACTCAAGTCTTGCATTTGGACCCTACTTTTCTGACTCCGTTTTGAGGTTTTAGTTGCACATGGTCACATCATATAAATCATAAATAATATGGGTCAAACGTACAAATTAAACTGTCACAGCTTTTTCATATTCATTGAATCATATTAAATCTATGATCATTTACATATTATGATAATGTAATAGCGAGTTTATTGATGTACGAGTATAATATTATATGAATAACCTTTCTTGAAACATTGAAAATTACATTTACTTAAGTTACCACGTTCGTGAACTACAAAAAATAGTTGAGTCTCAGTGATGAAGCAATTTCGCAATACAGCCTTCATCAAAGTTTAGCCTTTCAATATAAGTTCTAAGTTATATCGATGATATTACGGCCCGATCGTTATACTTTAAGGTTGTAAATTATTGGTTAATTCCGATAAAATATCAAAGTACTTAATAATTTTAATATTTTATTAACCTTTCTGCTTTATATAGGTTTACATTTTTTTATATAATTACCATTCCCATTACTGCCTATGAAAAGTCCATTGCTGCATAGATTAATCCCATTATGTATTCTGTGCCCATACGGCACATATTACCCCCTATTATTAAGGTTAGGGGGTAATATGTGCCGTACGGAACCATAGCGCTAACGATCATCGCGGTAGTCATAATGAAATATGTGTATTATAAAATAATTAGTCTTCTGAAAACAATGCAACCGAGAAGTATGATAACTAAACGCGAAAAAGTTTATTAAAGTCATTTGCAACTTTTATTATTTTGAGTCGTAATTGGTATTAAAAGCACTTTACATCCGCCGATTAAAATGTTAATCTGATCGTATAAAACATTTTCTGATAATAGGCTATTATTTGAACATTACACGAGTATGAGAATAATTAAGATTCGCGAGAATTGTTTCTATTGTCGGCGGTAAACAATCGCACATCCGTCTGACTGTCACCGCGCAAGGTTCCATTCGAAATACGTAATTGTCCGCCGTGCGAATCCAAGCACACTCACGAAGCAATCACGCCTCTTTACTAATATTTTATGCAACGAATAGTAATTGTTTCACTCAAGTTTGAACGGGTATCATAATAAACTACGAACGCTTAATTTAGTTACTTAACTATGTAAGTACATGATTAAAAATTTTGTTACTTTAGATCGTAGATCTTTATCTAGCTTATAAAACATATTAAATCTAAAGCTGACTCGTTTTGACGAATTTTACCAAACAAACAAAATTATATATATTCTATGAACAAAAGTGTATGTTTAATTCGTTGGTCACCTAGCTTGGGCTCTAAAACATGAGAGCCGTTATGAGTTAATGTTTGTGGAGTAGTACGCAAAACACACATTTTTATATTAAGATATCATAAACATAAGACGTTCACACTCAGAAAAGTAGAAAGAAACTATAGACTTCCATTTTGGATGACTTTGACATAATATTACTCACCTTACTGCATACATTTTCTTTGTAACACTTTCTTGCTTCATTCTTTCTATTTGTCCGAACCACCAAAGCATTCCATTATTTATCCGACTCACGACATCTTACAAACTACACTTTTCTCTTGTCACATAATTTTTCACCATAACTTCTGAGTTGTCCTTAAAATACTTCTTAATAATCGTATTTCTATAGCATTAGGTTTTACATGATTATTCTGCCACACCCAACATTTACTAACATACGTTAAGGACTCTAGGGACTAACTGGATTGTGTATTTTTTGCCATACGTGCCTATTATTTCCCCACAAGTACGGTCGAAAATAGGATATCATCGGGAGATTTCACATTTACCTCTCCAGTCAGAGGAACCTCATAAATAGTGTAACAATAGAGGTACCTTCTATAAGGCCGGTAAACAAGGTTGAAAATAGCTTTTTATTTCATTACATTAACTCAACCTTTTGCAGCACTAAAGCAAAGAATATATATTATTGACTAAAGTAAGTATTAACTTCTAGAGACTGATGAAATGCGCCCGATTTTCGTAAGTCCAGAGAATAAGAACAGATATCTTATTCTTAAGTTGAGTGTGTTAATGAGTGAGCGTGAATTAATTTTACGATTTTGAAGTGTATGTATGTATGTGATGATTGGGGACTCGGAACCAAATTCATTGGATGCGGAATTGCATAATGAATATCTGATTAAGTGTACACACAATTTTTATACTTATGTCCATCAAATTTAGGATTTGACGGCGTCAAGTGCCTTGTTAAAATAAATATAAAAAATACATCCGGTAGAATGTCCTTGGCCAAATTGGCCTAGCGTGATAAAGGCACTGTATTCAAATGGCAACCGTTGCTGCACGACTTATGGTAATTTTATGTAGTATTTTTTACTTATTACCGGCTAGTAAACCAAAGTGATTAAAGGGCTGTTAAACTATGCACAACTTTAATTTAATAACTTAGCCAACAGAGTGAAGAAAAATATCATCAGAGCAATTAGATTTCTCATTAAAAAAATTGCGTACTCCTGTAGTACACCATCGCCCATAATTAGGTGAAACCTTGGAGGGTGACTTAATCCTAGGTTTTATTTAAATCAGTTTAAAATTTCATACCGTATCAGTTATATATAGTTTCGTATAAACTGATGGTTAGAAGCCAAGTTTTTCTTAACCCATTTTGTACAATTTTTAAAAGCAATCATATGGCAAATAATTTCCACACATTCCTTTAATTTAATAAAACTAATTTCTTTCGTCACAATTAGGTCGAACACAACAAAAACGGCCGAATGTATGGCTTGTCGCTTCAAAGCATAACCGAACAGGTGTCCACTGTTTTACGTAATACGTAAAGTTTGTAAGCCGGGTTATGTAAAAATATGTTTGGGTATGTTTTTACAACACTGACCAAAATTAACACGACTGTTTAAATCACCTAGGGAACTTCAATGTCACGACCATGATTGAGATATTCGATGGATACATGACTCTACTTATGAGGGTCGGAGTCTATTAACGCTGCACTAAACGTCCGCCTGTGTAAATAATTATTATACTGTTATTTTATTCGTGCCGTCGAGACTGTTACGTGAGGTCAATATGTAGCCTTGTGTCGTTGGTTTGTTTGTAGCCAGCCAACAATTGTCAGATGTACATCGAATTTTGATGTAACGTTATAAGTTTAACGTGACTAAGATTTTAATGTGGGTAAATTAATCTCGATATTCTCTAATGAGAATTTATAAACAATGGCCAATCACATGAATTAAAATAAATGCCTATGAAGTTTTTTTAACTTATTTTTAAAATCAGGGTCCTAAGGTAAAGGGTACCTACATAGTACTTACTTGGCACCACATGTGCATTTAGTCCACACAAACGTGTAATCGCTGTAATTATTATAAACGCAATTATATTAAATAGTAATGTCTGTGTCACTGAAAACTTGCCACAATGATTAAAAAACCCGCGTTGTTTGTACTTCCTTAAAATAAATTATTCTTTTCAGGACCAAAGGAATTCTTTTACCAGGGTCATCACTACTTCTACACCGGACATGTTCCCGCGCTGGCCAACAAAAAGTTTGATTGGTTGGACGGACGCAACATCTGCCGTGAATACTGTATGGATCTTGTTTCTATGGAAACTCAGGAAGAAAACAATCTGATCTTCAAGCTTATTCAGCAGAGTAAGTAAGCTTCTTTGGAAACATCGGTTGATTATTATTTGAATAAAATGGAAATGAATATGCACACTTACATCTGCCCAACAAAGTGAATAAAGACCCTTTTTGAGTGTGCATTAGGTAACTATTTGTTGGTGCATTCTCAAAAATGTGAAGACCTGTTTTGCATGTGTATTGTGCAGGTTAAAAAGTAGAAATGTTATTACTTGGTTGTAACTTAAGTCTGTTAGTGTTTATTTATTACTGATCATCATTATTACATCACATGCAAAAATCAACTGTTCGAACATAGGCCTTCCCAGGCGATGAGCTGCACCCATATTTTCCATACCCGCTGCACTTGGCAGGCGAGTTTCTATCCGCAGTTTTCTTATAATTGAATTGTTATTATGAATATATGTACCTGTATAAGCCATTTAAGTTTCCATCTGTCGCCTCTTATTACATCCACGAGATGATAGTGGATGGTTTTACGCCGCCACTACACGGCTATCAATCTATACTAAATTACTGTACACAGCTCTTAGGATAGCGTGAGTGATAACAGACTACTGAATGATAATCCGATGTATGCGTAGCGTACAAAAGCGTCGTTACATATCATCCCTGCTTTATTTTAATAATATAGTCATTAAAAAAAAACAGTGTTAAAATTAGGATGCAAAAAGACAAGAGTGAACATCACAATCTCAACAAATATTAAAAAAAAACTATAAGTACATACAAAATAATATAAAATGGTAATATCACAAGATTGCGTGTCCGAATCGCGTCGTCGGGGTCACTAATGTTGTGCTTAGTCTGATTGTGCAGATTGATAGCGGAAATGATGCAAAGTAAATCTATTACCGTATTTATTATTGCTACACAGGCGATGTCAGTGGGTACTTAGGTACAGGATTCCAAAAGTAAACCGGTATATTCAAAATATTTCCAGCAGTTGTTTAAGAAAGTCAGATTATATCAAAGTTACTCTTTTCGTCAAAATTTGACAAATACACCTTATGCTGGGTATTAGTTTCCCACTTTGAACGATGCTCTCTGCCTCCAATTAATCCATAGGCACGGATATAGGTGGTATATTCGCACGGAACAAACAGTTGTATTTTGTATAACATACAATACGCCGTGGGTTCGAATTTTGCACGGAACAAGTATTTGTATTTTGGATGACATACAAATAATTGTTCCGGGTCTGGATTGGTCTGGATGATAATTGAACACATCAAGGAACCAAAGACTGGTGGTGTACGCGAATCTCTTGCAATAGCAGCGCTGCTGACGACAAGAAGAGTTGAGCATTTGAGAGCATCAACTTCAACATTCACTATATTTTCCGCACTTTCTTTTTTAAAACCCTACCTATATAATTTGATCCATATAATCCCACTAAAGAAAATCAGCAAAAAGCTTACTAGGCGCAAACAGCAATTTAGGTTTGTAAACTGTCTCCATATTACAGGAGAAAACACTGGTGTAACTCAAATATTAGGGGGTAATGTTTCAAAAATATATATCATAATCAATAATTTAAGATGATACGGCATAAAAGATTCCACTACCCAATATCATCCAGGGGATGTCATAAGAGGCAACGGTGGCAATGGAACAGGAGACGGCAACAGCATCTTCCTGGTAACTCAAAATAGACTGCGGTAGTCAAGAGTGGCAACTAATGCAAATATTCCACCTATGAGACAATCTATGGGGAAAATATATGTCTCTAAAATAATTATATAATATAATTATATAATATAATATATTATATAAACTTCTTATAATCTGTAATGAATTAATGAAAAATGTATATTTTAAAGTCTAATATTAAAATTACATTATTCCGTGTCACAGATGACGTTCCGTACATTTGGACTTCGGGACGCCTTTGCGATTTCAAAGGATGCGAATCCCGTAAAGATCTTGAGCCCAAGAACATCTTCGGATGGTTCTGGTCTGCAAACAGGGAAAAGATGTCGCCGACCAACCAGGTTTGTAAAAGTTATTTTACGCATTTAATAAACTTAAGCAGGTATATATTTATTCTTCCTGTTTAGAAATACTTAGTTACAACTTTGTTCAGAAATAGGTTTGCGTATAGGTACTTTTTTATAGGATAGGGTGACAAACGAGCACACAGTCCACCTGATGGTAAGTGGTTGCTGTGGCCCATAGACATCTACATCTATCCTCAATTACGAATCAAAATGCAGATGCGTTATCACCCGTGAGGACTAAGATGAAATGCCTCGTTTCCAGTAAAAAGGGTCTCCGGTTCTCTACACTCACCATACGAAACACAGCAGCATTAAGCTACTATTTTACGCTGGTATTCTGTGAGAGCGTGGTCCTTCCCCGGTCGAGCCGACCCATTCGTGCTACAACTATACTTTTAATATAACTGCAGCATGGCCCTACCATGTATAAAACGTACTATAACGTATATCATCCTTTCCATAATTTTTAATGTTTTCGTATTTTATCATTAATATAAAAATTATATTTCAGATCCCTAACGGTTGGGGGTACAACCCATGGTCGCAGACCGGTCACAAGAAACAGCGCCAACCTGACAACGCCGAATTTGACATCAACGGCACTACCGAGTCCTGCATGAGCATCCTCAACAACGTCTATAACGACGGCATCGCGTGGCATGATGTCGCGTGTTATCATGAAAAGCCAGTCGTATGCGAGGACTCTGAGGAACTTCTCAATTACGTCGCAAGCACAAACCCTGGAATCCGTCTGTGATCATTCCAAACCCGCTACTTATAAGTTATTATCAGAATTCATTAGGCAATTCCGTATTCAAATTATTTTAAATTCAAAGATGATATAACACTTCGAGAATCGTGGATTTGGTGATTCGACCAGCGAACGTAATATACTAGATTCTATATCAATGCCTTAAGAAATAACCAACAACGGTATTGCATTGTTCTAAGGTACTGTCTTGAATATAACTATTTAATACAGCTGAAAAGCAACACCATCGTACTTCGTCGTATATTTTAAGAACTTGCCTTAAAATTATTGTTTTGAGTTTGAGATCTCTTCCAAACGCACTGCCCGAATTCCGTCGTAAATACATACATATAGCATAATGTTATTAATTTAAGAAATAATGTAAGTTAACTAAGTATATTTACTTAAGGGAATAATTTCTATTTGTATATAAAATAAAACTTGAAAAAAAAAACGAAATCCTACTTTTATTTTCAATAAAAAATAAAGGTGAAAACACCAACAAAAATAATGTTAAACAAGTTTGTGAGCATTAACACTAATAGTGGTTTTGCAGCAAACACAGTGGGTTTCTACAATCTACAATATAAATATTAATGGTAATTAATGAAATGTTTATATGATAATAGCAACTTCACATTGTAGCTACATGTATAAGAATTCCATTAAACTAGTTTTAGTCTGAAATTGTTAAGTTTATGAGCCTTTTATTTTTAAAAAACTTAGTTCTCCGATGAAATTTCTAATTAAACACTGGGTAATGACATCAATATCTTAAAAATAAATCATCATCCACAATCAAATTTAAACATAAAAATAATATGGGGAAAACAAAACAAAGTTCCTAAAAACCTATTTTTTAATTCTTACCAGATCGCCTGTGTGTTATACCACATCCAACAGATTTTAAATCGTGATCTTTGTAACGTTCGCACATATTTAGGTCACGGATTTTATTTATTAGGACATTTAATACATTATATTCTCGTCCACGCACGCACACATACATGTTTGCATATTTTTTAATTTCGTCGTGGGTCAACTTGAAAGCTTTTTCTTCTTTTTTAAAGTTACATTTTACATCTAGTACCGTGCTGCCATCTTCCGAACCTGAATCACATTGCGGTTTCGTGCTTTGTTGCTGGCTCATAGCACAGATGGCGCTATATTCATCTAAAGATGTTTCCAAACTCATAACAGGTAACTTTGAATGTGCAATGTCTGGCTTTAATATACAAGCGCGGTGTTTTCTCCGACTTACATAAAAAGAAGTAAGATCTGAAATATCACAATAAAAGTTTATATATATCACAGTAAAACTATTTGAATATATTAGGTAAATATTTTACACTAAATACACATTTGAGCACTTCTAAAAAACAAATTACTAATTAATATAATAACTTTTAATATAGTCCTCTTTATTTTTCTCCAAAAAAACAGGCCAAGTTTCTAATTCATCAATCAAGTTAACAATATGGTTGTCTGGCATCTCAAGATATAAATCCCCAAGTACCTGTAAATAAATAGTTAAAATAATGAAAAGAAAAAAATGTACTTCAAGCATGTCCTAAGTTTTTCCAAATAACTTTTAAAAATAGAATTATAATTATGTAGAGTAGAAGAATTATGTAGAGAAGAAAAATATTTATTTAAATTGCTTACCTAAACAATTTAAATAAATATTTTGCCTACTTGCTCTTAAAATAATAAAGCACTAAGTGAGCAGTAAGCACAGTGGGACAATTTGAAGGAAGTCCTAATTATTGGCTTAAATCATCACCATATTAAAACTTTACTGATATCTGATATGCTTGACATGCTGTAATACTGCCACTGACTATCAGACAATGAGGGCCAGCTCACTAGATGTCGCTAGATGACACTGAGGTCAAGTTTTTTGTTACGCAATGTCATTTAATTGAGAAGTTAATTTTAAATAAAAGTTTATCAGTTTCTGGAGTGTTATATTTAAACACAAAATAATGCCTAAGTGGTTAAACATGTGAAAAAAATCTTTTTTAATGATTCTACTTTAGTGAATATCTGTGGCTTGGTTTATTTATTTTAATCTAATTATTATCAAATTTAACTAATAGTACAGGAATAAACATTAACCTTTACATTTTCGAACGAATTACTTTCTCTTTGTAAGTAGCGCCGCCCTGTTGGCAGAAAAAGTCGTGGATGCCTTCATTCATACACATACATACCACAGAGTACTTTTTGTATACCGAAGTACCATAGTGTTTTGAGTTATTGTTATTATTGTATATTGTTATATTTGACGTGAAAAGTATGGAGTGTAGAAGTAAGGAGTACACTGTGTATTAAAGTGTCCATAGAAAACCGTTAAATAAGGGTGGCGCCACTATAGCTACGGGTTAAATTTTAAAGAACGTGTCGAAAAATATTAGTAAGATAGACGACGTTTTCGAGGTTATATTTACTAAATAAAATTATTTTAGATTTTAGAGCTACTGAGCAGTTTAACAGCACACTTCAAACCGTCGACAACTGCTAAGTTCATTTCATCCCAGTAGCTACTCCAGCGCTGTTGTGGAGAGTTTTTGAACATTTGTTTACTGCTTACAGATAGCCACTGTTTCAACTATTCTACTATGGGAGTTTGGGAGTTGGTACTCCTTACTTCTACACTCCATAGTGAAAAGTAATGATGCTGTCAGAAACAATATTAGTAAACATAATAATTCCGTTTAAATGTGTTTAGTATTTCATACATCTACTTATACACCTTTAAATATTAATTGGGCCAGTGTCATCAACTGCCGATTTGAAAGCTACCTTTCTTTTTTCTGACTACCTGATTGTGCATTACGCGAAAATGGTAGGACCATTGATATACTAAAAATCTTTGTATATCAATGGGCAGGACTGACATAATGTAATTTGTATGTTAATCACAATTAAAAACATTACCACAATTTTAACTTGGGCTATTTAACTATAACACATAAAGAGGGTGTATATTTTTTTTGTTACTGAATTATACAATGATTTATTTTTCTAAGTATAAACATCATATTGACTTGTATGATTCGTTGATTTGTTGGGGTCTTTCACTAGTAACAAATTTAACGAAATAACTACAAATATCTCATGATGATAATATTTTATATTTTGAACAAAAACAATTCAAACAATTTTTGTTTCCTTTTTTTGTTTTTTGTTTTTGTTTCCTTTTGAGATGAAAATCTTATATACATTTTGAAAAAATGGGAATTATTGATTTTTAGTTTTCTTCTCAATGTAACGCCCTCTGCAGATGGACCCTTACTAAAAATTTTTCTTACCTTATGAAAATGTTTGCAATCAATTTTCCAGCAGATGGCGCTGATGATACATAATGATAAATTATACACCTAATACCAATAATATAATGAGGAAAGTACTAACAACATCATTATGTTTTGAGGATAATAAGGCAATAGGCACAAAGTGTGTCCTGTTGGCTAATTTTATCAATTCTTCAGCTTTTTCAGTAACTCCTTCATTCCACACTGTTGTAACATTATTTTTGATTTGACAGTCTTGAGTAAGAATCTATAAAGTAAAAAGGTTGTTTATTGAATATATAAAATATTTAGAATATGTTATTTCTAGTAATTATTGTATATACATATGTATGAAGTTGGTTGAGGTTTAACACAATCGTTATTAAAATATCAAATAATTTAATTGAAATTTGCTAACCGTCAACCATCGATCACTATTTACAATATTATTAGTGATCGATGCTGTCAACTTACAAATTTGTACATTTTCAATTTAAAGTTTAATAAGGCTTTTTATTTAAAAAATCATAAGAATCATTCTCATACAATTTCTTTAGTGGCTGACTGTCTGTAATTTCAACTGATTATCTTGAATTTCATCAAACTGAAAAAAATACTCACAGTAATGATTTCAAAATTTTAAACCGGGAGTAAATTTTTTTTTAGTATTTTATTTTTTAAATAGTATTGTATTTATATTTCTTACACTATTATGACAATTATGAATTTATTTTAAGTAAATAAAATAATAAATTTATTTTAAGTAAATAAAAGTTTGTAAATGTAATAAATATTGATAATTCATGTATTATTTACCTTGTCCACAGGAGTAACACCGTGTACACTAGCTTCAAAAACTTTACTTGGATATTTTCTGTATTCAAGAGGTAAATTGACATAAACAGTATCAATGGTTGGTCGCAAGAAAATGCCATAGTCAATAAGCCAAATTAAAAACTGACTTTCCATAGATACAACACCACGGGTCCATTTATTTTTCCACATCACAGCAACATACTATAAAACAAATTTACATACAATCATACATCCACTTCTAGATAATGTTATTTATCCATGGTTTTGTTTCCTTAAATCTTTGTTACAACTTTTAATCATTGTAGTGAATGTGCAGGCTAACAAAAAAGGCCCAAAAAATGATTTTGAAGGCCCAAAAAACGATTTTGAATTTCCTTATAGCCCATGACCACTAGCAAGCAATTATATTAAATAATTGAAAGCTACAAATGCGTGGTCATACCTGACAGCTGTGATGTGATTCCTCATTGCTAATTTTTAACATCCAAAGAAAGAAATTGAATGGATTTCGCTACATAAAAATAATAAAAAAAATTCTTACTTGTCCATGATCAAAATCAGATACATCAAATTTTGATCGAACTAACTTGTTGTCTACTGAGCTATCTGCTAGGCAAACGCTATCTATTTCCATGCCTCCACTTTTGGGCACACAATAAAAAGAAAAAGGATTTTTAAAAGTTGTCACAACTACATCCATCTTATGATCAGTTTTAATACGACTTCTAAAGATACCTACATAAATTTTAACTAAAAGAAGCTTTTAGAATTTATTTATAATAGGGTAGAATAATATTTAATTTGAAACTCAAAACCAAAGATCCCAAAAACTTTTAAACATATCTAGTTAGTTTGTGCTTTTAAACGATTTTCCATAAATTTTCATAGAGCTACAATATAGTATTAAATTATATTCACTTTTTAATATACTATTAGCTTATTAAAAAAATACTCACTCAAATGCAGTTTACGAATTGCTGATTTTTGCTGAATAACTGAAACTGAATTTTCTTTTGAAATATCTCAAAAATACGCGCGATTTTTTGTATTTAATGTGGTGTGACATTGGCTATAAGGCTTTCAGCCAAAGAGAATATGTACAACATTTTGAGTAGTATATATGCATCATTTTAGTTAATTCGACTGGTAAAGAAAGATTATAAGCCCTTAGTACCCTTTACAAAGAGCATGCAATAAAATTTAAATAAATTAATACATCGTATGTAAAAACGCTATAATACATACAATATCTAATCTTAAAATATATCAACAAATTTTTACACAATATGTTGATTCGTCACATTGCGTATTCTTGAGAGATTGAAGACAAACTTTAGGTTTATTACACAAAACCATACCTCTAAAAATCTACTTGAAACTATTTTTTAGGCGACAATAACATTCAAAGTCGCTAGTGATGTAAATGCTTTTTCTTATTAAGTTAACCATACTCAACGAACTCCTACTTAATATTACAAAAATCATGGGAAGTGATTTTTTTTAATTTAATAAAAGTATGTAATACCCGGATAAAAAATCCGTATGTTCCTAACGCCGCTGATAACGCTTGTTGATCGGTCTTGTTCTGTATATATTACTCTACTCTATGTCTTGTTCCTTGGTTCGATTCGAATTGGTTCGGAATACTCACAGCTTACACTGGCTTACACCCTTACTCCTAATCATAGACTTAGATACGCCAGTATATTCTAAGTCTATGGACTTAGAATATACTGGCTTATACATACTGGCTTATATATATTATAAGTCTATGCTCCTAATTGAATTTAAATTTGATTCGGTTTTCGATTCGAACTCGCTTTGTTTCGATTAATTTTTAACCACCCGCTAAGCCTGTGCTACTGAGCTGTCAACGTGATTGAGGTATGTGTTGGTGTTATTTTCAAAATACTTAGATCAGGAAATTTGAAATATTTTGTTTTGTTGCGGCGTAATTCAACCCTAAAAGCTATTAAGTTGCTTGCCATGCTGATTTTAAAGAAAATTCAAAAATCAAATACATTAAGTGCCTTATTCACTGTCCACCTTACTGTACGTTCCAGCCAAGGATATATACATGCTTAGTGTCGCCTTAGCTGTTCTATTATAAAGAAATATACCAAAATAAAATCATTTTACGTTTTATATGATATGGTAGTGAACAAGCTAAGGTAACAAAAAATTTTATTTTAGATTTTGCGAACATTTGAAATAAACAAGTGCCTGGTAGTGTTAAAATTCAACAAAAAAATAAATAATCTACTAGTAAATAAATTGATATCTATAAAAAAATCGGACTATACCGTTATATAGTCCGTACGGATAAAGAACGGGATTACAAATGGCGACTCATCGAGCCCGTACCGTCAACATGCACAGTACCAATAACGAAAACCCGCTAATAACGGTTCACCGTTATAACATATAATGGGAAATTGTTTGAAAAAAAATTTATACCCAAGTACCCACATTAATAAAAAAATATATTAACTAGCGACCCGCTCTCGCTTTGCCTGGGTGTGACCTATTAATTTGGCATTAATGAGACTTAAGATAATCAATAAAGATCATATATTTTAATCTTATGAATATTTCAATTTTGATTAACACACCAAAATTTTCGGAAAAAATTAGTCTAGATCACTCCTTACGCTCTATTTGTTGGTGACTTCGTGTAGTTTTGTTACAATCAGTCCAGTCATTCCGAAGACTAGCGCGGACAGACAGACAAACGAAAATTTTGTACTTTACTAATTTACTTAGGTTACTCATGTCTCAATGGCATCTAAATATTTTATACAAAAATATTAACAAACAAAGTCAACAATAATTATGAAGAAAACTCTCAGAACGCGTCGTAGCTCACAAATTAGCAAAACCAGACTGAATTTTTTGCAGCTTATGGGAATTTATTATCATTAGATCAGCATTTGCCAAACTATGGGTCGCGAGTGAATATTGAGTGGCCTCTGAAGCATAAGACGATATCTCGACCGATCGCTGAGCCGGACATCTTTTATTTTGTTTATCGCGTGTTGTGTTGTGTTTGTTAGCGTACGCCCTTATAATATTTTTAAAAACAATTATTAATGTTTGATTATAATAACGGAAAAATGGTTGAAACATTTTTCCGTTATTATAATTGATTGTGAACAAAGTAATGAAAAGATAGAAGATGTTCTTAAAAATGACAAAAGTAGCACTGAAGCTGACTTCCAAGCTCCCTCAACGAGTGTATCAAAGCGACGGAAAGTTATAAGAAAATATAACCCTGAATATCTGGAACTAGGATTTACTTGGAATCGTGATACGATAGATCCGCATCCACAATGCGCGATTTGCTACTAAATATTAGCGAAAGAAAGTATGTGCCCAAGTAAGTTGACGCGTCATTTAGAAACGAAGCATTCCCATTTTAAGAATAAGCCAGTAGAATTTTTTCAAAGAAAATTGTTAGATATGAAATATTCAAAAAATATTGTTTCGCATTTCGTTAATATTAATGAAAATGCTGTATATGTAACGTACCTCATTAATGATTTCTTATAATGATTTCAATTTACGCGAACACTACAAATTGAATAAAACTATTGTTTACGGATTTTATCGCGTTTAATTACTTTAATTTATTTTTATTATCCCGACGTTATTAAATACGTAAATTAAAAACGAAACAGTATTAAAAAAGTATTAAAAACGTAAATTAAAGTAATTAAAGCGATAAAATTCGTAAATAATAGTTTTATTCAATGTACCTCATTATCTTAAAAATCGCCAGAACAGGTAAGCCTCATACTATTGGCGAAGATTTAGTGATGAAAGATGCTGTTGGAGTGATGTTTGGAGAAAAAGAAGTAAAATAAATCGAGCGCATACCACTGTCCAATAATACTGTTGCACGGCAAATCGACGAAATGGCTAAATGGGCAGAAAATAAATTAATCCGGAGGGTAGTTTGTAGTAAATATTATACACTACAACTAGATGAGTCTACTGACGCACAAGGCCTATCTCAACTACTTGTTTTTGTGCGTTATTTATGGCAAAACGACGTGCATGAAGATATCTTTATCTGCAAGCCAATTAGTCATGGAACGGCTGCGGAAATTTTCAATGCAATTGATTCCTATATAAAAGATATTAATAAGTAAGATAGAACTATGTCGGTATATGCACTGACGGTGCGCGGGCTATGTGCGGTAAAAATAACGGTATCGTTACAAAAGTTCTTAAACAAAGCCCCTGTGCCTTATGGGCACACTGTAGCCTTCATAGAGAAGCACTTGTTTCAAAAGCATTACCTAATGATTTTAAAACAGTAATGAATACAGCTGTGAATATTGTAAATTATATTAAAACAAAACCCTTACAAGCACGTTTGTTTCAAAGCCTCTGTGAAGAAATGGGTAGTCTTCATACGGTTTTTCTTCTGCATACGGAGGTACGTTGGTCATCCAGGGGGAAGGTACTGACACGGTTTATGGAATTACGCAATGAAGTTGCAATTTACTTGGAAGGAGAAACTAAATAATATATTGAATATCTACTGGACGAAGAATTCATTCTCAAGCTCACCAACTTGGCGGATATATTTTCTAAATTAAACGAGCTCAATTTGTATTTGGAATGTCGCCTTTTAGCATTGTGGGAAAACTGTATGCTAAGATACTGATTGAAAGGGTCATGAATGAAACTGATGAAAAAATTTGGGATGTGCAAGCGGGATTTAGAAAGGGAATGCGATGTACAGATCAAGTCTTTTCCATGCGCATGACCGCGGAAAAGTTTTTGGACAAAAACCAAAAGGTTTTTTGTGCGTTCTTGGACTTGGAAAAGGCCTATGATGGAGTGGATAGGGATGAACTATGGCAAACACTGAATTCATTTGGGTTGAACGCTGGCTTGATACAGGCATTGGAGTCGCTTTATAGGGAATCTAGTGCTTGTGTTAGGATCAACGGGGTCTACTCGGACTGGTTTGGCATCCATAAAGGTGTCAGACAGGGCTGTGTGGCTTCCCCGTGGCTGTTCAACATATTTATGGACAGTTGTTTGCAAAATTTGAAAGTTGAAGAATGCGGATTAAGAATGGGTGAGTTAACCGTCAAATGCCTTTTGTACGCCGATGATCAAGTTATCCTTGCGTCGTCGGCGGCCGAGTTGCAAATGATGGTTACATTAATGAACAGATCATTAAAAGAAAGGGGTATGAAAGTGAACGCAAGTAAGACGATGGTTATGGTTTTTGAAAGAGAAGAAAGTAAAACGATTTGTGAAATAAGAATAGAAGGGGAGTTGATCGAGAAAGTAGATGAGTTTGTATATTTGGGCTGCGTATTTAGCAGGGATGGGAGATATGATAAGGATATAGAACGACGAGTGAATGCGGGAAATAGAGTAAATGGGGCCCTGCACTCTATTGTGAAGAGTCAAAATGTGTCAAAAAAGGCACGTATGGCAATTCACAGTGCTGTGTTGGTCCCTACTTTAACGTATGGTAGTGAAAGTTGGGTGTGGCAGAAGAAGCATGAGAGCAACGCAGTAGAAATGCGGTCCTTAAGGAGTATGTTAGGGCTGAATCTGACGACAGGGTAAGAAATTGTGTAATAAGAGAAGAGTGTGGTTTGCAAGATGATGTTGTGACCAGGATTAAGAAAGGAATGCTTCGGTGGTTTGGTCATGTGGAAAGAATGAATGAGGAAAGAGTGACAAAGAAAATTTATGTTGCAGAAGTGAATGGCAGAGTCGGAAAGGGACGTCCTAGGCGAAAATTTATCGACCAAATTGGCGATTTATCGAAGACACGTGGCCAAGATTAGGAGTACCCTTAACCGACGAGCATGTATGCGTAGGTGTATGGATGTGAAGGAGGCGAGAGAAGTGTGTCAGGATCGTGCCAAATGGAAGTCTGTAGTCTCTGCCTATCCCTCTGGGTGACAGGCGTGAGTGTTTATGTATGTATGTATGAGAAGTTGTTTAAAGTGTTACGAGTATTTAGTAAGAGTTAATTTTATATAAAAAAATTTAATTTATATTTTATGTTTTTACGTGTAATGACGTCTTTCAAAGATTTAGGTAACTGATTGATTAGATTAGGTATAACATAGTTTAAAGTTCTTTTTCCGTATAAGTTATTATATCTAGGTAATTGCTGTTTTAGATTATCAGTTCTGCGTGCCGAGTATAATAACTTATCTACCTTTTTAAAATTTTCAGTAAAGTAATTTTCAGTTAGTAATGGTGGTTCAACTTTGTCGTGAATAGGTATAATTTTACAAAATGCAAATAGTTTTCGACAATCATCTTTAAAATTAATTTTGAGATTATTAGGGACTATTTTTTAAAATGCGCAGCTGAAGTGAGTATATTCGATCTAGATATGTTTTATAGGTTCTCCCATAGCTTGACAAGCCATATTGTATAACAGTTTCAGCTAAGGATTTACAGAGCATTAAAGAGGTTTTGTAACGTATTTTTTGTTTGATTAATGTAAATTTTGCTAATATCCCTCTTAATATATCACAAACACGACTTACATGCCAATTATTAGACCAAGATAGGTGTGCTTATTTACAATTTCTATGGCATCGCAATTACAGGGTGTCGAATTGTCAGTATTTTGTATATGAAGGCAGTGATGTGTGTGCGCTATTGGTTTAGGTATAAAAGAACTTCTGTTGTGGCTTGTACTTATATACATAAGTTTAGTTTTGGCAGCATTGAGTACTAAACCGACGTCTTGTGACCACTTCGTCAGTATGTCAAACTCTTTTTGAAGTTTCATTAGTACCTCCTGTATACTACGCCCATCAGCTACTAAACAGGTATCATTTGCAAACTGATGGATCTCACACTGTTTAATTAAATTAGAAAGATTGTTTACGTAGGTGAGAAAGTGTAAAGGTCCAAGAACTGAGCCCTTGTGCTGTGCCTTCCGTTACCTGGACAGGGAAACTAAGAGCATCACCGATTTTTACTCGATAAGATCTTTCATGGAGATAATTTTCACACCACGCTAGTAATTTTCCTCTAATTCCGCTATCATTTAAGCTTTGAATTAATTTGTTGTGTCTTAGCTTGTCAAAAGCTTTGCTATAATCAATGAAAACGACTAGAATATGCTCTTTAGAGTCAATATGCGTGTACAAACTGTCTGTGAATGCAGAAAGTAGTTGTAAGGTATTCTTTTGAGGTTGGAAACCATATTGTTTGCTAGTTAATATATTATTACTTTCATAATACCTATGGATTTGTGCGCTTATATATTTTTCGACTATTTTGTCTATGGTAGGTAATATCGTTATTGGTCTATAATTCTCATACTCACTCAGTCCTACTACCTTTTTTGTGTATTGGTCGAACGATTCCATTTTTTAGCAGGTTAGGATATTTACCCGTAATATTACACGTATTACAAATATTACGCTTGCATTTATTAATTTAGCAATAACTGTTTTGATTTTTCCACACAGCAGCTTTATATCAATGGCTCTTATCCTGTCTGCCCCAGGGGCTTTGTTACTGCTTATTGATTTAATTATATTTTCCATAGCTTTTGAAACGGCAGGGATAAATCGCATGGTTACATTTGCAGCAGATTCATAGATTGCTTTGTCAATCAATAATTCCGAACATTTCGGAATTATTTGTTTCACACTATTGTTGAATGTACTAGCAAATTTGTTCGCAATGTCTTTACTAATGCACCCATTACTACCGAAATAATTATGAAGTGCATCATCAATTGAAGACTTAATCTTGCCCGTCAGCCTATTTAAAATCTCCCAAAGATTTTTAGAGCTTTGTTTATTTGAAATAATTTCAGATTTTGTATTTTTATTTTTAGATTTGTTAATTAGCTTATTTGCGTAGTTTCTAGCCTTATTATATTGTAGTTTATTTACTGAATTACTAGTGTTTTTATCCATTTTAAAAATAACTCGTCCCTATACTCACATGCTCTAATAATTTTCTTATTTATCCAGTTATTATTTCTTGTATTATTTGTTTTAATTTTTACTGTGTAAGCCGAATTTCTATAACAATCCATGAAGTTTGTGTATAAAGAATTGTACATATTAATTGGGCATGTCATATTGCACGTAGACTCCCAATCAATTTTTTCTAATAATGTAAATAGCTTTTGGTTATTAATGCAAGTTTTATATTTTGAGACAGCCTGTGTACGTGCTCCAAGACAAGCCAGTATTATAGTCCGATGATCGGCTAGTCTTGTTCCAACTGCTGCAGTGCAGTGTGATATTATTATTATTATTATTATTAAAACATAGAAGGCCCAAAATGTGCAGCATATTATTGTATTTATGTGTTATAGGGTTTTCCGATTTCAGGTTTATGTTAATGTCTCCTAGTAAGTATAAATCAATAGATTTTGAGCATTTTTTGGTAGTATTTTGGAGTTCGTCGATAAAGCGATTTTTGCTACAACTCGGGGGGACGGTAAATTGCACAAATGTTCGCAGTATAGTTAAAATGAGTGGTGACATTTAGTAAAATGTTTTCAAAATGTGTAGTTTTTGTTGTTATTATGTTACATTTATGTTTGTTACTTACGTATATGATGATACTACCACCCTTTCTTGTCTTTCTTAGGGCTGTGAACATTTGGTAACCATTTATATGATACAGGCAACTAATACTATCCGTTATGTTAGCCTCCGTTAGAATAATGACGTCTATGTTTTTATTAGCAGTAAGTATACATTGTTCGAGTGTGGAGTAGTTCTTTACGATTGACCTTATGTTAATATGAATACATAGTAAATTTATATGCATATTAGGAATATTATACAAGAAATTATTTATGTTTAAACAATCTGACAGTTCATTAATATCGTCTTGTACAATGTCCAGTGTAATAACTATAATTTTTGTTTAAATAAATGAGTAATAACTACATATTATTAGGGCTTAATAGATGGCTTGTGCTTATTAATAGTTAAAGCTTGTACGTCCTTCATTGTTCTTAAGGTATAGATTTTAGATTTCTCATCCTTTCGTGCTTTTACAAATCCCTTTTTAAACCATACATACTTGAAGTTTTGGTTGATTTTTAGCTCCTGTTTAGCTTCCCATAGTATGGCCTTGTTAGCTTTTGTCATGGCCTCTCATATGTATAAAACATTATAATTGTTTCTCTCGGAGGGGCATATGTCACCTACCGTGGTCTTGATAGTTTTCGCTGCGGTCAGCCATTTTTCTCGGGCTTCTTCGTCCTGCAACTCTACTTCAATATTGAATGGTTGGTCTTTTCTTCCAGGTAATCTCCGAGAACTTTTGATTGCTTCGAGGGGCTGTTTGAGCTTCAAAGCAACATTTTCCACTAATTTGTTGACCACTTCTGAGCTTTGATAAGGAACGTTGGCTATTTCTATATATTTTATGAGCTTTTCTTGTTCAATTTCTTGCAAACGTTGTTCAAGGGCACCGACATGGGTTTCTAAATTAATATTCTTGTTAGTTAGCTCCAAATTCTTCCGTTCAAGGGCTTTTATTGTCTGCTTGAAAGCATCAATACATTCTACAACTTCGTCTAATTTCGCACTATGAAATTGAAAAGATTCATTTAAGTTGCGCAATTCATTTTTGATAGTTTTTTCAACTTCCTTAGTTATATTGCTCAGCAACTTTTTGGCGTTTATTTGGACAGGTGTATCATCTTCTTCGACGTCTTCTTCAGGAATGATTATGGATGAGTTTCGCCTCGGTGATTCTCGCTGGCATTGGAGGTAAGTCCGCTCCAGACTCGATGCCGCCTTTAATGCAAAAAATCTGTTTCGTAGTTAAACCACTGCATCTGGTGTTAAGATGCACAATCCTTTCACACTTGCTACATTCCAGTCCAGGCATGGATTTCGTAACCGTTTTTTTACACACATCGCACTTTGACATTGTCGGTAAGAATATATTGTAACAGGGAAGTCAATAAAGACTGAGACTGAAAGATCTCTAGGAACACAGTTATCCAGATAAGAAAATAAATCACTGAGAGCGATCCGTATTGTGTGTCTTATCCGACACTAATTCCAATCAACAACTACTAATTTTATAAATATAAATCAATTTTATAAATTAATTTATAAATATATTGTCATGACAGCTTGACAGATACATAGAGTATGAGTATGAATGTAATAATAATGTTAAAAGTGTATAGTGAACGCATGACATATGAGATCATGCATAAGGCTAGTATCTCCTTAATTGAGTCAAGCATGGATCTCAATCTGTAGTAAAGCAAGCTCAAACCGCCCTGGGCGTTAAATCTATATAAACTAGCCCCCGCCTACTTATCTAAATAAATATCAAGGTGCGTTAGGCATAGAAGTTCATTAAGAGCCGCTGCAGGCAAAGATCGCATCGCTCCAGTTTCCATTAAACAGGCAATCCTTTGTAGACTAGTTTAGTCTGTCCGCAGTCGTCTTTTGGTTGGCCTTGTTGCACCAGACAGTGGAGACGTGTTTCTTAATTAGATATATATATATATATATATATATATATATATATATATATATATATATATATATATATATATTTAGATAGATAGATTTCTTAATAACCAGTTTCCTAAACACTATGATGATGTGATAGAACATTATGATCCCTTACCCATCGCTTCCTGTGACGCTTATCCACAATCTTTTGCACTGTCTGATAACTCAGATGAATACACCGTTATTGAAACAATTAACCATGATTCGACAAGCAATTTTATTTCCAGTTCTATGCTTTTAAACATAGAGAGCTTTCATATTGTGGAAAAAGTCACCATTGACGAAACTATTTTATGAAACGAGGGCGTAACTGAAATGCAAAACTGTTCCCCTAGTTTGTTTAAGCAATACAACCTAATCTCGATTTTAAACTGCAGCAATGTGAACACAGATTTAAACGATAATATCACGCAAAACAACACTGCTTGCAACGATAATATTTCGGATTCAGAAATCAGCAAAAAGATAGAGAAAAGAGAAAAATACTTAGGCAAAAAGTAGACAATGAATGGAAAAAATATTATGAAACCAAAAAGAGTATTAAAGCATAAAAGTACAATATGTACCTACTTGTGAATAAAAAACCAAAAGTTTTATTCATTGTCATCTGATTTCTGAAGGGGATAGAAGAAATCTGTTCGATAAATTCTGGGATATGATTTGGGATGAAAAACGCGTGTACATTGTACAAAGTCATTCATACTAACAGGCAGAGAAACGGAAAAAATCCCGAGGAGTCAAAACGAATGAACTTTTTTATTTACTATTTAAAGAAAGGTGAAGATAAGGGTCCACAAAACCTTGTTCTTTAATACGTTCTCTATAGGAAAATCACGTGTTTGAGAATGGAAGACCCGATCAAAAAAAACACTGATGAGCAAGCAACTACGTAAAGAACTAAGTAAAGAAGCCTTTTTACTTAGAGCTTGTCGAAATACAGAAATTTTTAAACGAGTTGCCAAAAATGCCTTCGCATTACTGCAGACAAAGAACCTACAGCCCGATATAGAGTCAAAGCGAAAACCTTTACAAAAGCTACTGCAGCGATAAAAATGTTAAGCCTCTGTCGATTGCCACATTTTCAAATACATTAACCGTCAAAGACATATCAATATTTAAACCAAAGAAAGACCAGTGTGTTATTTGCAATGGATAAAAGTTAGAGAAAACTAGCAAGGATGATTATGAAGAGCATGTGGATAAAAAAGAAGTAGTAAGAGCAGAGACAGAATCAGATAAAAAAGAAAAAGAATTTGTCATTACGGCAAATCTACAAGCGGGCCAACGTGACTTCATATTATAAAACAAAAATTTGTGTGCACAACTGATGTATATATGATATGAATACGGGTGATGGTTACTGTGTTCTATGAAATGAGACTGAGGGTGGTCTGAACTCTGACTAGTTTGCTACTATAATCAGCAAGTTTTTCATTGAAACGTTCATCCCAAAAATGGGAGAAGATAACCAAGAAATCATATTATACTCTGATGGATGTACTTGTCAAAATAGGACTACTATTTTAACCAACACTCTTGTCAATATTGCAATATTGCATAACGTAAAGATCATCCAAAAATACCTTGAAGTGGGCCATACCCAAATGGAGGTTGACAGCATGCACGACATTAATCCAGAGGAGGTAAGGAGGATAAGGAGATCCGAAGGTACTGGTCACTAAGCAGTCAAAGCTATTGTCTAGTGTCTACATAATACACATATACATATCATATATCCACACACACACACACACACACACGCATATGCGCACACACATGCGCACACGCACACGCACACACACACGAACACACACACACACACACACACACACACACACACACACACACACACACCACGCACACGCACACGCGCACATGCGCACGCACACTCACATGCACACGCACAGGCACCCGCACATGCGCACGTTTACACGCTCACACGCATACACACACACTCACGCACGGACGCACGCATGCACGCACACATGTGCGCACACGCACACACACTCACACACACACACACGCACGCACACGCACACATGCACACACGCGCACACACGCACGCACACACATACATACTTACACCATTGCGGCCTCTATCACTCTTGCTACCTACGTGAAATAAACGCAGTCAGGGCTAGCGCGTTGGAGTTTTTTAACGCTGTTACGTATATAACTTTTTGTAAATATTGTTGAAATAGTTTTGTTTAGTGTTTAGTATATTTAATTATAGGATAAAATAGTTCAAAAGTTTTAATGTAATTTAAGAACTATATATTATGTATATTACCCATTATTGAATAAATTTTAATATGGCAAAACGTCGTTCCTACTACTACTATTGTTGCGTGGATAGACGCTAAATGACCAACAAAATATTTCAGATATATCATTCTTTATTACCGAAGGATTTTAGTAGGAAGTTATGAAACGTGAATTTATTTAATTTTTATTGTTAGATAGGTACTTATAGCAAAAAAGAATTAAGTAATAATTTATTTAATATCTACGAACTTTATTACAAAATTTAGTGGAAATTTACTTCACTATCCAAGTATCTACTTACGTACATATACTTGCCTTTTGTATTAAAATATTTTAAGCTGTTATTTTAGCTTAAAATATTTTAAGCTAAAATAACACAAAACACTGAATTCAAAACTTTGTTTAGCAACAATATTTTTAACTAAGTAGAATACGATTACGTTTCTGTTAGGAATCGTATTTCAATACACTATCTACCTTTTCTTTCCGAGCCAAGCGTCGCGATTCCCGACGAATGGCCTTCCAAGGAACTCACGTAGGTGCGAAAATATGATCTGTCGATCATAGTCAGTACAGGTATTTCACCTAAGTTACCTAATTAATATTTCGCAATGTATTTTGTTAGTACTCTTTATTGACATCCCTCCATAACAACGGAAAGTCCACCGTAACGTAGGAAGAGGAAAATGTGCAAAGTAATACGGACACTCTCGCGCAGTGATAAAGTTTTATTTAGCTTGCGAGTACGATTTATCTAATTAATAATAACTATGTAGGCTATTAAACGTCTGCAAGCAGTCAACATTAGAAGAGTGAAACTTCTGTACGTAGTACTATTAATTTCTGTGCCTATACATATACACACATTAGCATCATTTTTATACGTTTTTATACTTGGTAGAGCCATGCTGTAGTTATCCTATTAGTAGTATAGTTTTAGCACGAATGGGAAAAAGTATTTAGATCTACAAGAGTTAAAAATACCATAACTGATGTCTACTAAAATTATTATGATAACCTCCCTCACGAATAATAAATAATCTAATACTTATCTAATACTGTGTTAATTTTACCTTCTTACAATTAAAACCAGCTATCTCCATATTCCATACAACTTTTATTTAGTTGGAAAAGCGGATAATTCAAAAAAGCGTCTATATTATAATATCAATTATTTTAAATAAAACAGACAATGTAATTTAGTAGCTACTACCATAATACAACAACGGGATTTTCATTTTTTTTTTAATTTCTAATTAGTAATGAAATTAGAAAGTTTTAACTGTCTCCTGTAAAATTTAGATATATGGAGTTGGTTGACTTGCGGATTAAGGTATCGAAACGGTAAATTGTATAAATTGTATAGCTCTTTTCTTCCATTTCATATAAGGTGAGGGTCTATTAATCTCTTTCTAGACAGATAATTCTTTAAAATGCAGTCAAGTTAATGTCATTAATTTGTTTTTTATATGTTTTAACCACGTTTTAGCATATGTAAGCTTTTCTTTCTTTTATAGGATAGGGTGACAAACGAGCACACAATCCACCTGATGGTAAGTGGTCGCACTCAGATGAAATTACTTTAAGTGTTTGCTGTGGCCCATAGACATCTACATTTATCCTCGATTACGAATCAAAATACAGATGCGTTGTCACCCGTGAGGACTAAGATGGATTGCCTCGTTTCCGGTAAATAGGGTTTCCGGTTCTCTACACTCACCATACGAAACACAGCAGCATTAAGCTACTATTTTACGCTGGTATTCTGTGAGATTGTGGTCCTTCCCCGGTCGAGCCGACCTATTCGTGCTACAACTATATTACTAATATAGCTGCAGCATGGCTCTACCACGTAAGCTTATGAAACTTCAATCAACAGTTGGTATTGTTGATCGAATTCATATTTCTCATTAAATGTTTAGACGTTTATTAATTTGGTTGGTCTTTACTATAGCTATATTAATTCAAGCTCAAAATGTATCTACTCTGTTAAGTTGTTCTAAGATCCAAAGTAACGTTTAATAAATAGCAATAGGCCAATAAGTAATTGCGAGACTTGCGAGACTTTTGTCGCAAGACCAAGACTGAGAGTACAATACCAAGACCAAGACCAGGTGTATTGGCGCAATACTAAGACTAAGACTAGCTAAGTCTCGTCTTGTTCATGCATTTGGGCAACACTACTGATAATGTAGAACTAGGAATTGAAAATAATTACTTATTGTAACCAAGGTCACGGTAAACGTGATACCAAACTAGTACACCAGATGTTTCAAGCTTATATTAGGTTTTATACAGTTCATATTATCTTAGTGCCGATGGTGAGCAGGTTGGTTGTAGCGATACTAGTACTTATCACAGAAATATTAAAATTCATTATTATATCTATGACTATTATATATTCTGTGGCGATACGGCTTGCCCATGGACATCGTGCTCTCCTAACGATTATGTTAGTGCGCTGTGTTATGGTCTCAAGATATTGTTACGCGCCTAATTCGACGGCACTAGCGCCATCTAGTGTCAGAGACGAGAGCGAGGGGAGCTTTCCAGAAAATGACATCACTAATCTTTCAACCGATAGCGCCATCTAGTCCCGAACCGAAGAACTAAACTTCTAGAAGTTGAAACTCGAACTCTCGGTACCTTGCGCGTGTTTACTTGAATATTCTGGATATTTCGGTGCTAATTTATATTTATAGGCGCTGCAAGATGCGATCGGTGAAGTATTGAATTCGGCGAGACAAGCGAAGCTTCGGAGCGGAATAAAGTGAATCAATGTGCTTAATTATTAGTGTTTTAAGTTTTAATTTGTGTAAAGAAAATTAAAGTGTTAATTTAGGTAATTCTATCGGCAATTTTTATTGTCACGAACCTCAAGCTCGTAACAATATTTATGTATGACGAGCTGTTCCCGCGATTAAGCCCGCGTAGAATTTTTTTACGATTTAATTTTATGGTTTTTAATTTTTTACGCAGAACCCTTATAACATCAGCTATATGCCAGCGAAAATCTCGTCAAATTCGGTACAGCCGTTTCGGAGATTAGCCGATACAAACAGACAGACAAAAAATTTAAAGATTGTATTTTTGTTATAAGTACCGTATATTATACACTTTCATATGCATTTAGTAAAATGCTGTTATATTGACATTACAAAGAGACACTCGCACATACGTCTTCTATCTTTCGGATAAGTAAATGTTTGGTTTCACTTATTAGTGTAACGAGCATACTCCATATCTTAGTGCACTAATCCTATTGATACATAGATACTATAATGCTTTATAAAATTTGTCAAAGTTAAAAGCATAGAATATATAATACTTGCATAATAGAACGGGGGAGTGGGCGGAGCCCGTGTAGCCACTAACATGTCCACTAACACGTCAATTCACACGTATAAATGTCAACACAATCAATCGTTTCCAATTTTTGTGTCAAGCGTCGCTGCCTGCTAATTATTTATAAAATGGCAAATTTTGCAATAATTACATGTGAAAAGAACAGCGGGAAATGGAATTTAAATAAAGGAGACATATTCTACAACCAGTAAGTCGAAACTATTTATATTTTGTGAATATTAGAAACAAAAATAAAGAAACATTTATGTGTCAAAAACATTAATCAAAAGTCTAAAATGTATTTGTAGTAGTGATAACTGATAACACGACGTAATTGCTTGTATGTGTGCTCCCGGTGACGCCAATCCTCCTACAAAGGAAGGTTGACAGCCATTCTATTGTGTATTATAGTGTTCTATGGTTAAAGGGGACCATAGCAGTGTGATGTGAGGGGGCGAAAAAACTTTGATAGTTACATTGATCCTACTTGCAGTATTGCGTCTTGTGATAGATCTGCGGGTGTGCTTCCCCTTATTCGACGCATCTTGTGATAACTTGGTCGATGGAGGTATGCGGGTGAAGATGTCCACTGGGATCGTATGAGGGACTTTGGCGTGGCGTATGCCCGGCAGTTGTATTGCATACTTATACTAGTGTTGCCCAAATAGTCTTAATCTTGGTATTGCGCCAATACACCTGGTCTTGGTCTTGGTCTTGGTATTGTACTCTCAGTGTTGGTCTTGCGACAAAAGTCTCGCAAGTCTCGCAATTACCTATTAGCCCTATTGTTATTTATTAAACGTTACTTTAGATCTTAGAACAACTTAACAGAGTAGGCACATTTTGAGCTTGAATTAACATAGCCATAGAAAGACCAACCAAATTAATAAATGTCTAAACATTTAATGAGAAATTCGAAAAATCAACTAATACCGGGTGGGGTTTGAACCCACGACCTAAGCGATCCGTGCCGATGCTCTAACCAACTGAGCTCTCTACCAAGGCTCACGGCCTCGGGAGTTAGTCTGTTTCTTAATAAACGTTTACATTTAATAAGCTTACATGTGCTAAAACTTAGTCAAAACATATAAAAAACAAATTAATGACATTAACTTGACTGTATTATAAAGAACATTATCTGTCTAGAAAGAGATTAATAGACCCTTATATGAAATGGAATAAAAGAGTTATACAATTTACCATTTATTTAAATAAATAAATAAAATACAATACAAATTAAATTACATAACAGTACGCAACAGCTTTGACATTACCGTTACTTTATATTAATTCTTTTGACCAAGAAATAATACAAAGTAACCATCTGGCTGACTCATCGCTTAACCTATTTCTATGTTTTCTAATTACTAATGATGCTTTAGAAAATAATCTCTCAGCAGGTACTGAAGTTGCAGGTATTGAAAGAAAATCACGGGCCATCTTCGATAAAGTCTGTCTCATGCGTCCTCCACCACTCTAAAATGTCTTCCGATCTGGCGGCTCTGGGTTTAGATAGGTACTCCTCCAACTCGTCTATAACTAAGCCTTGATGAAAAGATCCAGATCCAGATGACGTCGAGGGACATGCATACAATTTCTCAAAGTCTATTACGTCTTCATCTTCATCATATTCACATACTTTCTTTTCATTTTTTGGTGATTCTAGAGATGTATTCACTGAGTGTAGACTTTTATATTCTTTATAAAGTTCATTAAATTTGCGCAGGCTTTCTGTTTTAATTTGCATCCCCCATAATATCATGTCAAAAGTCTGAGTCTTATGCCTTGGGTCTAAAATTAAAGAGGTACAATAAATCCAGTTGCTCTTTTTATAATGTGCATTTTGTCTCGATCTGCTTGAAAACCCAGAATGAGCCTTTCATCCACTTCGGATCGATTAGGTTTCTCATCTAATTGTTTTACATGGATTCAATTTTATCGAGTTTTGTCCACCAATTTTCGTTGATAGAAGTTTAAAGTTTATTAGAAACTTATGTATTTTTTCGAGTATTTGCCATTCACTATCCGTGATTTGAAAATCATTCAATTCGGTGACATAAGTGCACAATATGTTAATGCCAGTTCTCACTTTTAAACCAAATAATAATAAATATTTATTTTATTGCCACACAATAATAAGTTTACAAATGAAAATTTACAAAGTAAGCATACACTTAAAAATGATTAGACTTAAAATAAAAAAAAAACATTCACAATTAACAGATTAACTAATATTACTCAGTATACAATTATAATGTGAGGCAACGGGCACAGGCTCAGTATTCGCTGGGCATTATGCTCAGCACTGTTTTTCAGCCAGTCCCTGCTGTTTTGGGTATATTTTGGTCGCACGCACATCTTACTTAATTATGTATTGTTGGTAAACCTCTATACAGTCAATATGTGTTAGATAAAAATACTTATTACAGAATAAACATACAGTTATTCGGCCTAAAAAGATTTCTGTTCGTGTAATAACTCCTTTTTAACCTTTTTTTTAAATGTTGAAGAATTAATATTAAAATTTTCTTTTAAGGGTGGTGGCAAATCATTCCATATTTTTGCGGCCGAATATTTAAATCATCCTTTGAAGTTTTTAGTCTTATGGCATGGAATATTCAGCATGTTTGAGACTCTTTTACGTGTATTTACTTCATGGGCATTCTTACTCCAATCTAATTTATTGTATAAATACAGTGGACTTTTGTTACTAATAATTTTGCGAACTAAGCAAACCAAGTGGAGTTTCCTACGTGCGCCCATTTTTAAAATATTATTTTCATTAATATATGGAGTAATGTGAGCTCTTTTTGGGACGTTAAAGCAAAAACGAGTACATGCGTTTTGCACGCGTTGAATTGCCTTTTTTGTTTTTGCATACAGTCGTGGGCCATAGACGGTATCGCAGTAATTAAAATGTGATAACACTAACGACTCAACTAAGGTCTTCCTGATCGTTACTGTTAAGTATTTTCTTATGCCATATAAAAGCTTTAAACGATAAAAAGCATTACGTACTTTAATATTTACATGTTCATTAAATCGCAGTTGGCTATCGAGGGTAAGACCAAGGTTATTAGTATGATCCACTCTGAGTACCTTTTTTTTGTTGATGAGTATTTCCGGTTTCTTACTTAATATTTTTTTTACATTGTGTTTTACTTCCTAGCACCATATATTTTGATTTTAAAGAATGTAGTAGTAGATTTAGGGTTAGACCATTTTTGTTTGCCCATTGGAAGATTGCCGACAAATCTTCATTTAACTGCATAACTGCATTTTCCGTCTGTTCTGGCTTGAACGAGTGATAAATTTGAGTATCGTCGGCATACAGATGTATTTTACTATGTTTTAATACTTTGCTAATATCCGCTGTAAATAGTATGAATAGAATAGGGCTTAAGATAGATCCTTGCGGAGTGCCTCGGGACATTCTTCTTACACTTGATTGTATTACTTCCCCTTGGTCAGTGTTAATTTCAACATATTGACTTCTATTTGACAAGAATGAGTAAAACCATTTACACGTTGCCTCCGATATTCCGTAGTATGACAGTTTCGCCAGAAGTATATCATGGTTTATGCAGTCGAAAGCTCTAGTGAAATCCAATAGCACCAGTATACTACCCTCACCTTTATCAGAAGCTGCAGTTATATCATCCGTGATGTGCAGCAGAGCTGTTTCCGTACTATACCCTCGACGAAACCCGGATTGTGTTTCTGGTAAAATATTATTATCTTCTAAATATCTCGTTAACTGTGAACATACTACCCTCTCCAATATCTTGGAAAGTGTAGGTAAAATGCTGATTGGTCTAAGGTTATTAATTTTCTGTACGTTTGGACTCTTAGGAGTAGGTTTAATTTTGGCCAGTTTCCAAGGATCTGGAAAAATCTTAGTAGTAATGGATTCGTTTATTATTCCTGTTATTATAGGTAATGTTACCGATAAAGATATACGAACCATATCTATATTAATTAAATCGTGTCCACTGGCTTTAGTTCCAATTGCTGTAATTATTTTATAAACCTCAGATTCTGTTGCGGTTGTAAAATTAAATTCAGTGTTTTTTAATCGGTTGCTATTGAAGTAATTAAAAGTACTTTTATCTATTTCATTATCTCCTGGCACTTCTATAAAAAAATTATTAATAGTATCGGGGTTACAGAGGTGTGATGGTACGCATATTTGTCCTCATTGGTTCCCCACGGGCGATATTCGCTTCAGATGGCTCCACATAGTTTTTGGAATTACCCTGATTTTTGTTAATAAAAAACGTAAAATAAGCTGACTTTTCTCTATTGATTGCGCTATTTACTAATTTTCTGAGACTTTTATAATAGTCATTGTGCGAATCCTTTCCTGAAATATTGGCACGATTATGAGCAGAGTCGCGGAGTGTCATCATTAATTTTATATTGTCTGTAATCCAAGGTGTTGGTTTTTGTTTTAGCCTAATTAACTTTAAAGGTGCATGTATTTGAAAAGCGTCAAGCGACATACTACTAAACTGTTGAACTTTTTTGTGGATATTATTTTCAATTACAGTATCATACCAAGACAGACTTTCCAGATGAGCTAAAAATTCATTTTGATTAATTTGTCCTAAAGACCTCGTGTGTATGTATAGCTGTTTCTCCTTAGGTTTATTAATTTTAAGTTCGGAAATCACCATGGCATGGTCACTCAGTTCCGTGTTGTGGTATACGTTAATACTTTTGCATAATTCTGGAGAATCGGTCAAAATAAGATCTAGAAGTGATTCTTTTCTATCAGTAATGCGTGTTGCTTCATTAACGAGTTGAAAGAGTCCTTGCTGCGATAAAAACGTATTTAATTTGCGAGCTATTAATTTATCAGGTCGTAGGAGGTCAATGTTAAAATCAGTTAATAAAAAAATGCAATCACAATGTCCGAAAGTACTTACAGATTCACTTAGTGCATCCATCGCAATCTCAATATCTACCGATTCTGGTCTATATGCTGTACCAATCGCGACACGTCCGCTGCCGGGAATCTTTAGTTCAAGCCACATTTGTTCTAGTTGTGATTCCGGGTGTTGCGTGGTCCGCAACCGAAGTTCTTTTCGAACAAAGAACCCTACACCGCCTCCGCGGCTATCCCGTGGGCGTGGTTTGTGTTTAAGTG
This sequence comes from Parnassius apollo, assembly GCA_907164705.1. Lineage (NCBI taxonomy): Eukaryota > Metazoa > Arthropoda > Insecta > Lepidoptera > Papilionidae > Parnassius > Parnassius apollo. Next base: position 5,981,163 of record CAJQZP010001607.1, on the reverse strand, counting down.
TATATCCTGGTACTAATATTGCCATCTTTTCTTCGCCTTCTTTAAGCCACGTTTCATTAAGAGCAAGAATGTCAGGTTTATATTTGTCAAGACTGGCCAATAACTCATCTTTACCTGTATTTAACGATCTGACATTAAGTAACCCCAATGTTAAACTGCGATTTTTATTTAAAGGACCCATTATTATAAACATATGTCCTCAAAAAATGTATTGCAACTGTGAGATGTTCTAAGCCCATACGAAAATTATAGATAATAACAATATCAGATACAAAGAAAAAAACGCAACCAGCAACTAAACATATAAAAGGGTGGATTGTGTACACGAAACTCCCTGTAAAGCACCTAAAAATAAATCTATGATTAAAAAATATGTAATTGACACTATTATAAACATTTTGAAGGTTGATATTACAATTCGTTTTTATGATTTTTCTTATATTTACACTACTTACAATAAAAATTTTAGCATATTTTTTATTATTTACTAACGCTAACTGAACCAACCATATCTTCACCAAAAACCTTAACTAAATCTGTTTTCGAACGAATACGATAGCTCTTCTTACCATGTTCTTGACGTATATATATATATTTCCATCTCTTGTCCTTACATACTGCCATTTATTTCGCTTAGATATTTCCCGCGACTTTAGAAAGAGCTGACGGTTATATTTAGTAAGGCGTTCATTGATATAAAATAAACGCGGAGATCCAGGTAGATCCATGTCCTCTGTGTTAGCACCGCGTCTCACGCGTGCTGCCTGCCACAGTGCATCTTTTTGTGCTCGGCGTGTGAGCCTTACTACAATTGGTCGGGGGTTTGGCACCGGCTGTCCTTCAACAAGCGCCCTTATTGGCCCGACGCGTTTTACACTTACTATGTCACGGTCCTCAATCTCCACAGTTAGTTTCTTAGCGACAGTATACGTGACGTGCATTAGGTTTTCATTTCTCACCTCTGGTATACCCGCTATCTCTACATCATTGGATAACATCTCCTGCTCACGGTCTTGAAGGTCTAGTTTCAATTGGGAGGTGTTCAATTCTGTTAGATTCTTTGTCAATTTGTTTTACTTCCAATGACTCTAATTTAGCCTCTAAATAATCAATTCGTTCGTTATACTTATTCATAATTGCCGTTAATTCAGACAATGTGCTATTAAATTGTACCATTTCATTGTGGACTGCACGTAATTCACACCAAAATAACCGCATTTCCTTAGCAGGGCTTAAGTCTGAGATCTAAGAAGGAGACATGTTTAGTATATAATCCGTATCTGTTGGTTTGACTATTTTTACACGATGCGTAATATTATGAGAATTTTCGGAGTTATCCGACTCAACTAAGTCTTCCTCGGGTTTTTGTGATATCGTGCTTGCGCGTACCGGCGTATTGCTATTATCAGTCTTCTATACATTTCCGAACGTTTGTTCTCCTGATCCATTAAATGAAAACGTTTATTCGATACATTAGCGCAAAGTAAATCATATTTTAACTTACATATTGAACATCCCAGAAACTCTCTTTGTGGCAAGTTGTTGTTGCACCCCGCACATTTTTGTACTATTTTGCTATTCTTTGTTGACGAAGACATGTCCCGTGGATCATTAAATCCAATCATATCATGTGTAGATTTTCATCTCGTTGGACAGTCGAGTATGGGGTTCAGATTTGATGGCACGCCAGCTGCTTCACAAGCAGACTGAAACTTCCTCTTCAATATCTCACTGCTTTTTATTTTACTGGAAATACTACGTAATTTTGTTATAGCTGTACGTGAGTCAGCAATATTTGGCGCATATTCTTCATCTTCCTCAGTTTCGTCTTCATTATCTTCATACTGCTGTTCTTGTCCCTTATTGCCAGTTTCACTGTGTGGTCACTAAGGTCTTTAATAAATCTTGTACACCAAGGTTCAAAATGTGAGCAAAGCACCGGAAATGTTGATTGTCTGAATCAAAGTGTGGCAGCTGTTTGTCCAATTCATACATAAATTTGGTATTTGCAGTTGCGTTGTCGACCGTGATACCCTGTATTTTGTCAATTATGTCATATTCCAATAAACATTCGTGGAAAATCGTTGCAATATCTTCCCCAGTATGTCGACCGCGTGATGGTATAAAATCAAGGTCTACAGATCGATACTTCCATTCGTTGTCAATATAATGAATAGTGATCCCGTAGTAACTCCTACCAGCAATTGACGTTCATCCATCAATGGTAAATGACATTTTAGATGAAAATTGTTGTAGTCGTTTCTTAAGATTCAATTGAAGTTCTTCAAACCGTTCTTTGACCTTCCTTCTAAGTGTGGACCTTTTAGAAAACACCATATTTGGGCAAATTGATCGAAAATATACTTGTGTAGCTTCGTGATCGAAAAATGAGAAGGGAAGATATTTTTTAACCATCCAATCAGCTGTAGCTGTCGTGAATGTTGTCACTGCTATTTTCAGACTGAAATAAAACAGTAAATCATGTGTCTCGCCGATTATAAAAAACAAATGAAAATATGAGTGAATTATAAATACATATTTAACACTATAATCTATATATATATATATATATATAATGGTATATATATATACATATATATATATATATATATATATACATATATATATATATATATATATATATATATATATATATATATATATAACTACCACTCACTGACTGACTATAACGATATCTCAGGAACTATAAAACATACAAACTTGATGTTTGTAAGGTAGGTTCCTTTTATGGCATAGAGATCAGTTAAGAAACGGTTTTGAGAAAATCTATCCCTAAGGGAGTGAAATGGGAGTTGGAAGTTTGTATGAAAGTCATAAGTTTTTGAAGTTAGAGAAACGAAAATCGGCATTAAAGTTATAAGTTTTGAATAATAAAATCCTGAATAAGCTGTTTTACGAAATCCTAACCCTAAGGGGGGTGAAATTGGGGTAAAATGGTTACATGCAAGTCCTATATTTTTAAAGTATAGATATGAAGATTGACTTATTATTAGTTTTAAATAATAAATACTTGCATAGTTAAGCTTTACCTATATAGCCTCTTTATACTTAGGTAAGACTTTTGCAGCGAGAAAATTTCAAAATCTCATAGGAAATCAGATATTGTACGCGGACGAAGTCGCAGGCGGCAGCTAGTTACATAATATATGTGTTATGTAATTGTGTGATAAGTATATATTTTCTTATCTGTCCACTTTTCCGGTGGTTATTAAAAAGCTTGTGATATCTCCACTTAATTTTGGTTTTTCAGGAAGAAAAATTTGTGATTCCTTTTTGTGGAAAGATATTAGATGCTTCCTTAAGCCTGAAGTGTTTCTGTTTTTCATTTTTATTTCAACCTTTTTATGTTGGCATAATTTACACAAAGCAATTTGGGATGCATGTCGAAAAACTCGTCAAATTTACTTTTAGGTCTTTTAGATCTATAACTCCAACGCTCACTACTCCGACTAGAACTATTCGACTCTTCGTCACTCATGTCAAATTGTAAACTTATCACTCCGAGAAAAACAAGGATTAGAGTAAAAACAATTAATACTTTTTTTTGTCTGGGTGCTTGAAAACCGCCGCGTTTTATTAGACTCGAAGAAAAGCTCAATTGGGAATGACTGGAATTAAAATAAATACTACTATTTGTAAGTACACGCCGAAAGACCGACAAAGAAAAGTTCGGCATCCTTTGATAAAATTAATGATTCTTCAGAAGATTAATAAAGTAGATGCGTTGCCAGATAGGTATAGTGTGCCTACGTAAAAATGAAATGTAAATATGTAAATAAAATTGTGTATATTATGTTCTTCTTGTGATTGAATTAATCTACGTTAATTAAAATAAATTCGCCTTCACTCGTTTGAAATTCAAAATTCAAATATGTTTTATTCAAGTAGGCATTAAATATACACTTTTGAATAGTCATATAATCACTGTTTTCCCCATTTTTTTTCTTTTCCATGTCCAGGGGTTCTGATTCTACTGAGAAGAATCATGGAAGAAAGTAAGAAACTCAGTAGTTGCTCTTTTCAAAATATTTTTACAATAGTTCTATAATTATGTAAAGCGATAAGCCAAACATAAAATGTCAAATGTATATGTAGATACCAAATCGCTTTAGAAATTTCTAGTTAGTCCTGTGTAGTACGAGAGGTCAGTTCCAAGCATTTTTGTCTGACTTAAATTGAAAAAGGTGAAAGATCTCACATTTCTTTTGGAATCTTATTATAAAAGCGTATATCGCTACCCAAGAACGCATTATATACTTTGTGTAACCGGAAAGCAGATATTGTGATTTTATTTTTATTTCTACTATTAAAATTGTGCAAATCACTATTATTTACATCAATTCGATGCAATCAATTTCTTTAAACGGTTCTCTAAGAGATACTCGGGCTCCTAAAAAGTACATAGATCTTATTTTACGCTTTTTATTTAATATGCACACTTTTTATATTATTCGATTAGCATTGTACAAAATTTTTACACGTTTCAAGTGTGTTAAAAGTGTCTACAATATTTATCAAATGGGTGACGACATATTCGAACACTTTGTGTTCAAAAACACACACTTTCAAAAATCGAGATTTGCGGTGAACTTATTGAACATGTTTATCTATTAGGTAATAATAATAATAGTAAGTAATTATTATAAACCCATATAGTTAATATTATAATAATTACTTACTAGAATAAATTATTATGGTATCTACCTATCCTTACCATTATCTAATTACAATATTCCTTGCGAGATCAGCATAATGTATTCGTGTCCATTCTGAGCACCCGGAAACTTATTTAATTCTTTAAAACATGTACTCTGTGGCGGCATTCAAACAGTATCAAATGTAGTGCGTGCGGCGCGGCGGCGACGATTGAATGCGATATCAATTGAAGCCGCCGGCGCGTGTATCTTTACCTTGTACTTCCGAATAACTGCAAAATTTCTTTGACAGGTCAGTATTCGACCTTTGATGATGCCGACAACAAGACGCCGCGCACTATCAAATTGCCGATGGTCAAAACTAGGGATGCACTGTTTTTTATTTTAATGGATATTTTCATCCGCTATGTATGTTTATGGTATTGTTCGTAATGCGCATAAGTCCAATTTTCCAATTTCCCTGAAACGACACTCATTCCTAACTGCAAGACGCAAGAGTCTCGCAGGCTTAGTCTTGTTCTTGCTCAAATCTTGCACGGTTAGTCTTGGTCTTGGTCTTGCTAAAATTAGGCGGTCTTGTTCTTGGTCTTGGTCTTACAAAAATGCAAGAACAAGACCAAGACTGCAAGACCAAGACCGATTTTGGGCAACACTAACTTACACACGTACTTACATACGTACTTGCATACTTTATCTATTTCTTTTGTTGATATCATGTAATTACGTTAATTACATTACTTAATATGTGATTATGAACGGGAAGACTCTACGATATGGTCGAGTTATAACTGTGCTGCCACGGATTGTGTAATGAAATCTATTTTGCTGATAATTATAAATTGAGTAAGCAAGAAAACAATTATTTATTTTTAATTTTTAACAATTACATTCCTTATATATATATCTGTTGGTCTTATCTAAATTATTTAGTATAAAACCGGTTTCTAGAACTAACGTAAAAACGTATGGAATCACAATTGTAATTCTGTAATTTTGTTATTGTTTTTAAAATTTATGTTATACTATCTATTCGCTCGAGTGATTTCTGGATCAAGACAACAGCGACACCTACCGAGTCCAATTGTGAATCTAAACTATTCAGGGGCTCACTTTTGATTTTGAGCATGGTAAACGCCTAGGCGGCTGATAAGCTTCGTGACTGCGAAATTAAAAGTATTACAGGGATACTAGAGCAGCGTGAAAAACCTCCTCTGCACCACAATACGTTTAAATAAAGAAATGCTCGCTGCCCAGAAATGAAATTTATTATACTGAGGATATTTATACATGAGCGATTTTAAGTGCTTATTTACCACGTGCTCGGCGGTGAAGGAAAACATCGTGAGAAAACTGTGTGTCTAAGAAATAACAAAAAAAATTCAGAGACGTGAAGTTCGCGAACACGCATTAGGGCAGTGCAGCAGAGCCTTCCTCGTTCTAAAAGAGAGGAATCTCAGAATTTCAGAAATGAGAGGAAGCCTGTGCCCAGACGTATATAGGCTCTAACTTTAACCGAACTTAAACTTTATTATACGTGAGCAGATGTGATTCTTTCTTTGTGTAAAATAAACATAATATGTGTTTTGAAGCACAATTATTTTATGAAAAGATGCCTATATATACCGAAATCAAATCGCATCCCTTAGTTTCACTCAACGGGTGGCTCACCTCACGCCGCTCATGACACTGGTGCGATTATCCGGGTCGGAATTCCCACCCGATTTATTATATATGTACATAGTTACGTATAACTGTATGATTTGGGCGTAAAGTAGGCCAGTTGTGAATGATCTCAAACCGACCCAAGCATTGAAGCTCCGCTTTTCATTATATTTAACATCAACTTTTGCTACGTTTTTAATTTGTATCTTTATGCATTGGCCTGAACTTTTTTTAAGTATCCTGTGTTCAATTATTTATTTTCTTTTAATAAAATATAAAAGTTGACAGAATAACACAGGATGACAGGAATAAAACGTGGTGATTATATACCTACTTCTTGGACAGAACTTTGAAATTGGATCCTGCTGTCAGTGATGGTTGTTGGTTTGTTACACGTGTTTTTGTATTGAAATAAGTTTTTAATCCTTTTCCGATGCAAATTTGTGTAAACCTTCTCAATTTTCTTTGTGATCTGTTTGTTAGTTGGTGAGTAGTTTTTTTAGTTAATGTAGATCTGTGTGATGAAGATGGATGTTGGCGGGAAAGACGAACCATCGAATTTATGCGGTGATTCTGGCGCTGCTTAACGTAAACTTACGGATTCCTTATTCAGCTCCCCAAAGAAAAAAATAGGGCACCTTCGCCCTTGGGGACCCTTCGCTCTCCTACCAAAATTCATACGTACCCCGAATTATTATTAAGAATACCCTGAAATATTGAATTGAATGAATTTTAAGTGAAAAACTAATTTAGGCAAACTAGTTATAACCTGTATTTTAAGTCACCAGGTCTCCACCTGTTGATCTCCGTGGACAGAGTAGAAAAATGAATAGAAAGAAAAAAAAAACAATGCACTAAATAGCAAAAGATAGGCAACAGTCAAATTTTTATTACATCGGTGTATATTGTGAACTGACGACGTAACTTTGTAATGGCGTTGCAGTTACGATAAAAATATTTTTGCTGGTTGTTTACCGTTTTAACAATTGATGAGCATTAAAACAACATTATTACATCAATAATCGATGAATGTTATAATTTTGTGCCAAACTGAGTGTCAAATAACTTGGTAAACAATATTTTTCTAAATCTGTACTGCGCTATTACAAGGTTATGTCAGCGCTTTATATTTATAGTGCTGTGCTAACAATAATAGGCAATAACGGTATCATAATCTGTTCTTATACAGTTATACTTTATAAAATAATACGTTTTGTTTTTCTTTTTAAGAATTTGAAAATAATGGACTATAAGATAACTTATATTAAATATAAAAATAAAACTACGACCAAACCGAACGCGCGAAAGAAAGTAGCATTTTTATATTTAGGTTGAAAATGGTAACCCCAAATGGCGTTATGGGCCGCCATTTTGTGACGCTAAAATAGTCGTCTGTTGTCGTTTCGTGCGCATAGACCACGTTCTTCAAGTGTTTTCGATCTGTTTATATTTGATTACCCGGCTTTCGTTTAATGGACTGTTTCTGCTTTTCAAACTGACATCGGCGATAAATCGGGCTTCAATTGTGTTTTGTATTGCGTTCTTTTTACTTTTGGTGCATAATAATGCCTAAGCGTGGACAAAAATTGAAGAATGGAGCCCGTGAGTTAATCATCAAGCTGCCGGATTACTTTGAGCGGGAGCGGCAAAATGGTGGACCCTTGTTACCTGTCGAACAAGTACAAGAACGCGCTTGGAGTTAGCAAACGAACGATAACAAATATTAATGAAGAAAAGTTCGGCTCTACTGGTACGGAAGATAATATTTTACGTACTCCGAAGAAAAAACGTAGAACTAAACCCGTGACAGATATTGACACCTTTGCATGCAATCTTCAAATCAATCAGAAATCATATATATGGTTACTATTCCAGAAATGAATATCTCAACAGGAAGAAGCTTTTGGCATCGTTAAGAGAAGCTGGACTGTTTAGCGGGGGTAAAACTGCTTTAACCAAAATCTTAAAAGATATTAAGATAGGATATAGGGGGTCATTGTAGAAGCGTGCTCGTCGCGACCCCTGCCAGCCCTTTTCAGGGCTGCAATTCTACACAGCTGCGCACCCATGCAAACGAGGGTTAGGGCGTCCCCCCAAGGCGACGCACACCAGCTCGTCCCCGTTGGTGTGGAAAGCAGCGCGCAAAGCGGCGATGGGGACCGCCACCCGTCACGCACAGCCCGACACGGCGGAAGGTGGAGGACGGAGTGTAGAGTTGGCACGTGGAATGTTAGAGGGGGCATGAGAGATAAGACGAATGAGTTGATCGAAATAATGAAAGAAAGAGAATTAGATGTCGTGTGTATGTCGGAGACCAAACGGAAAGGCAGTGGTACTGAAGAGCTCCCTGGCGGGACGTTAGCTATATGGTCCGGAGTCCCGGAAAGCGAGAACGCCTGCCAGGGAGTGGGAGTGCTGTTGTCGTCCCGGTTGGTCGATCTTATGACTGAATACAAGGTTGTGAACTCAAGACTTCTCTGGGTTCGCTTCAAAATGGGACTGACGAAGTTATTCCTTTTGGCTGTTTATGCGCCGGTAGCTTCGTCGTCCAGGGCTGAGCTGGAGGAGTTTTGGGAGAATGTAAGAGAAGTTCTAGATTTGGTTAAGGGAAACGAAAGAACTGTTGTATGTGGTGATTTGAATGGATGGGTAGGTATCGCTCGACCAGGATACGAGTCGGTGCTTGGAAAGTTTGGCGATAAAAGGGTTAATGATGCTGGCATGCTTATACTGGCTGTATGCAAGGAAAAGGGTCTTCTTGTGACAAACACTATGTTTAATCACAGGAAAAATCATATGTACACTAGAGAAAGAAAGAATGAGAGAAGTATGATTGATTTGTTCCTGGTGGATGACCGACTGCGAAAACAGGTGATGGATACACGAGTGTTCAGGGGTGCTGACCTGGGAACGGATCATTATCTAGTAATTACTAGATTTAGGGGTTTGTTCGCGGGTTGGCGCTACCGGACGGCAGTAACAGAACCACAGTCGGTCTGTCGCATCCGAAGCTGGAAGCTTCAGGAAGCGGATACTAGGGACAAATATCACACGAGGGTAGCCGAAAAGCTTGACACCATCGATGGCAGGAAATAATGTGTGGAGAGAACATGGCAGAACCTTAGGGATGGAATGGTAAGTGCAGCGGAAGAAGTATGTGGTACGACAAAAAGAGGTAGTAGTAAAAGAAGAGATGCATGGTGGAATGATGAAGTGAGAGAAGCTGTAAAAAAGAAGAAAAAAGCATGGTTAGACTACTTGGCCTCTAGTAACGATGAGCATATGAGAGAGAAGATGAAAGAAAGATATAAGCTGCAGAAAGTTCATGCGAAAACATTGATTGAGGAAATACGTGAAAGGTGTAGAATAGAAGCGGACGAGAGGTTGTCGCACAACTTTAGGGAAAACTCCAAACTCTTTTTGAAAGAGGTTGGAAGGTCCCGGAGTGGTGCGACAGCCTTAAGAATGAACAAAGTGCTTTCGAGAACCAATGACGTCCTCTCAGAAAAATCGGACGTCATGCAGCGATGGAGTGAATTTTATAGAGAAATGTATGCGTGTCATGATCTTAGTGAAGGATCCGGGGGTGACGCCGTGACTGGCACGCCAGACACGGACCTCGATGACACTGAGGTCATCAGCATGAAAGAGATTGAACGTGCGATTCGAAGTTTGAAATGTGGTAAGGCTGCGGGACTAGACAGAGTTACTGCTGAAATGGTCAAGTACGGTGGGCCTCGCGTCTGGGACAGCTTCCATCTGCTGTGCAATTTGTGCTGGCGGACGAGAGATGTCCCGGATGATTGGCGATCCGCGGTCATTGTGCCTTTATATAAAGGTAAAGGTTCACATTTTGACTGCGAGTGCTATCGTGCGATCAGCTTGACCAATTTAGCAAGTAAAGTTTACTCGAAGGTTTTGACAAGTAGGATGCAAGAGAAATCGGAAAGATTCTTATGGGAGGCACAATGCGGATTTAGACCTGGAAGAGGATGCACGGATCAAATGTTTTCTCTCCGCATGATCACGGAGAAGCTTCTGAGTGTTAACCAGAAGATTTTCTGTGCTTTTGTGGATCTGGAGAAAGCATTTGATAAGGTTATAAGGAAGAAAATGTGGGAACTGTTGCCGGGATATGGTGTGGATGGTCGATTGTTAAGGGCTGTGCAGTCACTTTACTATGACTGTAAAGCCTGTGTGCGGGTAGGGCATGACCTGTCACCCATGTTTAGCGTCCAAGCGGGCGTAAAACAGGGTTGTGTCATGTCTTCCTGGCTGTTCATACTGTATCTCGACAGCTGTTTACAGAAGCTGAAAAATAGCTGTTTGGGTGTGAAATTGGGTGACATAAAAGTTAATCGTCTGCTGTATGCTGATGATGCAGTGCTTATTGCACCATCAGAAGCAGAACTGCAGGCATTAGTCACGTGTATGAAAGAGGAATGTGAAATTAAAGGTCTCCGTTTGAATGCTAATAAAACTAAGGTTCTGGTATTTGAAAAGGACGAAGAGAGAACGAAATGTGAAATATGGGTAAATCAGGAATGTCTAGAACAGGTAAATGAAATTGTATACTTGGAGAGTGCTTTCAGCCGGGATGGAAGATGTGATTTAGATGTGGATAGGCGTGTCGCTGCCGGAAACAAAGTCAATGGTGCCCTGAATGCATTAGTAAAAAGGCAAGGCGTGGTGAAGAGTGCACGCCTTGCAATACATAATGCAGTGTTGGTACCGACTTTGTTATATGGCAGCGAAACCTGGGTATGCCAGAAGAAGCATAAAAGCAAGTTGAATGCAGTGGAGATGCGATCTCTTCGTAAAATGTGTGGCGTTACCTTAGCCGACCGAAAACGAAACGAAGAGATTCGCAATATGGCAGGATTGAAAGATGACCTTACCACAAAAATTGATAGGGGCGTACTCCAATGGTTTGGGCACGTTGAACGAATGAGTGAAGACCGAATGGTGAAGAAAATATATAGAGCGAAAGTAAATATTAAAAGGTGTCGAGGTAGACCGAGACTAACTTTCGAAGACCATGTGAGCAAATTGCTCGAAGAGGGGAGGGTCAAGAGTACTCGGATACCTAGACGTGCATGTATGAAGAAGTTAATGAACCTGAAAGAAGCGAAAGAGGTATGTAAGGATCGTGACACTTGGCGATCTATTCTCTCTGGCTACCCCGTTAGGGATTGTGCGTGAAGATAAGTAAGTAAGTAAGTAAGTAGTTAAAAGATATTGGTTTTTCGTATAAAAAAACAGACAAAAGAAAAATTTTATTAGAACGGTACGACATAATTTTAAAACGGATAAGTTTTTTGAGAGAAGCAAAAAATATTGATAACTGGGATAATGTCGTGTTCATTGACGAGACATGGCTAAACGCCAATCACACGGTTTCCCGTTCTTGGACGGATGATACACAAGCGTCGACGTCGAAAGTACCAATGGGTAAGGGGGCCCGTCTGATAATATGCCACGCATGTTCTGCAAAATACGGCTTTGTGTAGAACGCGTTACTGGCATTTCAATCAAAAACCACAAATGACTACCACGAGGAAATGAATGCCACTACATTCAAAGAATGGTTCCAGAACGTGCTTTTGCCCAGCCTACCAGAGCCTTCTGTAATATTCATGGATAATGCCTCCTATCACTCGGTTCAAATACAGAAAACACCTACCCAAGCTAATAAAAAAGAAGAAATGGTGGCTTGGTTACAAGCAAAAGGCATTGACGCAAATATGCAGATGCTAAAACCAGAGCTAATTAAATTAGTTAAAGAAAATAAAGCGGCAAATGTGCGATACGAAATCGATGAACTGGCTCTGATGTACGGTCATCGCGTTCTAAGAATTCCACCGTATCATTGCCAATATAACGCGATTGAGCTAATCTGGGCTCAAATAAAAGGTTACGCCGCCCGCCACAATACTTCCCCGCCATTCAGCACGAAAAAGATGATGACCCTATTAAAAGAAGCCTGCGGGGAAGTCACAAGAGATGACTGGGCAAAGGTTGTTGAGAAGACTAAAAACCTGATTGTGGAACATTTTGACCGAGATATCAGGATTGATTCTGTTATTGATAATAATATAATTATACATATAGGCGAAGATGATGATGAAGACACCACCTCCTCAAGCGAATCGCAGTCTGATTAATATTCTGTACGCACATTCAATTCAATGTACTTTATTGCATAGAAATACAGATTGTAAATTTTTAACAAAGAATAAATAAAACAATTTTATTATATTAATATTACCTTTTTTTGGTTTCCACTTAAATTACTAAAATATAAATTTTAAATGATTCCGTCAATTTAAAACGAAAATAATCTTAAAAATAACGCGGCGGTTCATTTTGGAGGAACGGTAACGAACTCAGTGTTATGTTGTGCCCATCACTAGCCGTGACTAACTGATAGGTGTCAGGAACGCATTCTCTGAACGGCCGAACTATAGGATGCACATTAATTGAGAAGATAATGAAAATTGTCGATGTTTTTGTGAGTAATAAGTAGAGGTACTTAAATAAACAAATTGAGTTTATTTAAATACATATATAGATATTTTATTATTTTAATAATAGACATAGATATTATTATTACACATATAAACGTTATAAACCACGCTTTAATTTAGTTTATACTTACTTTTATATTGTGAACTTATTACATATAAGGTATGTGAGGGTAATACGCCCTATAAAACAACTAGTAGGAGGACAGAGACAAAAACACAAAGTCGTACACTATAACTAATATATTAAGGAAAAAAATAGCAAACAAACTCTAGAAATAATTGGGAATACTTGGAAAAATCAACCTAAAAAGCTATCGACACTGCACAATACTGAAATCGACTAAAACACTATAATGTCAACTGTCAAAATGATGTCGATGTAGCAGCGCCCTTTTGACTCTTTAATATTTACTTGACTGAAGGAGAACTATCGTATCACAGTCATCTATGCAAACAAGGCTGTAATTTTCGAGTTATATGAAAGTGACCATATTTACCGGACGACCATATTACCCTCACGTACTACGTATTATGCCTCCTTGGTGGTATTAACAGTTCAATATGTTTGTAGACAATATAAAAATGATGGAAGTTACATCAAGCAATTATTAAATAAAATAATAATAATAATAAACTATAATTCTTAATAAAAATTTCAGTATAATTATAGCTCTAATTCAGCAACCAGGGGGCAACCTTATTTCTGCATTCGTTTGATGATGAAGAATATACATCAATTTTACCATTATGAAAGTCGTATAAATAAGGACGAGGAAAACAAAAATTCTATGTGCGAATTTTGTTCTAAAAGCCTAACTCGGGCACACCAAGTTATGTCTTTGCTTTTTGCTTTTGAGTTCTAGATCATAGATGTCGCATAGGTAGTACTTTCTACTACTTATAAAGTTCTTTAGTAGAGTAAAGAAAATTGCGAAAAGATTCTATTTTTAAAATTGATCTTTGGGCTCTTTCTAATGACAATAGTAATTTTTTCGAAGAGCATCCCCAGACAGATTTAGAATAGGTCAAAGCAGATTGACACAATGCGTAACATACTGTTTTGATTAAGTTAAAATCAGCAATATGACGCAAGTTTCTGAATATATAAATTAATTTGCGTACCCTAGTTCTAAGAGAACAAGTGTTCTAAGTTAGATGCTACCTATAGTAACACTGTTTTATAGTAAGTTATTTGCTGTTTCTTTATATTTGACCACTAGAGTGAACATTATTATAGTGTTTTGGGGTGGAAGGGACGTTCCTATTTTTGTCTATGTTAATCGTCAAAAGGTTACTAGATAGCTACTGAGTGACGCAATTCAGCCCTATCTGAGCATATTTAAAAACCTCCTCCCAATTGTCACCCGAGAAAAGGAGACACATATGATCGGTGAAACATATGATTTTATCATGATCTAGTTTCAGATTGCATAGGCCATTTATATAAGCCAAGAATAGGGTTGGACCGACTATACTGTGTGTGTGTGTGGCCGTGTAATGGCGGTTGAGAATATCCACTATCCCATATCTTCTCGTGGGTGTCGTAAGAGGCGACAAAGGGAGACAGGCAGGAGAAAAAAATTCCGTTGCAAACCCGCTCACCAAGCGTGGCAACTATGGTAAACATCCCCTCATGAAAAAACGACACAAATAAAAGGCCCTCGGTCCCCTACGGCCCCGCTATTCCTGGCTACGGTAGTGAACATGGTAACGGCGGAGCAGGGGGTGCTAAGGATCGTCCGTGGAGGTTCAGTTGCCACCTAAGACAACTCGACCTGGCAACATATAACGCACGCACACTGAGGACTGACTAAAAAATCTTGGAGCTGGAAGAAGAGGTAAACAAGTTGAGCTGGCATATTATAGGATTATCCGAGGTTAAGAGAGGAGGAGGACACGGTAATCCTCGAACCCGGCAACTTGTTCTGTCACCGGGAGGGCCACCGTCCGTCCCAAGGAGGGGTTGGATTTATCGTCCACAAGTCTCTCGTTACCAACGTTGTATAGATTGGGAGTGTATTGACGAGGGTTACGTGCCTGATACTCAGAATCACCAAACAGCATTCGCTGATAATCATGCAGTATTACGTACCAATCTCGGCACATCCTGATGAGGAGGTGGAGGAAATGTAAAAACATATCTCTAGAGCCATGCATTCCTTCAAAACCTACTATACGATGTTTATTGGAGACTTCATTCTTCTTCTTCTTCTTCATTCATATCTACCTACATTCTATGCAAATAAATAATTATGAATTATAAATTCAATGCAAAACTAGGCGTAAGAGAAAGCGGTGAGCTGAAGGTAGAGAAATTTGGAATAGGGCAACTGAACCCAAGGGATCAGTAGCAGCTCTTTATGATGAACTCTTTTTTCCAGAAACGGCCCCACAGGAAGTGGACCTGGTCGAGCCCCGATGGTTTGAGAAAAATGGGATTGACTTCAATATGACAACCAGACGCAAACTGTTCACTGATGACTCAGTGATCGCAAGGGTGAAACTGTCAGCGATAACCGAATGGTTAGAGGCACACTGAACCTAAACGTTAAGTGGGAGAGTTTTTTTATAGAAGAGGGGGCAAACGAGCATGTGACTCACCTGATGTTAAGTGACTACCGCCGTTTGCAACATATCATTGATTTGCAGAAGAAACAGCGTGGGCGATAGCACGCAGCCTTGTGGAACACCAGCAAACCAGCATTAATAGGCTTGAAATCGGAGCTTGTACCGTCAATAACGACCTTGATGCTCCGATCTGCAAGAAAGCTGGTGATCCAATTGCACAATTTCTCGGAAAGCCCGTAGGAAGGGAGCTTCGAAACAAGCGCTTTGTGCCAAGCCCGTATTTACTGGAATATTCTGGATGTTTCGGTAGAAAAGGTGCATTTAAAGCCGCTGCAAGCTGCGATCGGGGCAGTATTGAGTTTGGTGAGATAAGCGAAGCTTCAGAGCGAAATAAAGTGAATCAGTGTGATTAATTATTAGTGTCTTTTAATTTTTAATTGGTGTTCGGTAATAATAATAAAAGTGTAAATTTTGGTAATTCAATCGGCAGTTTTTATTGTCACGAACCTCAAGCTCGTAACAATTGGTGTCAGAAGTGGGATAAAATCATGCTGATTTTACCTAAGAAGGAAACGGAGGGTGCCCGTACCTGAAGTCAATGCCAGCAGGAGACGGACCACAGAAGATTTGGTGGTGCAACGCCGCAGACGTCGGAGGGCCAGCCACCGACTGCAGGCCCGTCAGTAGCTCCTATATCTGCAGCACCTGACTTTGGTTCTCTGATGGTGATGCTGCAGGAGCAGGCTCGCTGACAGGAGGAGCAGGCCCGTTAGTTGAAAGAGCAGCAGGAGGAACAGACTCACCGACAGGAGAAACAGGCTCGCCGACAGGAGGAACAGGTCCATCAGTTGGAAGAGCAGCTGCGAGGCTGGCAGAATGAACAGGCCCGCCAACAGGAAAGAACAGGTCCGTCGTTTAGAAGAGCAGCTGTGGGGCGGACAAAAGGAACATGCCCGTCTTTTGAAAGAACAGCTGCGGGGTGGACAAGAGGAACAGGCTAGTCGTTTGGAAGAGCAAATGCTCCACATGATGGACCTTCATGCTACCTTCGGAAAGGAGTTAAAGGAGGTGAAGGATAGGGTTGCTCAGCATGACAACCACCTGTCGGAAGCTGACACTCAAATCTCGAAAACTAAAACCCGATTCGAGAAAACTGAAATCCGAATCGAGAAAACTGAAACCCGAATCAACCAAGTGAACAATCGGGTTGACAACGTGATGGCTGACGTGAAGAAAACATCATGAAGAATTACATCTCCCGTAGTAGCTACAACACCTTCGCTACGTGGGTTCAAAGTGCCGCCGTTCGACGGGACTACTTCCTGGTCAGCCTACAAAATCCAGTTCGAGGCTGTCATGGCGGTAAACGGCTGGAATAAAAGCCAGGCCATGACTGCACTCACCCTAGGCCTGCGCGACCAAGCCTTAACTGTGTTGGAAGCTCTCGGTAAGAAAGTGACCTACGAGCAGCTCCTTGAGGCATTGGAGGCGAGATATGGCGACGCTCATCTGGAACACGTCTTTCGTGCGCAGCTTAAAGATCGTGTGCAACGCAGCAACAAAAACCTGCAGAAGTGGGCCCTTGAGGTGGAGAAGATGGTACGAAAAGCATACCAGTCTGTACCTGCGCTCATTGAAAGGAGCCTGGTGCAGACATTCATCGACGGCATCCGCGACCTTGAAGTCAGAGCTGCTGTGAGGCTCGGGCACCACGAGACGCTTAAGGACGCCTTGGCCCATGCACTGGAGGTGGAAGCCGTGCGACAGGATCTTCGTTCCCATCGTGTCAGGGAGGCTACAGCAGCTACAGTTTGCGACCGCAATAATGGATACAGCCCTATGTGCTATGGCTGTAGGGAAAGGGGCCATCTTCGATCCAGCTGCCCTAAGCGAACTGTAGAAAGGGAAGTTGATCGATCTCGAGAGGGCAGTGCAGCTAACGGCACTGCCTGGCGGTGGCAGGATCATCGTTCCCTTCACGTTAGGGAGTTTGCAGCAGTTACGATTCGCGACCACAATAAAAATTACAGTCCAAGGTGCTACGGCTGTGGGGAAAGGGGCCATCTTCAATCCAGCTGCCCTAAGCGATCTGTAAAAAGGGAAGGTGATCAATCTCGAGAGGGTAGTGCGGCTTACAGCACCGCCCAGCAGCAACAGGAATACGACTTTACTATCGGACACTGCAGCGGGAAATCTCATGGCAACGCAGATGTATTGTCAAGAAGACCTTGTCCTGAAGATTGCAAGCATTGTACTAGACGTAAGAGGCGTAGAGAGTAAGGAAGTGGAAGGATGCTCAGGACAGACCTCCTCAGCAACGAGTGGAAGGACAGCTTACAACATGCACAGCAGGAAGATCCAATCAAGCCGATTCTGCAATGGATGAAGGCCAGTGCTCCCAAGCCCAAGTGGAGTGACGTCTCAGCGATGAGTGCGACCACTTAAAGCTATTGGGCCCAATGGGACAGCTTGCTGCTTCAGGATGGAGTCCTGTGCGGTAAATGGGAAAATGGTAAAGGAGACAGCTGTCGTTTGCAAATGGTTGTCCCTAAAGCTAAAGTGCTGGATGTTCTACAGCTGTACCATAATGGTTGTTCAGGAGTTGTTCTGGGAGTTAAACGAACTCTATTGAAGATTCGAGACGGGTTTTACTGGGTCCATTATCGTGACGATGTCGAGGATTGGTGTCGCAAATGTACAAGTTGTGCGGCTGTGAAGGGACCTCAGATTCGTAGTAGAGGTGCATTGAAATTGTACAATGTTGGTGCACCATGGGAGAGGACAGTCCTTGAAGTTGCAAAGCCGGTTCAGAAAGGTACAAGAGGTACTCCTAAGATCGTCCATGTGGATCAACGGGCGCGTTACTATGAGGTCGATAATGCTCGGGACGAGCATGTCTTAGGAGGGGGTAGTGTTGCGCGCCTAAGTTAACGTCTGGTACCTGGCACTAGCGCCATCTAGTGTCGGGGACCAAAGCGAGGAGGGCTTCCTAGAAAATGTCGATCTTGAACTTTCCACCAACAGCGCCATCTAGTATCGAACAGAAGCATTAAGCTTTCTAGAAGCCTCACACTAGAACTTTCTGCGCCTGGTCGATCGGCACCCGTATTTACTGGAATATTCTGGATGTTTCGGTGGAAAAGGTGTATTTAAAGCCGCTGTAAGCCGCGATCGGGCAGTATTGAATTTGGCGAGACAAGCGAAGCTTCGGAGTGAAATAAAGTGAATCAGTTTGATTCATTATTATTGTCTTTTAAGTTTTATTTGATGTTCGGTAATAAAAGTGTAAATTTTGGTAATTCAATCGGCAGTTTTTATAGTCACGAACCTCAAGCTCCTAACACTATTTAAAAAAATGCAGTTGGCTTAGAAGTGTGTTTTGTGGCATTCCTTGGCCTTTCTTCAGCAGTGGACTTGTGAAGGGCTGTAATGACATTGATGATGATGGTGACTATACTACCTTGCATAATTAATAATAAGTCTCCACAAGGGGAATTGCTACTATCTATGTATATAATATCCCCCCTCTCTATGTATATAAAGAAATGGCTCTACATAATTATGTAACATTTACGTAACTAGGATAAACATAAAGTTATATTAATCTTTTTCATGAATTTTTCTAAAGGTTTCTTATAGGTCGTTTGTCATACGTTATTAACGTGATCGTTTTAGTTAGGGCCCTTATTTACTTTGTGTTTTTATAGTAACTTAGTTCTTTTAGGTGTCTCTTGGAAGACTAAATATGTACAAGAGCAATTAAAAGTTATTGATAGTGGCCTTATAATTATTTTAAGCTGAAGAACCTCGTCCACACGAACGGCTCCACACTAGTGTTGCCCAAAATCGGTCTTGGTCTTGCAGTCCTGGTCTTGGTCTTGCAAAAATGCAAGACCAAAAAATTTAAAAATTGGACTTATGCGCATTACGAACAATACCATAAACATTATTAGTGAATAAAAATATCCATTAAAAGAAGAAAGAGTACATCCCTATTTTTAACCATCGGCACTTTCGTAGTGCGCGGCATCTTGTTGTCGCCATCATCTAAGGTCGAACGAAACAATCTACATAATTTAATGTAATATGTATTACTTGTGAGATACATTGTGTTTTCATGCTATAGCCAAGTCAATCTATTTATTTAAAACATAAAAGATTTTTAACATTGCTGTGGTCACAATAAGATGTTGTTAGGTTAGCTAATTACGTAATAACTTAAAACATAAGGACCCTTAAGTAGAGACTGAATAAATTAATGGAATTGATACCTATTACGTGGATCTCACAACTTTTTACGGTAGAAAAACTGAGTTGCGAGACTTGGTTTTTTTACAAGTTATGTTTTTGATGGCATGAAATTTTCCCGCTGCAAAAGGCCTACCTAAATATATAGAGGCTATATAGGTAAAGCTTAACTATGCAAGTATTTTTTATTTATAACAAATAACCTAAATGTCGATCTTCATATCTATACTTTAAAAATATAGGACTTGCATGTAGCCTTTTTACCCCAATTTCTCCCCCTTAGGGTTAGGATTTCGTAAAACAGCTTATTCAGGATTTTATTATTAAAAATTTATAACTTTGATGTCGATTTTCATGTCTCTACCGCCAAAAGCGTAGAATTTTCATGTAAACTTTCAACCCGATTTCACCTTATTTGGTGTGGATTTTCGTAAAACTACTTATAGAGGTTATTATTGCTTAAAACTAATAACCTGAATGTCGATTTTCAAGTCTACCTTCAAAAATATAGGACTTTCATACAAATTTTCATCCCACATTTCACCCCCATTTTGGGTTGGTTTTAGGAAAATTGCTTATACAGGTGGTAATTATGAAAAAGATTTTTGAAGGGTGTTAAGTGTTCAAATGGCATGCATCAAATGCAATATGACAAAATAAAAAAATTTTATTCATTAACTAAATGTAACATGAATCACAAGGGTAAAATTTCAAAAGAAAAACTTAGTGATATAACTTCATTAATAAGTCACTGTCCCTAAACTAATACGAAGCAATAAGAGAAAAGAGCGATGTCCTGTTCCAAAACCCAATAGTGCTGTGTTTAGAAGACATTTTGACTTTTTAGCCCCTAAGCTATATAATAAGCTTAACAGATGTTGTAACATAAGATCACTAAATAACTTTGAATTGAAAAGCAAAATTACAGACTGGCTGAATATTTTTGATTATGAAGGTACGGAGAACCTTCTTTCTTTGGACATGTAAACAACACACGCTAATACAGACATACTACACATGCACACACATAAAATAAAGTTACAACCTGATGAATATGAGCGATTACCATGGCTCGAGCTTATATCTTTTTCTTCAGTGCTGTCCTCTGTAGCCTCGTTTTTACAAGTCATCACATTTTCGGATGTTGAATTAATCTTTTCACAAGATCATACTTCTTTACGTAGAATCGTATTCCTATGTTAATCATCGAATAGATTGGTAATGTAAAAACTAATAGCAGTAATATCATGGATACACTAGATGTGCAACAACATCTGAAAAAGATTCATCCCAGTCTAGAAAATAATGTTTATGCTGCTAATAGACTGCCCATGTATACCCACGTACCAACATAAATAATATGCAATTTGGATACAGATGATAAAGCAGGCTCTCATTGGATAGCTTTATATATCGATACGAATGGCATCGGTCAGTATTTTGATTCATATGGACGACCACCTGCACGATATCATCTAGAGTTTTTAAAAAAGAATTGTAAAAGATGGGACTGGAATGTTGATAGGATTCAGAATGAGTGGACTTCAGTTTGTGGTGAATATTGCTTAATATATTTGATATGGAAGTTTCAGATATATTCAATGCATGGTTTTACGAGCATATTTACAGGGTACTGTTATTTACACTGTACAACGATATTTTAGTAGTAGTAGTAGGAATGTGTTTTATTGGTGATTCAGAATAGCGTGGTAGTTAAACAAAGAAATATAATACTTTACAACGAGTAGATAAGCAGCGGTAATGACGGTGTTCAATAAAAAATTGATAAGGGGAAAGGTTGGAAACAATGAAAACGCTAATGCGGATGCAGGCTCATCGGATATCAATTATATGTTAGTTAATTGATCTGCAAATCTCCGGGTCCGCGCATCCTACGCAAAAAAGGACCACAGATTCGTGATCAGAGCATGCCAAAACCTCTTTTTTATGATCCGTCGACCCACCGGTAGCCGACGAGGGCTAGTTTGTTCCAGTTCTGGCTCGTGAGCCAGAACTGGTATAAACACACTACTAATAATAACCTGTATAAGCAATTTTCCTAAAAATAACCCAAAAGGGGGTGAAATGTGGGATGAAAATTTGTATGAAATCCTATGTTTTTGCAGGTCATTAGTTTTAAGTTATTAACTTATAGATGTTAATAATAACATCTATAAGCTATTTTTACGAAAATCCACCCCAAATAAGACGAAATCGGGTTGGAAGGTTACATGAAAGTTCTAAGCTCTTGGAGTTAGAGACACGAAAATCGGCATTAAAGTTATAAATTTTCAATTATAAAATCCTGAATAAGCTGTTTTACGAAATCCTATTCCTAAGGGGGAGAAATTGGGGTAAAAAGGTTACATGCAAGTCCCGTATTTTTAAAGTATATACTTGCATAGTTAAGCTTTACCTATATAGCCTCTATATATTTAGGTAGACCTTTTGCAGCGGGAAAATTTCATAATCTGAACTAATAATTTTTGGAACTGAGTGATTTTAAAACACAAAATGCGCGAATACCTATCTATGACTTCACTCATTCGAAATTCAAAATTCAAATATTTTTTATTCAAGTAAGTATTAAAAATACACTTTTTAATAGTCATATAATCACTGTTTTCCCCAAATTTTCTTCTTTTTTATGTTCAGGGGTGCTGATTCTACTGAGAAGAATCAAGTAAGAAACTCAGTAGTTGCTCTTTTTAAAATATTTTTACAATAGTACTATAATTATGTAAAGCTTTAAGTCTAGCATGAAATGGTCAAATGTATATGTAGATACCAAGTCGGTATAAACATTTCTAGTTAGTCCTACGTAGTACGAGAGGTCAGTTCCAAGCATTTTTGTCATTAAGATAATCATTTACAGAATAATATGTTTTTTGGCTAAACAAGCTTTAATGTGCAACTTAAATTGAAAAGGTGAAAGATCTAACATTTCTTTTGGAATCTGGTTATAAAAGCGTATACCGCTACCCAAGAACGAATTGGATACTTTGTGTAACCCGAAAGCAGGTAATGTGATTTTATTTTTATTTCTACTAATAAAATTAAGCAAATCACTATTACTTATATGCAGTGGCGAAACAAGGGCTCCAAACTAGGGCAAGCAAAAGATATGGTTTTATTGTTTTTAGCAGTTTTGTAAAAATACACCAAATTTGATCTGTCTCCACTCTTTAGTTTCATATTCAGTGCTGTCGATGACGTGTTTAACAAAGCACACAGAAGGCATACTACTGCTAAATAGATTGTATGAAAAAAGATATTTACATACAATACTTTACATGAACAAAGTACAAACAAACTATGTACAAAATTAAAAAACAAGTTATTTATATTCTAAATTGAATGGTCTGTCTTTCTTAAGGAAAGATTTGATTACATCTGCGTAAAATGTTGGTGAACATTTTAATTGTACCAATAACTGTTTTTCAATTGCGATAATTGATAAGTTCGAAAGACGCTCTTGACCTTGTGTATTTTCTCAACAAAGTTCAAAGATTTTACCTTTTCCTCGCCGATTAGCACTTTAACACACTTCAATTCATCACAAGGAACACTCCTTTATATATAGACTCTGATCTACACTATATACTCCAATTACAAAACTTTACTTATTAAATTTTTCCGGAAGTTTTTTTCACTTTTCTTTCATCTTTTGATACAGTTAATTTAAATCTACCAGAGATTCTATCTATCAGCTTTTGTTTTTCGTACACAGCTTTTGGTATTTTATGTGAGGGTGGGCGCGCATTTATGTAATTAATAACAGTGGATATCAGTTAAGATAAAATGTTTGCGATGTCTACATCAAGGAGACGTTGTTTAAATGATCCGGAGTCTTTTTGCTTTATTTGTCGTAAATATGTTTTTAAAAATTATAGAAAATCGCGTATACCAACTATTTTAACGTACAAGGTGTGTAATTTGGACAAGCTGTGGGTGCCTAAAACTATTTGCCGAAATTGTGTTGTTAGTTTGCGACAATGGTCAACTGGAAAAAGAAGTTACTTCAAGTTCACAACCCGCATGATCTGACGAGAACCGAAAAATCACCATGATAATTGCTATATTTGCGTCGTTAATTTAAACGGCATTAATTCAAATAGCCGCAATAAAAGGATTTATCCTGATTTACCGTCTGCTAAACGACCAACTTTGGTACCTTTTCTAGCTCAAGAGCCTATACAACCAGTTTTAACTTCGACATCTTGAGAAACTTGGTATAATGAAGTTTGTCAAGGCGCTTGATACAAAATAACGATTGTTTGAGTATGTTGCACAGAAATTTCCTAGCCTAACTATAGAAAAATTAAAAGCTGGAATATTTGATGGACCACAAATACGTCTGCTAGGTAATGATGAAAGTTTTGTTAAAAAAATTAATGAAAAACAGTCCAAAAAGCATGGAAATTATTTCTGCCAGTAATGAAAAACTTTTTTGGAACTCTTAAACTAAAGCACCAAACTACCAAGACTTGGTCCAACATATGTTATTATATCTGAAGGATCTTGGTTGCAACATGAGCCTAAAACTTCGTTATTTACAATCCCATCTGGACAGCTTTCCTGAAAATCTTGAGCACTTTAGTGATGAACAAGGAAAAAGATTCTATCAAGAAATTCGCACAATGGAGAAACGATATTAGGGCAGATAGGATGTGCATATGATGGCAGATTATTGCTGGAGTTTGAAACGAGACCTACCACAAGTATCACATGCAAGAAAATAATTAAAAAATAATTTTTGACGGCTTCCCAAAATTAAATATTTTTATGGTATTGTATTCTTCATTTCATTAATTCCCCCACTAGATGGAGTGACGACCTGGTAAGATATGCAGGAAGTCGATGGATGCAGGTGGCTCAGGACCGTGCTTTGTGGCATTAGTTGGGGGAGGCCTATGTTCAGCAGTGGACTTGTGAAGGGCTGTAATGATGATGATGATGATGATGATGTATTCTTCTAAAAAATCACACATATGCTAAAGCTGATAGATGAAAACGATTTTTATTTTCAGAGTCCGGATGCCATATATAAATCTTTGAAACTATTATCCTTCATTTTTACTAATAATCTTTGAAAAAGCATAAATTTTCAACAGACACTACAAAAACAAACATAAACATTGAAATGTAAAGTGAACTTGCAAACGTATCGCCCGCACGCCCGCGCAATCCTAAACAACTTCAGAGCAAAGCCCAGCTTTTGGTTCCATAGTAATTGCTATATAAACATTTCGTAGCTTTCTTTCATTATAGAACATTTTGCCACAGGTTAGAAAGGGAGCGATCGTCTTCTCGAAAGCCCGGTAAAAAGCCAACGCGTACGAGAGAGACAACTAAGCTCTCCACGACGACTAGCTCAAGTCAGTTCCTTGCTTTCACTAATTTTGAAAGTCCATTGCGAGTTCGCTTTGAGACAGAGAGAACACGAATCAGTGTATTTCGAATTGAAAGCAAACTGCCAAGTGTTGACGTTACATATATGCTACAAGGTCATGACCTGTGTAGAACAGAGGAGCGCGCGGGAAATTTGAAATAGTTTGAAACAGTTTACGAGTTATTTTATTAATTGATATTATTGATTGAGCCGATTGAAAAGGCAAGCCTGGCTTTTAGGCTTTTATGGAGGCTTCGCCACTGCTTATATGTAAGTGATTATTTTGTAGTACATACATGACATTTGCAAAAATATATTGTGATGCAACAGTCTAGATATCAATTTCTTTAAACAGTTCTCTCAGAGATACTCCGGCTCCTAAGCAGTACATAGATCTTAATGCACGCTTTTTATTTTATAACCACGCTTTATTCGATTAGCATTGTAGAACATTTTTACACGTTTCAAGTGTGTTAAAAGTGTCTACAATATTTATCAAATGGGTGACGACATATTCGAACACTTTGTGTTCAAAAACACACACTTCCAAAATCGAGATTTGAGGTGAACTTATTGAACATGTTTATCTGTTAGGTAATA
Organism: Parnassius apollo; assembly: GCA_907164705.1. NCBI lineage: Eukaryota > Metazoa > Arthropoda > Insecta > Lepidoptera > Papilionidae > Parnassius > Parnassius apollo. Next base: position 5,955,490 of record CAJQZP010001607.1, on the reverse strand, counting down.
ATAACAATATTAAGTAATCATTGTAAATCCATATAGTTAATATTATAACAATTACTTACTAGAATAAATTGTTATGATATCTACCTATCCTTGCCGTTATCTAATTACAATATTCCTTGCGAGATCAGCATAATGTATTTGTGTTCATTCTGAGCACCTGGAAACTTATTTTATTCTTTGGAACATGTACGCTGTGGCCGCCAGCGTGTGTATATATATACCTTGTACTTCCGAATAGCTGCAAAATTTCTTTGACAGGTCAGTATCCGACCTTTGATGATGCCAACAACAAGACGCCGCGCAATACAAAGTGCCGATAGTCAAAACTAGGGATGCACTCTTTCTTCTTTTAATGGATATTTTTATTCACTAATAATGTTTATGGTATTGTTCGTAATGCGGATAAGTCCAATTTTTCAATTTACCGGTCTTCCAATTTTGTAAGGCCAAAAAATCAAAAATTAGACTTATTGGACTTATAAATTATGCAAGGCAGTATAGTCATCATCATCATCAACATCATTACATTCCTTTACAAATCCACTGCTGAACAAAGGCAAAGGAATGCCACAAAGCACGGTTCTGAGCCAACTGCATTTTTTTAAATAGAATTAGGTGACAAATAATCACACAGTCCACTTGATGGTAAGTGGGTGCTGTGGCCCATAGACATCTACATTTAACCTCGATTAATAATTAAAAAGCAGATTCCCTGAGGACTAAGATGTAATGCCTCGATTCCAGTAAAAAGAGTCTCCGGTTCTATACACATACATACTCGTACACAGCACCGTTAAGCTCTATAACGATGGTATTCTGTGAGAACATGGCCCTTCGCCACCGGTCAAGCCGATCCAGTCGTCCTACAACTACTTATACCACTAATATAGTCACAGCATCAGCAGACTTGCTCTTAGATCGCTACTCACACTTGTGTGTGCCTCCAACGATGACGTGTACAGTTGCCCATAGAACCTCTCAATCTCACTCAAAATCTCAGGTGTCCTGGAAACGATGCTGCCACACTCGGTCTTCAGCTTCGATAATTGGCTCTTTGTAGCAGACAGATCTCTGATAAAGACTTTGGAGCCCTGGTTCCGCTTAATCGCTTCTTCAATACGAGATATTGGAGATCTGACTGTTCAGTTCCCTGTATATTGTCAAATCTGCTGAAGACTGCAGCTTTATTTCACGTCTAACAGCTATGAGATTAAGATAGGAAAGTTTTTCTGTTCTTCTACGGCGGGTCTTACAGAATTTAGCTCCGACCACATGGACAGCTTCCACAAGCTGTTCATTAATGTCGTTCACCGTATTGCAGTCTTCTAGGCACTGAAAACGGTTTTGTAATTCTGACTGAATCCGGACCCTGAAAACGAGAGGGACGGAGCGTTGACTTCACCAGACAGGACCTCTCCAACTTCAGTGTGCCTCTAACCATTCGATGATCGCTGCCAGTTTCACCCTCGAGATCACTGAGTCATTACTGAACAGTTGGCGTCTGGTTGTAATAATGAAGTCCATCTCATTTTTTGTCGAACCATTGGGACTCGACCAGATACACTTCCTGTGGGGCCGCTTCTGGAAGAAAGAGTTCTTCATAAAGAGCTGCTGCTGATTCCTTGGATTCCGTTGCCCTATTCCAAATTTCCTTACCATCAGCTCACCGCTTTCTCTTATGCCTAGTTTTACATTGAAGTCTCCAATTAATATCGTATTGTAATTAATATCGTCAATTAATATCGTATTAATAGTATCAATTAATATCGGTTTTGAAGGAATGCATGGCTCTTGCGACACCCACGGGAAGGTATGGAATAGTGGATATTCTCAACCGCCGCTACACGTCCATACACATTCTTGGCTTATATAAATGGCCTATGCAATCTGAAAGGAATGCTTCGGTGGTTTGGTCATGTGGAAAGAATGAATGAGGAAAGAGTGACAAAGAAAATTTATGTTGCAGAAGTGAATGGTAGAGTCGGAAAGGGACGTCCTAGGCGAAAATTTATCGACCAAATTGGCGATTTATTGAAAACGGGCCAAATTAGGAGTACCCTTAACCGACGAGCATGTATGCGGAGGTGTATGGATGTGAAGGAGGCGAGAGAGGTGTGTCAGGATCGTGCCAAATGGAAGTCTGTAGTCTCTGCCTACCCCTCTGGGTGACAGGCAATCTGAAACTAGATTATGATAAAATCATCTGTTTCACCGATCATACGTGTCTCCTTTTCTCGGGTGACAATTGAGAGGAGGTTTTTAAATATGCCCAGATAGGGCTGAACCTCGTCACTCAGTGGCTATCTAGTAACCTTTTGACGATTAACATAGACAAAAAATGTACATTACTTTTGGTATTCAACGGTTATCCCTTCCACCCCAAAACACCTATAAATTAATTGTTCACTCTAGTGGTCAAACATAAAAGAAATTCATGCACAGAATTAACAATTACTAACTCTATTAAATATCTAAGTGTTGCTATAGGTCAGCATCTAAACTTTGAGAAGCACATTGTTCTCTTAGAACTAGGGTACGTAAATTAATTTATATGTATATTCAGAAACTTGCGTCATATTGCTGATTTTTACTTAATCTACCTATTCTAAATCTGTATGGGGAAGCTCTTTGGAAACATTACTATTATCATTAGAAAGAGCCCAAAAAGTGATTATAAAAGTAGAATCTTTTCTTTACCCTACTTAAGAACTATACAATGTGTAAGTGTAAACACCGTTGTCAGTAAAACCATAGGTAATTGGCTTTAATATAAAAATATTTATCCAATTTTTTTTAAAAAAAAACGCTATTTTCTTTCATAAAATTTAAAAAGTTTCTGTCCGACACCGTCCATAAATGCATGGATACCCTATGCGCCCGAGTGACGTAATCACTGTAAAGATCACAGCCCGCGCTAGCTACCTACACAACATTCCAATAAAAACACAATAGGTACACATAACCTGTGATGTAACTTTTCCTTCATACTTTCATTCTGGCTTAGGACAGACAAAAATTGAGGAATTAAGGAAAAATTGAGATTTTACTTAAAGTCTAGAACAGGTAAATGAAATTGTATACTTGTGGAGTGCTTTCAGCCGGGATGGAAGATGTGATTTAGATGTGGATAGGCGTGTCGCTGCCGGAAACAAAGTCAATGGTGCCCTAAATGCATTAGTAAAAAGGCAAGGCGTGGTGAAGAGTGCACGCCTTGCAATACATAATGCAGGTTTGGTACCGACTTTGTTATATGGCAGCGAAACCTGGGTATGCCAGAAGAAGCATAAAAGCAAGTTGAATGCAGTGGAGATGCGATCTCTTCGTAAAATGTGTGGCGTTACCTTAGCCGACCGAAAGCGAAACGAAGAGATTCGCAATATGGCAGGATTGAAAGATGACCTTATCACAAAAATTGATAGGGGCGTACTCCAATGGTTTGGGCACGTTGAACGAATGAATGAAGACCGAATGGTGAAGAAAATATATAGAGCGAAAGTAAATATTAAAAGGTGTCGAGGTAGACCGAGACTAACTTTCGAAGACCATGTGAGCAAATTGCTCGAAGAGGGGAGGGTCAAGAGTACTCGGATACCTAGACGTGCATGTATGAAGAAGTTAATGAACCTGAAAGAAGCGAAAGAGGTATGTAAGGATCGTGACACTTGGCGATCTGTTCTCTCTGGCTACCCCGTTAGGGATTGTGTGTGAAGATAAGTAAAGTAAAAAGTAAGTAACGAATAGGTCGGCTAGACCGGGGAAGGACTACGCTCTCCCAGAATACCAGCGTCAAATAGTAGCTTAATGCTGCTGTGTTTCGTATGGTGAGTGTAGAGAACCGGAGACCCTTTTTACTGGAAATGAGGCATTCCATCTTAGTGCTCACGGGTGACAACGCATCCGCATTTTGATTTGTAATCGAGGATAGATGTAGATGTCTATGGGCCGCAGCAACCACTTACCATCAGGTGGACTGGGTGCTCATTTGTCACCCTATCGTATATATATAAAAATATAGATTTTTTGGTTTTCTTGTCAACAATATAATAAGTATAAAAGAAATATAATAAGTTTTATTAGTTAATTATTATTATTGTATTTAATAATTGCTTGATGTAACTTCCATCATTTTTATATTGTCTACAAACAAACAAACTGTTAATACCACCAAGGAGGTGATAATATGTAGTACGTGAGGGTAATATGGTCACTTTCTTATAACTCAAAAATTACAGCCTTGTTTGTATAGATGACCCTGTGATACGATAGTTCTTCATCAGTCAATTAAATATTATGGGGTCAAAAAGGCGCTGCTTCATCGACACCATTTTGACAGTTGACATTATAGTGTTTTAGTCGATTTCAGTATTGTGCAGTGTCGATAGCTTTTTTAGGTTGATTTTTCGAAGTGTTCCCAATTATCTCCAGAGTTTGCTTTTTTTTCTCTTAATATTAAAGTTATAGTGTACAACTTTGTGTTTTTGTCTCTGTCCTCCTCCTAGTTGTTTTGTAGGGCGTATTACCCTCACATACCTTATATGTAATAAGTTCACAATATAAAAGTAAGTATAAACTAAAATAAAGTGTATATAAGTGTAATGTTAATATCTATGTCTATTATTATAATATAAAATTATAATATCTATATATAAATAAACTCTATTAGTTTATTTAAGTACCTCTACTTATTACTCACAAAAACATCGACAATTTTCATTATTCTACTAATTAATGTGTATCCTAAATGCTAACATTAAAAAGTAAAATATAGTATATACCCATGTAATAAAAATTTTGCTGTTGCCTATGTTTTGCTATTTGGTGCGACATTGTTTTTTTTTTCTTTCTTTCTATTCATTTTTCTAACTTTGACTTAAGATACAGGTTTTTGTATCTTAAGTCATCAGGTCCCCACCTGTAGTTTTGCCTAAACTAGGTTTTTTCTTAACAATAGTATTGTTTCAGATGTAGTACATATTCTTTGTTCCTCTCTTAATGTATATTGTTGGTGGAAATAAATAAAAAAATTACCATAATGAACCATTTTCAATAGCTGAACTGTTAGTGCTTAGCCACCCAAAGGATTCCATTCTTGGCGTTGATAGTATCCACTACTCATTTCTTGTTAAGATGGGTAGTTAATTTTCAGTATTATTAACTAGGCTTTTACAACCGGTTCTGTTCCAGATAACTGGAAAATACATACTATTATACCTGTTCTAAATATTAGTAAAGACCCCTCTACGGCTTTAAATTATTGTCCTATTGCTATTTCATCAACCTTGTCTAAAATCATGTAACATTTTGTAAATAATCGATTTGAGTGGATACTTGAAACTAGAGGCATTATATCAAAGAGCCAATTTTGCTTTATAAAAGATTTTAGCACATTGGATAGTCCAAATAACATTTTTTGTAGGCGTTTTTAATGATGTTTGTGCCTTGTTCAAAGCTGCATATTGTTGCGCAAGCTAAGTTGATGTCTGGTACCTGGCACTAACGCCATTTAGTGTCGGGGAACAGAGCGAGGAGGGCTTTCTAGAAAATGCCATTCCTGAACTTTTCACCATCAGCGCCATCTAGTATCGAATAGAAGAACTAAGCTTTCTGAAAAGCCCCAGACTCAAACTTTCTGCACCTGGTCGATCGGGGGCTTGTATTTGCTAGAATATTCTGGATGTGTCGGTGAAAAAGGCGTATATAAAGGCGTTTAAGCCCGCCACCGGGGTAGTGAATTGGCGATACGAGCGAAGATTTCGGAGCGAAATAAAGTGAACTAAAGTGTGAAGTGTGATTAATTATTAGTGTGATTTAAGTTTTAATTGGTGTTAAGTAATAAAAGTGTAAATTTTGGTAATTCAATCAGCAGTTTTTATTGTCACGAACTCTAAGCTCGTAATAATATTATTTACACCGTCCTCATTCACTAAAGACCACCCACAGAATTCTAGCATAAAATAACAGCTCAATGCTGCTATCTTTCGTATGGTAAGTGTAGAAAACCGGAGACTTATTTTACTGGATACTAGGTATTCTATTTTAGATCTCAGGGGTGATAACGTCCCCCCCCGAACGGGTTCCCGCCTTGTCGTGGCGGGGGGCTTAGAAGCCGTGGCTTGGTCACCCACGGCGAAACAAAGAGGAACCCATATGGCTGGTCCGAGGTGGAGGGCCGGCCCGAGTTGGCCACTCCGAGCGGGCTTGGGAAGCCCACTTCGGATGTGTGTTGGTGGACTGCGGTGAGAGGTGTGTCCTCCCCACCTACCGCTGCAGCCGAGGTGGAGTCGCGGAGGAAGAGGAGTGTTGGTATGGCGATGCGCCACTCGCCCTATCCTCCGCGACTCAAACGGGGCCGCACCGTTGATGCGGTGGTGATGGGGCTGCGGGGGGGAGAGGATTGTCGGTATTGCGAGACTCCGCTCTCCCTATCCTCCGCAGCCGAATCTTGGTTGGCGGCGGAGCCATAGACCAGATCCGCCGCTGGGGTCGGGAAGGCTAGTACTTCTAAGTGCTCATTTTTCCTGGCCCCATGGCCTTCGCGCATCGGACGCGGGGGCGTCTGTTGCGCAGATGTAATTGGAGGCCGTGGAGGAAGGCGTGCCATGTGTTCTGGTGCGCCTTACTTGGGAAGGAGAACGGGGAGGAATATTCCTCTCCCGATGAGGTGCTGCCATGGGGCGGCAGTCGCTGGTGGGGCCGCGGATGTGTGCGAAAGCGTTCCCGTAGCCCTGCCAATATGCGACGAAGGTGGAACACCATGGGGTTTTAGTCGGTGCGAGTCCGACATAACCCGTCCTTGCCCCCGCGAGGCGAGTATGCGTAGGCATTTCCCCATGTTAAAAAAAAAGGGTAATAACGTATAAAAACTTCACAATCATACTTGTTTTTTAGGAGAGGAGACAAACGAGAATACGGCTCACCTGATGGTATGTGATTACCGCTGCCCATGAATAACTGCAACACCAGAGGAATTGCAGATGCGTTGCTGGCCCTTTAAAAAGGAATAGGCTTGAAGGTGCCTAAGTCGTATCGGTCCGGAAAAATCTTTGGTGGTAGTTGATTCCACAAGGAAATTGTGCGAGGAAAAAAACTTCTTTTAAATGGCACGGTGGTGGACCGCCAATCATCCAGATGGTATGAATGGTATCGCGAGTTTTGTCGCGATGTGCGATGGTGAAATTGTGCAGCTGGTATTAGTCCGAACAATTCCTCAGGGCAGTCGCCGTGGTAGATGTCTCTTCGCAGTGCCAGTGTGTCAAGCCGATTGAAAAGAGCTCGGTCACCGACGATTCGAATTGCTCTGCACTGGATGCGATGGAAGGAAATAGAAGGAGCTGGCCCTGAGGAGCCCCAGCCCAGAGATGGGAATAGTATTCCATGTGCGACCCTTGTGAGCCGGCATAAAATTCTGTCCCGCTCTGCTGAGCACGCCAAGCTTTTTAGAGGTCAATTTGGCCTTCTCTTCCAAGTGACCACGAAACTGCACGTCTTTTAGTCGGAGCATGCACCATCTACAACTACCTTGATGCTCCTATCAGCAAGAAAACTGGTAACCCAATTGCACAATTTCTCGGGAAGCCCATAGGAATGAAGCTTCGTAAGAAGCGCTTTGTGCCAAACCCGATTGAAGGCCTTCACTATGTCCAAACTAACGGCCAACGGCGAACGGAGGTAGTAGAGTGCAAGGGGGACGTCCCTTGCACTCTACTGCCTCCGCCGAGTTAGGTAACCCACAAGTTCGCCAGCCGAGCAACCGCGATGGAAACCGCACTGACGGTCACTAATCAGCTGGCGATAGGCCTGTAGTTGGACGGATCAGAGCGATTACCTTTTTAGGGATCGGGTGCACGAAGGCTGTCTTATATGATTTCAAGACTACGCCTAAGGAGTAGAAATACCGGAAAAGACGCGTTAAAACTGGTTCCAACTCCGGAGCATACACACGCCTTCAGCACAATAGAAGGGACGCCATCAGGCCCACCCGAGTTGTTGATGTCCAGGTAGAGGAGTGCTCTGCGCACCGAGCTTTGGGTAACAGCACATCCCGCATGGAGCACTCATAATGCGGGATGGTCGGCGGTGTGTTCCCCCCATCATCAAGAGTCGAGTGGAACAAAGAGAGAGCCCAGGAGATCGGCTTTGTCCTTTACGGCATGGGCCAGTGAGTCGTCCTCCCTGTGCAGAGATGGGAGAGATAGCTGGCAGAAGTTCCCTTAAACTTGGCCTTGGTAAGAGTCAGAGTTGTAGTCTGTAACCATTTGGACGTGGTCGAAGAGTCAGTCTGTTTCGGCATTACCGCTATGGGACCTATAGAGGCACCCGTAGACACGCGGATGGTCGGCGCTGTCTACGTGTAGCCAAAGAATGGACAGGTCCGAAGCTTCAACACTACCGAGGGGTCGAGAATGGATGTCCTCTCTAACGTATACGCAAACTACAGCCCGAGGCACAAAGGAGTGTTTCAGTTTGTACCCCGGGTAGGAGAGATACGAAACATCAGCCGGAAAAGACACGCTTCGCCTTCTCGAGATGATAGTGAAGATGGTAGCCTATAAAAAAATTCTATCCTTTCCAAACTTCATTCCTTATAAGTTGGTCAGGCACACTCCATATTGGTCCCACAAGGATTTGCCATGCGTTATAAAAAGCTATATTAAGTATATTAGTCAATGTTCACTCTCAAGTTTATCAATCCCTTAGTAAACTACTTTACAATATCCTATAGGAAGCTCTCATTTTCAATCCAGACATTATTCTAAATATCGGAATAGGTAAGAATACTATTGAAGCAAATAACAGATTAAATATGCTCCTCCTCTAAAATTGTCAAGATCGGTTAATTATGTACACTGAGGTTACAAAGTTAAGTGATGAGTGATTAAGAGGGTCTGCGGTTTGGATCCCTAAATACAGGACTATTTAAAGTTTTAACTCTCTTTAGCTATCTTAGAGGCAGTCTTATATGCAGAATAACACGGTTTGGAAAGAACTCTCTACCTCACATTCCCTTGGCCGCCTTCATAGTATTATATACAGTCCTTTTAACTCTTAAGATAAGTTACGCCCTACTAACCTAATTTTAAATATTAGAAAGTATCTGTACAAACGTCATAAAAAGGGCTGAAAATTGTCTTGATTTCGATCCCTAGCTAGTGATATATATGTCACAGATAGATTCGTAGATATATTCATAGATATATCATAGATAGAATCAGGATCATCTGTTGTCTGAGTATCCTAATTTTTCCCACTTTCACTATTATATCCTGCCCAATTACGTCCTGCGTCCTGTAAATTTCCTATATATGTCGTCCCTAGTGTATACTCCCTTTGTAAAAATATTTTGTGCGATTTTATTTCGTACTAATAATATTAAACTGTAAAATTGTTCTAATCAATTTTGGTGACGGTATTTGAAAATGTGACATCTTTTGTTGTATGTTGTGAATCTACTCGTAAAATTGAGAACTCTTAGTATATTATAATTATTTACTTGTCACTGCCAAGACCGATTTGACACTGGCAGAATTCTATCAAGAGAAGCCATGATTTAAAGCAAGAAGAAACACTTTGAAAATCGAAGTTATCCAGACAGTGTACACTACGATTCAAATAAGAATAAGAGCATCAATGACCTGGAATGATCGTGATCTGTCAACTGTCATTTGAAAAGTACAGCTTGCAAAGAAAATTTATTTGTGTATTAATAATGTTTTTTTCTCGCGTTCTTTAACTAAGTTTTAGTATTACCAAATCTATTAAACTGATAATTATTTTTATAAATTAATTTAAAATATTAATACTAGTCGGTGGAATATTTTAAATACTTACATAAAGCCATGTTCTATTTTTATAAGAGAAAGCAGCAGTGATGATAATGATGACAATGATGACTGTTCAGATAGTTATGATTTTTCGTTAATGGTTCTTTTGTACATAAATGAATATACCTTCAAAAATATCTGTTTTGCTCTCCCTACCTAACTGTCACAACCTGACGTAACAATATGGCGCCAGGGCAGTCCTATTCTTATTTAAATCGCATAGTAACTGCAAATTAAGTTAACTAAGAGTAATATCGTTCTGTAGACATAGTATTTACTGCTTACCATCAATTGAAAGATTTGCTCTTTTAGGCTCTCACTACCATAAGATAACCAAATGCAATAAAGGCGACACCATAAATGAGAAAAACATATTGCTAAGCTCGAGGTGGAGCTGTACGATTAGTACTTTATAGAGCAGAACTTATTGAATGTCAACGTAGACACCTTGCTATTCGAAAGAGAACTGGGCATTTTGTTAAAGTCTGAAGAAGCAGCCTGTATGAAGTAAAAGAACATAATTATAATAGAACTTTGTAGAGGCCCATATGCCTGTTTTGTACGAAAAACGTATAAATGGCGGCCCATGTTCTATTGGACCGCCCGGTGGCCACAATACACAATGTTAAGTACTCGGTACGCCGGGTTGCTCTACATAGGCGTTGCCGGCCACATTAAACGCACCTTGAGGTTGGATCTCCGGAAACCACCTTGAATCAATTCTAATATGGTAGATATTAGTTTGCTTGGTGATTCTTATATTGCAACCAAACTAATTTCGTTTTTAAATATACTAAATAATTTACCACTAGCTCTTGTAATCGTTGGAGAGATTTAAAATAAGAATGAAAACTTTCTTACATAGTTTACATCAAATTTTGTTTAAATGTTCTCAGTAACAGTCAAAATACTTAAAACACTGGAGCTTTGCATATCTATATGTCGCAGTAAGATGACTAAAGCCGTGACATAGTTATTTCCCTAGGGATATGGCTACATACGGTAATGTAGTTATATGACAGCGGTTTCTAACTGTCTTCATAGACTAATCTAGTGAAAAAATTATAATTATAAACTGAATGTATAGGAGCACACTCGTGTAGAAAATGTTCATGTTATTTATGGAGTATCGTCATGTAGTGAAGGTTACTGATCGCAACTGTCGTGCAATTAACAGGATTTTCAGGACCAAAGAGATAAATCTGTAGGCAACTTAAAAAGAGCTGCAAAAAAAGAGCCCTCCAACTAATTTCGCCACATTGACATTGGATTTTCAGTACCTGTTGTATGATTATTCATGTTAATTTTTTGACAGTAGGTTTAAGGTGCGGCTGGGGTGGCCCCTGTTGCTCCCTAAAGCTGCGTACATTATAATGATATAAAATATAATATTGAAAGAATTGAACTTTTTAATTTAAAATATTCAAAAATTATAAGTCAAAATTAGTTTTGACTAACATTCTTGGTCAACATATACTTATAATTATTTCCCTAAATTAGTCTAGTAAGATAGTTATATTACTAGATCGTGCTCGTCGCTCATAGTTATATTCTGGTATATAGCTATATCCCTAGCGACATAACTGTATCATGGCTTCAACCATCTTACTGCGACATAATACATCAATACATAGGTTCAGGCGGTTAATTGTACGCCATGAACAAATGTTTGTAAAATTTTTGTCTGTCTGTCTGTCCAGGCTATTCGGTGGAACGGCTGATTCGATTGTAATGAAACTTCACGACTAGATAGACATGCCAGGAGTGATTTATTCTATATTTTATCTGAAAAACTTGGACATATTAATACATAAATCGAAAAAAAAGCGTGTCACTAGTTATGTAATAATTACTAAGTTACTGTTGGAGCCTATTAAAGTCCTCTGCTGAACATAATAGGCCTCCTCATAGATTCCCTCATAGGGGGGTATTTCGCGCTGAACGTAATAGGCCTCCCCCATAGATTCCCTCATAGGGGAGATATTTCACGTTGAACATAATAAGCCTCGTATTTCACGCTGAACATAATAGAACTTACCCATAGATTGCTTCATAGGGGGGTATTTTACGCTGAACATAATAGACCTCCCCCGTAGATTACCTCATAGGGGGGATATTTAACGTGGAACATAATAGACTTCCCCATAGATTCCCTCATGGGGATGTATTTCACGCTGAACATAATAGGCCTCCCCCATAGATTCCCTCATAGGGGGGGTATTTCACGCTGAACATAATAGGCCTCCCCCATAGATTTCCTTATAGGGGGAAAATTTCACGCTGAACGTAATAGGCCTCCCCCCATAGATTCCCTCATAGGGGAGATATTTCACGCTGAACGTAATAGGCCTCCCCCATAGATTCCCTCATAGGGGAGATATTTCACGTTGAACATAATAGGCCTCCCCAATAGATGGCCTCATAGGGGGTATTTCACGCTGAACATAATAGACCTTACCCATCGATTGCTTCATAGGGGGGTATTTTACGCTGAACATAATAGACCTCCCCCGTAGATTACCTCATAGGGGGGATAATTAACGTGAAACGTTATAGACTTCCCCATAGATTCCCTCATGGGGATGTATTTCACGTTGAACATAATAGGCATCCCCCATAAATTTCCTTATAGGGGGAATATTTCACGCTGAACATAATGGGCCTCCCCCATAGATTCCCTCATAGGGGGGGTATTTTACGCTGAACATAATAGGCCTCCCCCATAGATTTCCTTATAGGGGGAAAATTTCACGCTGAACGTAATAGGCCTCCCCCATAGATTACCTCATAGGGGAGATATTTCACGCTGAACGTAATAGGCCTCCCTTATAGATTACCTCATAGGGGAGATATTTCACGCTGAACATAATAGGCCTCCCCCATAGATTTCCTTTTAGGGGGAATATTTCACGCTGAACATAATAGACCTTACCCATAGATTGCTTCATAGGGGGAGATATTTCACGGTAAACGTAATAGGCCTTCCCCCGTGGATTCCCTCATAGTGGAGACATTTCACGTTGAACATAATAGGCCTCCCCAATAGATGGCCTCATAGGGGGTATTTCACGCTGAACATAATAGACCTTACCCATAGATTGCTTCATAGGGGGGTATTTTACGCTGAACATAATAAGCCTCCCCCATAGAATACCTCATAAGGGCGATATTTCACGTGGAACATAATAGACTTCCCCATATATTCCCTCATGGGGATGTATTTCACGCTGAACATAATAGGTCTCCCCCATAGATTACCTCATAGGGGCGATATTTCACGTTTAACATAATAGGCCTCCCCCATAGATTGCTTCGAAGGGGGGGGGGATGTTTCACGTTGAACATAATAGGCCTCCCCCATAGATTGCTTCATAGGGGGGAATATTTCACGCTGAACATAATAGGCCTCCCCCATAGATTGCCTCATAGGGGCGATATTTCACGTTGAACATAATAGGCCTCCCCCATAGATTGCTTCATAGGGGGAAATATTTCACGCTGAACATAATAGGCCTCCCCCATAGATTACCTCATAGGGGCGATATTTCACGTTGAACATAATAGGCCTCCCCCATAGATTGCTTCATAGGGGGAATATTTCACGCTGAACATAATAGGCCTCCCCCATAGATTGCTTCATAGGGGGGATATTTCACGCTGAACATAATAGGCCTCCCCCATAGATTACCTCATAGGGGGAATATTTCATGCTGAACATAATAGACCTCCCTCATAGATTGCCTTATAGGGGGGATATTTTACGTTGAATATAGTAGACCTCCCTCATAGATTACTTCATAGGGGGATTTTTCTCAATTTCTTACTTGAGTCTCATTAGTTGTTAGCAGTAGAGATCCGAATAAAAAAGCGCACAATAAAAATAAACGGTAAAAGCTTACAATAAACGGTACCCTACCAATTCCACCACACACACAGCATCACTTATTGCGTGTTAATCCGGATCTCGCTAGTCTGTGGAGCTTGGCTATCCTTTAAACACGATCTTTTCCACGTGTTCTTGTCGTAGGTTATCCACTTTTTATAACCGGTCTTTCAAAATCAATCTTTTCAAAAATGGTTCGGTTTCGTTACGTTTCAATAGAGAGTCGCAAATGAGTACATTTCTTTATATTCATTAGATTTTTTTTTATTAAGGTTTTAGATTCATTAGGTTTTCTTCAGTGATCTCGTGTGGTACTCAAATACCGAGCTTTTTTGTATAGCTAGACATTTTCAAACGGTTTAAAACTATTTTGCGGTCAATCCTCAATTCCTCGGCTATCTCGTAACTACTAGTATTCCGATCTTGCTCCAATTTTTCAGAAATGTCGTCGACTTTATCCGTATGAGAGCGGCCAGAGCGAGCTGCATCTTTTACATCAAAATTCTCGGACTGAAAACGCTTGAACCAACTTTGTGCTACTCTGACTGACACTGCATTAGGTTCATAAAAGTCACAATTTGTTTTCGTGGCTAGCGTCGCATTTTTCCCTCTTTAGTAATAAAATTTCGGAATGTATCCAATTTCTTAATTAGATTCACTCATTTTGGCGGACAGAAAAACAAATGAAAAATGGCGGGAAAATTTCAAATTTTTTTAGTAAAAATTTGGGCGAAAATTTCGATTCTGAGGAGAATCCATCATAGGGTTAAGAAATCAATTGTATTTACCGACACTTTTCCTTTTCATTTAAGCTACTATTTTATATCTATATGCGTATCCGTCAAGGCTATGACTAAGATACATGTTCTCACCAAAAATCTAAAATTTTTGGCAGAATTCCAGAAGGCTAAGACTGTGTCAAAAATGTTTTAAGACAAAAATGTATGTGAAAACGTAATGACCGTCTATACCCAGGTTTTATGTTTAAATGAGAGAATAATTAATAAAATTATAAGCATAGTCTAATAACTCTATGATTATCGGTTGAACATTCATTTTTATTTTTTGTAAATAAATGCTTGTTTTTCTTCATCAGCCCATATAAGTGCATTATTAAAAATATTTGGTTTTTATTTAAAATTCGCGGGGGATAAGTCGCTCGCGTCCGTAGGCTTTGACCACCTGTTCCTAGGCCCACCCTACACGTGTCCCCCGGGTGGTGCTAAATGAGCGACAAGCCGATAGCACAGACTCGGCTCCACGCCGTGGTAGCGTCGTAAAATATACTACCCCATATTTCGCACCGTGACTAACCAAATAAAGGAAATGGCCCCGAGTTCCCGGCGCCCCTTTAATGGGGCGGGGGTGCGAAGAATCTCCGGGAGGAAAACGGGCGACGAGGTTCACCTCCCGTCATGTTCTGTCTCCCGGAGAGGCGAAAAGTGGATTGCAGAGGCCCGTCTGGCTACGTTGAATGTATGTGGGGCAATGAATGATAAAATGGATGAAGTATGCGATATGATGTATGATAGAGGAATAGATGTGTTATGCGTAAATGAGACGAAAATGAAGGGGAAGGATGTCACTACACATGGCATGTATACCGCATACTGGTCTGGTGTAGACGAGATCGAGCGGGCATGCCAGGGAGTAGGTATCATCTTTTCAGAAAGAATGGGCCAATGTGTGAAAGAGTATGAATGTGTAAGCCCAAGACTGCTATGGATACGAATGAAAGTGGGCTTAAAGAATGGAATGGAATGGAAAAGAATCTTTTTGTGACGAACGCTTGCTTTCGCCACAAGAGGATTCATAATTGTACTTGGGAAAGAGGTGACGATAGAAGCATGATAGATTTCATAATTGTGGATGAACGATTAAGGGGCGCAGTGGTGGATACAAGGGTTTACCGGGGTTCTAACGTAGGAACGGATCATTATTTGGTTTTATGCCGAATTAATGGTCTATTCAGGCGTTGGCGCCATCGGTCATCTGTGTCTACCACTGCGTTACAGCGTATTAGAACAGAAAGGTTGCAAGATGAAGGTGAGAGAAACAAGTTCAAATGTAGACTGAAAGAAAATATAAGTGGTTTGGATGAATTATGTATGAAGGAGTTAGACTTGGAGAATGTATGGCAAAATGTAAAGAAAGGTTTAGTGCATGCAGCTACCGAAGTATGTGGTGTTAGTAAGAGAAAGAATGAAAGGAAAAATAATACTTTATGGTGGGATGATGAGATACGTATGGAAGTTGAAGCAAAGAAGAGAGCATGGCTAGATTTACTATCAACTAAGGCTGGTAATTCTAGCGGTACGAATGATGATATTGAAAGAAAAAAGGCAGTCTTTAGACATCTTAATAAGAGAGTAAAAGAAGTAGTTGAAAGAAAAAAGCAAGAAAGAACGGATAAGAATGATAGAAAAATATCGGATAACTTCCAGGCAAATATTAAAATGTTCTGGAAACTGGTAAGAACTGCCAGGGGACATTCAAAACAGCCTATGATGAATGCTATAAGAGACGTGAATGGCTATATTCTGAATGATGAAGTTTTGAGTTTAAAGAGATGGAAGGAATATTTTGAAAGCGTGTTTATGAGTGAGCAGACAACATGTGTACTAAGTGAAGTAGAAATTCCGAAAGAAGAGGAAAGAGGTAGCGAGATAAGTATAGATGAAATAATGAAAGCAATGAAAAGCATGAAAGCGGGTAAGGCGCCCGGATATGATAGAGTTTCACTCGAAATGCTAAGGGCTGGAGAGGAGGTGGTGGCAGGCCTGCTGCACACCTTGTTTAATTTATGCTGGGAACTGAAGCGGGTACCGGTAGACTGGTGCAAAGCCGTGATAGTCCCAGTATATAAAGGAAAAGGGTCGCAGCAGGACTGTAAAAACTACCGTGGCATCAGCCTTCTTAGCATTGTGGGAAAACTGTACGCTAAGGTACTGATTGAAAGGGTCATGAAAGAAACTGATGGAAAAATTTGGGATGTGCAAGCGGGATTTAGAAAGGGAATGGGATGTACAGATCAAGTCTTTTCCATGCGCATGATCGCGGAGAAGTTTCTGGCCAAAAACCCAAAAGGTATTTTGTGCGTTCATGGACTTGGAAAAGGCCTATGACAGAGTGGATAGGGATGTGCTATGGCAAACACTGAACTCATTTGGTTTGAGCGCTGGCTTGATACAGGCATTGGAGTCTCTTTATAGGGACTCTAGTGCTTGTGTTAGGATCAACGGGGTCTACTCGGACTGGTTTGACATCCATAAAGGTGTCAGACAGGGCTGTGTGGCTTCCCCGTGGCTGTTCAACCTATTTATGGACAGTTGTTTGCAAAATTTGAAAGTTGAAGAATACGGATTAAGAATGGGTGAGTTAACTGTCAAATGCCTTTTGTACGCCGATGATCAAGTCATTCTTGCGCTGTCGGCGGCCGAGTTGCAAAAGATGGTTACATTAATGAACGGATCATTAAAAGAAAGGGGTATGAAAGTGAACGCAAGTAAGACGAAGGTTATGGTTTTTGAAAGAGAAGAAAGTAAAACGATTTGTGAAATAAGAGTAGAAGGGGAGTTGATCGAGCAAGTAGATGAGTTTGTATATTTGGGCTGCGTATTTAGCAGGGATGGGAGATATAATAAGGATATAGAACGACGAGTGAATGCGGGAAATAGAGTAAATGGAGCCTTGCACTCCATTGTGAAGAGTCAAAATGTGTCGAAAAAGGCACGTATGGCAATTCACAATGCTGTGTTGGTTCCTACTTTAACGTATGGTAGTGAAAGTTGGGTGTGGCAGAAAAAGCACGAGAGTAGAATAAACGCAGTAGAAATGCGGTCGTCAAGGAGTATGTTAGGGCTGAATCTGAATGACAGGGTAAGAAATTGTGTAATAAGAGAAGAGTGTGGTTTGAAAGATGATGTTGTGACCAGGATTAAGAAAGGAATGCTTCGGTGGTTTGGTCATGTGGAAAGAATGAATGAGGAAAGAGTGACAATTTATGTTGCAGAAGTGAATGGCAGAGTCGGAAAGGGACGTCCTAGGCGAAAATTTATCGACCAAATTGGCGATTTATTGGAAACGGGCCAAATTAGGAGTACCCTTAACCGACGAGCATGTATGCGTAGGTGTATGGATGTGAAGGAGGCGAGAGAGGTATGTCAGAATCGTGCCAAATGGAAATCTGTAGTCTCTGCCTACCCCTCTGGGTGACAGGCGTGAGTGTTTATGTGTTATATGTTATGTTATTTAAAATTCCTGTCGTTTTGAGTGCTTTGCAGAGGGACAGATGTTGGATGTCTTATGGCCTCAAACGCTACTCAAGATTGAGATGTCGTTAAGACGACACATCGAAAACGCTATCGAGGTACTGATCCGAGTGAATACATAATATCTATAAAGACTTGAAGAAACGCCGTCATAAGGTCTAAAATAGCGTAGCGGCCACGATGATTAAAAGCGCTTAGAAATTGTCAGAATCTTAAAATATTTTTTAAAAAATTATTGATTTAAGTTATCAAAATAATGAGCAAGTAAATTATGAATATTGATGTTATGAATATATTTGAGTGATTCCCAAGCATATAGATCAAATGATTTCGTTGTAAATTCAACTATAGTGATTTTTTAGAGGTGTTTTCGCAAATAATTATGATCGAGTCAAAACTATACAATCGTGTTTTTGAGCAATCAAATTCAAGATAAAGACATGAATTTACCTATATCAAAATCCCACTTTCGTTAGTGGTGTCATAGTCCTATACTATTCGATGAAAGGAGGTGCATTTTTTCACGGTGTCGCCTTAAGTCTCGTGGTGTCACAGTCACTTTGACTTATAGTGATAGAGATAGGACGAGACTTAATGACATATTAAAACTAAGCAGTGTTTGAGTATTTCGACATTGGTGTCATAGTTACCTTTAGTCAGTTTTTCATAAATATATTTGTGTCCCGATCAACCCAAAAAGAAAACAAGAGATAGATAGATAGAACATAATATTCTTAGATAAGACCAGATATTTATACAGATTCTAAAATGAGTAAGGAATAGAGTGCTGCCGTCGGCTTTTTTTGTCCACCTGGTGGTAAGTGGATGCTGTGGCCCTGAATATCTTCATTTAATCTCGATTAAGAATCAAAATGCAGATGTATTGTCACACCTGAAGCTGACACCTGAGCTGGAATGCCACATTTCCAGTAAAAAAAGGTCTCCGGATCTCTACATTCTCCATACGAAACACAGGAACATTAATTAAGCTGCTATTTTTACGCTGGTATTCTGTGAGAGCGTGGTCCTCCCCGGTCGAGCCGACCCATTCGTGCTACAACCTCGTTAGTGTTGGTATGATTAATAATTTAAGTCCCATGAGGTGCAACGTAATTGGTAATAAAAAAAACTTTTATGATTTATTAATTCTCTTAAACTAGTTGATAATAAAAATATATAACAGAATAAATCAATTACAAACTGACTTATTTTAATCACATTCGGTTTCTTTGATACCAAAACGGAAGCCGAAATCCGGTTTAACTAAACGGCTGAAAATCTAGTTTCAGAAGTTTTTTCGTGATGTCTGTTTTGGAAGATGATGTCACCTTGATTTAATCTGGAGTGTGGAAACAATTTATAATAGTTATTTTATCTATATTTATTTATATATAGTTTATAGTTTCTTGTTTTAGTTAGCTTGTATAGGTACTTTACGACATTAGTGTTTTTAACATTTTACATACTTAAATTCATAGCTGTTTTGGATAATAGGCAAGGTTTACACTTTATAAAATGTGTTAAACATTGATTTATTCATTTTAGAGCTGATTATTTAATCTTTATTATAACTATTTTGTACGTATGTCACTGAACTCTTCCTATACGGCTGGACCAATTTTTACGAAATTTTTTGTGTAGATTGTCCCTGGACTGTTTAGATTCCCAATAGGACCAACAGTTGGCGCTGTCGTCGAGATCTAGAAATCACTCGTGAGAGGTCGTGGTGTTGCTAGTTGTCTTTTAAAAGTAATCCATTAAATAATTATAACCTGACTAATTAGAAAAATAAAACAATTGAACTATTTTTATACAATATAGTAATTTATTTGCTGTACTTTGTCTGATGAATAACTTTTATGTAATAATTAAAAAATCGGCACATAGTCAAGCAGTTTATATATATATATATATATATATATATATATATATATATATATATATATATATATATATATATATATATATTTATATATATATAAACTGCTTGATTATGTGCCGGATATCAGACAAAGTACAGCAATATAATATATATATATATATATATATATATATATATATATATATATATATATATATATATTCATCATCATTACAGCTATTCACAAGTCTACTGCTGAACATAGGCCTCCCCTAAGTAATGCCACAAAGCATGGTCCTGAGCCACCTGCGTCCATCGACTTCCTGCATGTCTTACCAGGTCGTCACTCCATCTAGTGGAGGGTCGCCCTACACTACGCCTACCGGTACGAGGCTGCCACTCGAGAACCTTTCTTCCCCATCGGTTATCGGTTCTTCAAACTATATGGCCGGCCCATTGCCACTTCAGCTTACCAATCCGTTGGGCTATGTCGGTCACTCTGGTTCTACTAGTAGATACCTATATATATATATATATATATATATAGGTATATATATATATATATATATATATAAATATATATACTATACATATGAAATATGATGTAACCTTGTATACTTAGCTGTTAGAGCTGATCGTCACTAGTAACTGATCAGAGAATAATACCACGAGGATAATACCACGTAATTATTAGAGTAAGTAGTATACGACAACTATTGAGCCAGTGGATGATTCTATAACATCTCTTTCTTTGTATTCTATGTACTGTTAACATTAAACCTCTAAAAGCTATATTTCTTATATTACATTATCATCCATGATACTGCATACGTTAATATACATGATGTATAAATTGCGGACGTTTCCTCGCATAAGGTAAAACCCGGGTCCATTTTATCCGTTACGGGAACACCGCGATATTGATCTTCGAAGAGGGACATCCACAAAGGCTGAGCGTAGTATGGCGTCTGAAAAAGTTAAAGCTTTACGGTATTTTGTACTAGGATCTTATCTTAACCTGACAAGCAGGCAAATGATTATATTTTGGAATTGACAACTAATAGCTATTACAGTCATGTCATGAATTTCTTGTCTGTGACTACAAGAAAGCGTAATTATATATATATTGAGGAAGACTTGGTGCCTAATTGGTATGTTATAAATGTTTATCCAATATGTACCTTTTTTTTTTACAAAATTTTCACTTTTTCTAATTTCGATGTAAAACATCGGTTTAAGAATATTAATTACTTAAGCGTTATCAAACATGACTTCACAAAACAAAGTATTTTAACAGTTTTGCAATATCATATACCTACCTAGGTGTTGATTGACAATCATTTGTTATAGCCATTTGTATGACTTCCAAGTCCAACAAAATATGTATTTAGGGTGTCGTTGTAAGCGAAAGAATCGGCTTAATTCCGTCACAACGCGATTCATGATTATGAATTTTACGGCATGACTGTTATGGCATTGCCTGTCGTCGTCGCAAGTGTTGCTCGGGTCGCAAGGGTCACGCAAGGGTAACGGCGACCGAGTGCGTGCGAGATATGGGTAGGCGTCAGGCGTCGTTGATGTGCTGATGTCAGTGGAAGCGACTCGGCGGCTCTCCCGACGGCGGCGGGCGCACGCACGGAATGCAGCGGGCGCGGCGCGGGGTGCGGGCGGGGGCCGCTGCTGCCGCGGCGACGCTCGCTGCTGCCCGCCTCAGTCCTCAGTTAGCCGCGCGCCACCGATACGAGTGTTGTTCGAGCTGCGCGACACCAACTCTGCCCGCTAACAGGTATGTATCATAAACGACCTTCGTATTTCTTTCGCTCTCCTCGGGGACCGCGCCGGCGGGGGTCGCAACACGGCCTAACGCCGACAGGCTATTTCGACCTGATCCTGACACTCCTCAACGTAAATAGCCGACGGCTACCGCCGCGCCGTTGTCGTCTTCGGCACTTCCGTAGACAACCTCTTACCAACGTTGCGGGCGCACTGACCAGTCGTAAGATTGCCAAAAGAGAATCCCTAAATACTTTCCGGTCAACGAATCAGTGGTTTTATCAGTGTTACATATTTATTATTTGTCGGCGGTGCGGTGAGGTCAGCGAGCGCGCGCGGCGATGTGTGTCTTATCTCGTGCGGCATAGGGTCGCAGCGGGAGCGCCTCGGCGGCAACGACGCAAGCGCGCCCGACCTCGGGGGTTCTGCTCTGTCTTTGGTCTGCTCTTGCGCTTGCTATTTACTACAAGTACCAATAACACACATACCTACACCTACGTTCCGTCTCTTACGCCTGACAAATTAAATCGGTACCAAACAGCCCATTCTTGCTCCATTATGATTTCATCAATCACGACCGTGCTCACGAGTTGCCAACATTCTTTTCTGTTGACAGAAGCAGCCGAACTAGTTTACATTAGCGCTCGTTTTAATAAAATCTTCGATGTTAATCTCTTCCTATCGATAACATTTATCTACCTGCCTTTCAATCACAGTCGTGATTTCCGTAAACCACTTTGTCGCTTACGCAGTCAAATTAAAATTATAAAATTAACATCATGTTATTCGATCAAAATATTAACAGAATAACTTTATATCACTAACCGTGAGAATAACAACTACATTTGAACCGTTGTTTTTCTCTACAGTTGTACTGGTGCAGGTACCTAGTAAGTAAAAGCGTGACTTACCAACTCATATAAAGTTGTAAGCTAGATACGATACGACCTCTAAATACTGCCTCTAAACTCTAGAATAGAAACTAAAACCACTGCTTGTTGCGTTTGTATTATTTTTTGAAGTTCGACTCTGGAAATAAATAAATACATTCATTCTCAAATTCAAAAATAGTGTACATTTTTCTCATTCGATAGTAATGATTTAAGATGTAGCTACCTCTAAATATTATGTGGCATGTGTACGGCTTGGCCGGTGACGAGGGATCCGGTGTTCGTCGTCCGGAGTCGTCTTCACCAGCACGTTTCGGTGCGTGTTAAGGATATTTATGCGATTCTCGTCTTTATTCCTAACGTATCATGCGTTAAAACCGCGCATCTTCAATTTTGCACTTAGACACATCATTGAAAGAGCTCTTTACGTCGCAAAATGAATTTTACGCGATTCTCGTACTTATTTTCTTTCGTGGTAGACCTAAATCTATTCGAAAGCGTCATGGCACTAACAGGGTTTTGTTGCCGTAGTCGGGGTCGAGATCCCCGACGCACAAGAGAGTGAAAGTTGGGGGTGGGTGACAGGCGGGGTGGCGGCACACCCTACAGGAGTGGTCGACCCGGGACTTCCAACTAGGATTTGCTAAATCTGCTGCTTTTACGCCGAGGCCGTTGAAAACTAAATTACCGTCTTTGATATACGCCTGCTTCATTATCCTAGTAAAGAATCACCTAAAACTTCACTGAAATATTAATCGATGTTCAAAAAAACGTCAGTATATTAAATGTGTATATCTTAATATTATTGCACAATTGAGGCGTCATCGTCATTTCATGGAGGACTCGGACAAAAAACCTTTAGTTCAAAGTATATAAAGCATGCCATTAACAGAAAAAAGGTAAATCCCCTAATACTCGTAAAAATTCAACAAATAGATATCATCTTTTGATTGTAATTTTGCGCATTGACGGCGTGTAGCAGCCATGTAGAGAATCCTCCACCCTATATTACCACCCCGTGGGTGTCGTCAGGGAGAACAGCGACAGAGGGAAACTGAAGTAGGAGATGGGCAGTAGCATCTTTCTGATAACCTAAAAATGAGAAAAAAACTTCGGTTGTGAACCCGCCTGCCGAGTCTGGTAACCACGACGTATATCCCCCTATATCCTATGACGTAATCGTGGTAATGGTAATCTGTGGGGAAGACCTATGTTCAGCAGTGGACGTTTAATGGGGTGTAATGAATAAATGAATTAAATAAATTGCAATTTTTGTTATTGAAAGAAAGAAAGAAACATTTCTTGATCAGATTTTCCGGGCGCGTTATATGTATTTAATATTAATCTAGACAAATAAATAAAATTAATGTCTGTTTGTAATTTCAAAATAACAGCATTTTATTAAATGCATATTGAAAGTGTATACGGTACTTATAACAAAAAAATTTAAAACATTTGTCTGTCTGTCTGTATGTTCCGGCTAATCACCGAAACGGTCTCCGATTTTCACGGGACTTTCACTGGCTGATAGCTTTTGTTATAAGAATAACTTAGGCTACTTTTATTTAAAAAAAAAATTGGGGTTCCACGCAAAATAAAACCTATAACTTTCACGCGAAGTCGCGGAAAACAGCTAGTCAGAAATAAGTATAATTATATTATAATTTATAACATATTACAAACAAAACAAATCAAGCAACTTGTATACAAACAATTAGTGCAGGTACAGGGACATAGTAATACAAACGTAAACATTTAACAAAAACTGTATAATTTATATATTGATTACTCTCACATATTATAAGGCGACGGAAGCATAATGGCCTGCCAACCCTGATACGGACCGCGTACTCAAAATATCGTGAGTTCGAATCTGTCCTTCGGCTACTTTCGTGTACCACTGGACAAAGCATTTTAAGCTTACCAGGTGTGGTTAAAGAAAATATTTAGTATTTCTAGTATTTTTATTTAAAAAAACATATGCCGTTACTAAAAAAAAACCCTGATAACCTAAAGTTATCCAGAAGCCAATATAAACACTACGCTTAAAACTACAGGTTTAGTGATTTTATGGAATTGGCGATTTCGGATTGGATAGTGATTTGATAATAGCTACTATTAAGAGTTCGGTAATAAATAATAGACGTGTTAAATTCCTTTAAACTGTAACGAAACAATGTAGTAAATTATCAAATACCTTATTATAAGCAAGAGAAGCATTAGCTTTGATGTGCTCTCTTATTTTATAAAAAAAAACCGGCCGAATGCGTGTCGCCAAGTGCGTGCCGGCCACGCACAATGTAGGGTTCCGTAGTTGCCCGTCACAATACGTGCATTTAAAGGGGTCCATTTGATACTATAAGCATATCGAGTTCGCGGTTTAAATTTTTTTTCTATTCAAGTACATTTTATAAGTAGGTCGATTGTTACTCTTTAACCTGTTAAGCCAACTTAATTGTGATAGTTTTTCTTTTAATTGCATTATAAATGCTATTTATTACCTTACATACTTTTCACATTTCCAAAAACAGAGCTTTAGGGAACACTACTCTAATAAAAAATACCAGTTAAAAGCTAAATATTTCGTAAAAGACCCCTGAATCGCAAAGAGGTTGTTCCATACCCCTAATATCTTTGAAAGACGTATGCAGTGACACCCCCCCCCCCACGATGGTATGGTTATGGGTAAAAATTCTGTACCTCCAAATACAAATGTTTTTCAGGATTTTATATCACAACTTTAAAGGCGTGATTATTATCTATAACTATGTCAAATTACAGCCTTGACGCTTAGGGTATCTGTGTAAAACTGCGAACGGACATGGCGAGACTATGAGAGTTTTCCTTGTTTAAATACGGAACCCTAAAAAGTGTTAAAAAATTGTGTTTCACTTTATTGGATCATGTTAGCGACACACCTGAATTAGTTAATTGAGGGCATACACAAATTATTTGTATTAAAAAGCACACTTTTGCTCTAACTACGCCTTTGAATTAAAATTGCTGAATGCTAGCAAAAAAAATGTTGTATGTTGGAGTGGGTACATAGACGATGTTCGTCCGCCCTTTCACGAGTTTGATGAAGGGCTCGAATATCGATAGACCGGGCCTTTAAGTTTCGATATTATTACATACATATAATATACTTTTCCTTTTTATCGAATCCAATTTTTGAGAACCTTTAACCTTAACATATAGCAGAACGAACAGCTCTTTGGGAAGTAGCTATGTATAAGAAAATTTTATTCTAGGCTATGTTGAACATTTGTTTGGGAAATATCTATATATTTTAAAATTATAATGATCTAATTGTCTGCAACAGTACGCTCAGGTTGTGGAGATACCACAACCTGAGCGTACTGTTTAAAAAAATTGTACAATAAAAGTGTGTTTATGACAATAATTTTTAAAATCAAAGAGATAGTTAAACAAAGCGCAAATGTTCTCTTCAATATGCGGTCAGTAAAGATAACACGTAGTTAAATAACAAAAACATACTAGAGATTTTTTTACCAAAATAACGCTATAGTTTTTAAATAATACTGGATTTATGTTTTCTACAAGCCATTGACGATGGATTAATCTACAGATCTAATTTAAAATTGGAATAAAGGATAACCGATTATTTTTACAAAGTTCTTAATCAACTATTAAAGCTCGCCGTCGATGACAATTTGTATTGTTTATTTCACTCTCTGGAAATTAAAAATGTGTTAGTATGTTTATATTGTATATTTTACGTGGTAGAGCCATGCTGCAGTTATATTAGTAGTATAGTTGTAGCACGAATGGGTCGGCTCGACCGGGGAAGCACCACGCTCTCACAGAATACCAGTGTAAAATAGTAGCTTAATGCTGCTGTGTTTCGTATGGTGAGTGTAGAGAACCGGAGACCCTTTTTACTGGAAACGAGGCATTTCATCTTAGTCCTTAAGAGTAGGTAGACAACGCATTTGCGTTTTGATTTTTATTGGAGGTTAGATGTAGATGTCTATGGGCCGCAGCCACCATCAGGTGGACTGTGTTTTGTCACCCTTTTCCTATAAAAAAAATTTTAATTTGATGTAACTAACTAGACCCATCCGACCTAGAAAACTATGCTCCCATTCCCTACAAACTAAAACAACCATGGATTACTGTAACTAAAACCTATGTAGGTACCTACCCACATGGACTTTGAGGTCGAAGAGGAGTACCTTGGCCCTCCCATATCAATCTCAATTTTAGCTCAATCGTATCACCAAATATCTAAACAACTCAGATAAGTGTATACAATTAATATACTGCATAGTGAATTATAATGAAGCAGCCGCTTGTGCTGGTTAGCGCACAAAGGACCGTCGCATGTTGTGCCCAGCACTTCTTCGAAGCCATAATTTCTTTAACAATAAATCGGTGGCGTGCTTAAGTGAAACAAGAAATTGTTACTCCGATAAAACATTGTAGCTACGACGTTTACGCGAACCTTAAACTTACATACAAAAGAACTAAAATAAAAATTATACGTTTTCGCGTGTTAGAATTCATGCTTCTAGTAATTTCGTACTTAAGTAAGGTTTAAAATCAAATAACAACAGTAAAAAGTCGTATTATTATAATTCAGTATCTAATAATTCTTTAATTAGCTTTATATGATGTTACAATCCGACTATTCATTCACAATATTCGGCTTTTATACTCATGTCGTAATAGTATTAAATATATTTATAGTATAAATATATCAATAAAGATAGTGTTAATATATTAATATTATCTTAATATATATAAATTACGTGTCACGTTGTTTGTCCGCGATGGACTTCTAAATTTTAATCAAATTTGCACACCGTGTGCAGTTTGGTCCATCTTGAGAGATAGGATAGTTTTTTCGCCCATGAGTGACCCACGAATTTTTTTTGCGGATTTAAGGATTTTTAATTGGGCATGACAAAGTGTAGTCTAAAAAGGCAGAACAATGTCTGCCTGGCAAGCTAGTATCATATAAATGGTATCAATTTAAAAACTAGCGTTTCGGCTAGGCTTTGCACGCGTGATTTCTGTATCTCGACAACAGCGCCATCTACCGGGTCTTATTGAGTTTTTAAAACATCCAGGATCCCACTCAAACACACACAAAAAATCAAAATACATATTATGTATATAATAACGGACAGCAATTGTTTTTTTTTATAGAGATATTCGACTTCTGATTCACATTTCTCACCGATATTATATCCAAGCCCTGTAGTAGTGATAGTGATTTTTGACATTGTTTTGATATGTATATTGTTTTTTTATTTATTGTATTAAAAAGTTTTAAGTCTATTGAAACGTGAATAAACCAAAATGCAGTTTTTAGCAAAATATTAGAATCGATTTAAGTGTAGTTAATATGAAATAATACTAAAGTTCACGCATACATATATATACATACATATAGTATGTATTTATATATAATAGTAATGCCAAACAATTTCAGACATATAAGCGTAACACCTGCATTAGACGGTTGAATAATTCGCGTGTGCGTCCTTACGAGATTGTCGGAGCGCACCTCTGCGTCAAGCGGAGCGGCGACGCCAGCTGCATTGCAGCTGGCGTGTGCTTTTTCTCGTTTTGCTGCACCGCCGGGCAGAATCCTGACTATATATTCATAGCCATAAGTAAACATACGAGTCTTGAGGTGTCGGCCACCACTGAGATAGGGTTTTCGCTGAGGCCGTTCTTTCTATTATTATTAGTGTCGAGGGCAGTCTTGTGCTGCATTGGTGTGTCAAAATAACATATTACATATGTGTTGCTCTTATTAATAAAATTTTAAAAGATCTTTTTTTGAATCTGTAATAAATATTTAAGTAATGTTTTACAAATTTTGAGTAAATTTATTCTTGTTTAATAGTGTCACGTGTACATTGTTTTGGTAAAGCTCGTGAGGCGACTGCACTACAAGATAAATTATTAGTTGCACTCGTTATAAATTTAAGTAACATTCCTAATTTTTTATCATTTTACTGGAGTTAATATTTGTATCCAAAGAAGTAAGGAGCCACTAAGTCTACGTAAGTTTAAGTACTTGGCAACAAAATAATATCACATCTTAATGGACTAAAATAGTGTTCCAGAACAATTTCCTTTAACTGTGAGTCGTTTCGAGGTAACCTAAACAATCATATCGTACGTAGATATAAAAATCAACCTTTCAAACGAATTCACTAAAAGCAAGAGGATCTCAATTTGTCAGATTTTTTTAAAATATATGTTCAGCGATAATGCTTTACCACTTGGTCCGATTTCGAAGACTTACTCGTATGAGTCTTGACGCACAAATATATATTTACTGATAAAAACAGATAGAAGACCATCATCACGGTAAAACTGGACATAATCTGTGATTATTCCTAATAATTAAACATTTAAAAAGTAAAGACTGACATCAAAGTACTAAAAATAATATAATCATCGGAATCGGTTGACGTGGTAAAGAACTAAGCCTATAAGTCGTGCAAATGCTTTGCAAATTGGAATCTGATGATTTTCCCATAAATTCCACCCTCAGATCTCAACCAAATTTATATAGAACCACCCCTGAGACATCCCCATTCTAACACATCACTGAATTGAGTCACTTAATTAGGATTATTTAGTAAATAGTTTAATTTGCTTTCTAGACACTTTTAATGACATAAAATTGACTAATTTTTGATATTGTTGCAACGCTCATAATATGTAATTGTGATGCAAACTTTGCCATGATAGTATATAAAAGTGGAAAAAATATGCTTGAGAACTTAAAAAATATAAAGGATCTCCGGGCATAGTTCAGTAAGGCAAGTGGTCTTATATAACAAGGTATGTGCGTAGTATGTAGAGTTAGGTTTCTGAAGAATGGAGGTCGGGCGGCCTCCCACTGCTCCCGAGGGCAGGCTAGTGAGGGGGTTGCTGCCATTTTCGTTTAGGAGCACCGCCATAACCTTTTCGACGATGTGTTGCCCAAACGAGTATCTAACTCAACCTTATATTGCACTTTAGATGGTAACAACTGCCTTTCAATTGAATAAGTTATGTTGCTGCATATTTTCACCATAATCGCGAACATCACTATACTGTAACACCGTTAATTGGTTTAATGTTGTTACAAAAACCTCTTAGTATAGAAAAGTAGAATGACGAATTTTGCTCGATTTAATTAATAACATCGATCGTTTTGTCCTCATGTTGATAACAAAATTCAAATTTCTGTATTATGTTCATCTATTTGATGAGCTCATCGCGACTTGATTTTAAAATTTATTTGTTTTTATTTATTTCTTCTTTCGATCTTATATTAAATAAAAATCATATATTAAATAAACGAGTTGCCCCTCCGTTAGCCTCGCTAAAACTTGAAAACGGCTCGATCGATTTCGATGAAATTTTTTGTGTGCGGTTTAAGCGGGTCCCTGAATGGTTAGGATTCAATTGGACCCGGCAGATGGCGTTATTGTCGACATAAAATCAACTGCTGGACATGAGTCTCCTGGATGAGGATTTGCTTGAATCCACCTGGGATTACGATTGCAGTGCCAGTCGTCTCGTATCTTCGATAGTAGTTCGACTGTGCTTCGACACTGCTGCTTATCGCCGTTCTGGATTTTTTTATTTCTGGCGTAAACGTGATGGTAATAGCATCTATTCATAGCCATGATATTTTCCTGAGATATCCAATAATCGCCTCGTAAGACATCCAAACCAAATAATTAAGGGCACTATATAATTTGAATTTGAAAAAAGCCATTTTTACAACGAAGCTTTATCAATGCATGGTTATACTGATAATCTTCAAGATTACAAAATATTTTTTTTATAAATTGATAATGGACTGGCTATGATGAAAATGTTAACTCGCTTCCAAGCGTATTGATTAAATGCGGATATATTGCTGGAGGTGAGATGAAGGTGTAAGAAACGTCCATCGCTTATAGTACCTATACTTTAAAGTAGGGCGTCAATTGTTAAATAACAAAATGGTTACAATATACTAGAGTATTATTATTTACTGGCTGTTGCAGTTATATTCACTTGACGAGAAACTACTCGCATACTACCGTAGTGACAACGTTCTAATATTTTAATTGTTCATTGAAGATAAATAAGTCTCAATGGAACAGTGACTTAATAACACTAGAAAGAGAATATAACATTAACTTTACAAAAAAAAAAACAAACAAAGTTCTCACTATTAATACACAAGTGGTAAAATTTTAAATTTTGTACAACCTACTTCAATATAAATAAAATGAGAACACCATCAATGTATTGGAAGTCATTTAAATAAGCATTATTAAGTATAACTTAAAAACTACTGGTCAGATATTGATCAAATGTATATGGGCCCACACGAAAAACACCAGCTATCAATTAAAAATATCTTCAAAATTGGTTGAGTCGGAAAAAAGTACTGAGGTACACATAAAAAACGTACAGTCGAATTGAATACCTCCACCTTTTTGAAGTCAGTTAAAAAAATTCAAGACTAACTTGGAATCTGATCGTTCTTACTTATGTTTACCAAAGCTTCATATCGCCGTGAAAAGTAATAGGATTTATAAAATCGTATATTACGGAGATGCTGTTACGTTGAACTGCCATCGGCGCAGCTCCGTGGAGATAACGTTATCAGAGATAGCCTTGCCGAGGGGATTCTGTGAAGCCACACAGCACTAGCGCGCACGTACTACTTGCTAATGTATGCCGCATTTTTTCTCCAATGTATTCATACCGTTACTTTTTATAACCTCATGGCAAATGCATGGCATACTGGGGATATGCGTTTGTTATAGGCGAGTTTGTTTTCCATTACCGTTACAGTGTATCAAAAATCCCCTTCTGCACATAAGCCTTTAGATATTTGCCGTAGTTGCCACGCTTGGCAGGCGGATTGGCAACAGCAGTTTTATATTTTTTATGTGTTATAGAAAAATGCTGCCACCAAACTCCTTGCTTGATTAACTCTGTCGCATTTCACGACAGCCACGAGACGATATGGGGTAGCGTATAAACTTACTCCGCCACTACACGGCCAGGTCGCATTTATACTTAATTATTATTATTATATATTTAAAACGCTAGGATTACACTTACACTAGGATTCAAATTCTTCGGTAACAAATTCAACAGATCATTGAATTTGGTACTGAAGATATGTATTAAATGATATTAATGATATCTGGTGAGTCACTTGCGCTTAACGGTCGATTGGAACACCGTCACACCGGTTTAAAAAACACAAAGCCGCCTAGTTATATTTCCTATTGTACAAGCCCAAACTCATGCATCTTCAACTTTTCTTATTCAAAGTAACGTTAGCGCAGCAAAAGCTTGAATACACCAAATCCATGCACGTGACGTGTTTATGCATTATGTATAAAATGTTATATGTATATTATGTTGCCGAACCAATTGCATAATAAGACTGTATGAAAGACATAAAGCGACGTCGTGACGTCTTCTATGCTGATCCATAAATCGCAACTGCTACGGCTACGCGCTAGAGATGGGTCGGGTATTCGGTATTCGGCATATTCGGCACCTTTACCGAATATTCGTATTCGGCCGAATATTTAGCTAAATCACCGAACGTTCGTTAATGTCGTACTCAAAGTGTCCACTGAATAGAAGTGTACGAATTGAGTAATGCCATGTCTTTTAAAATTTTACTGTTGAAAGTATGTTAATTTATTTATGGGTTAAATTTACTTGTATAGCGTTATGTTTTTTTTAAAACACTGTAAATTTATTTCCAATTATAGCAAGTAGAAAGCTTGATAAAATGTTTTTGGAATCAAACAAAGAAACATTACATTACATTTGTACATTTGACACTTTGGTTGTCAGTTTCTCAAAAATAAGTCCAAATAGTAGATCTCCTACTACTTACTAATTATCAATTTTCACTAAGAACAACACAACGAAATACTTTTTTCTCACAAAACAGTCTAAACATAAGCATGTGCCGGCAATTTGCTGAGTACTAGATGATGAGACTGAGCAAGGAGTAGGGTCCGGCGTTAATCCCGCGCTTTATGGTAAGAAGTTTCGATATAAATTGGTTAGGTACCGACGTGATCCTGCCGAATAATGTTCGGTTGAATATTCGGTTCCGTAAAAGTTTTACCGAATACCGAAGTGATCGGTGAAATCCATATTCGGTCCATCTCTACAACGCACACGACATGCGTATGTGTTGCGCACGCATTTGATGCACTTCAGTGGATCTAGTCTAAATAAAATTGTAAAGAAACTAACAATTAGTGGGTTTTGGCTTTCTGGTGATGTTAAAATGCTGATAATGTCTAGAAACAGAAACTTTTTATTCAATGTAGACTATAAACAATACTTATTGAAAGTCACTTTTTTCATTTACCACTGGTTCGCAAAAAAAACCACTGTCCTGGGAAGAACCAGCAAGAAACCCAGCGGGACTAATTTTTTTTTTTCAAATAATAGCTTACATTCATGTTTACAATTAATAGCACAAGACAAATTAGAAATAGCTTGGTAGCGATTCCCAGGAATTATTATCATCCATAAATTCCTTAATATTATAATAACCCTTTTTATACAAACTTGATTTAATAAAGTTTTTGAACTTTGCGTATGAAAAATTTTGTAATTTTTTGGGATTTTGTTGTAAAAGCGTATACATCGCCCCAAGAATGAATTACTGACTCGGTGGAGTCGAGTAACTGGTACCTGCTAGAGATACCTGCATCGGGTAGGCTGGTAGAGATACCTGCATCCATCGATTTACTGCATGTAACTAACCATGTCATCACTCCATCATGAATAAGAGTGTAATATAGTACAAGTAATAGATATTGTAAGTCATTTACGCATTTACCTAGTGTAAAGTTACTAACTGTTGAATAATATTAAGAGCTTAGCGTCGGAAAAAGATTAATTTTATCAATGACATAATAGCAATTAGTGAAACTCTAATGTTATTTTACTGATTATATAAAGAGTGAATTATACTCGTATATCGTTATTGACAACGTCTGATTGGCACTGTTTTCATATTTGCTACAATTATCACCCGCTCTCAGTTCTGTCGCGTGTGCGTCACTGAAATGAAAAGAGGTCGGTCGTGTCCGCGCCAGCCATCGCGCATCCAGCCAACAATGAAGAGAGGCACTCGCTGCCAGTGCTATATCGAACATAGGTACAGCACACTGTAGTCGCATGATGCTTTGTAGGCGGCACGTAATGTATGCGTGGTCGCTCTCTGTCGACTCTACATCCATGTGTTGCCAGCGCGGACGGGCGTCGCACTCGCTAGTGACCTCACTGCGTCTGCGCATCACCTAAATATGAACTAAGCACGACCGGAGTATTGTTTCTGCACTTCATTTTAATCCTGCTTTATTTGATATGACGTTCATATTTTCAGATACAGCTGCACTCTTTCAGTTAACATCTAAAAAGAAAATTAACATGAATATAAATGTCAACGTTTATTAGATCAGTGGTTAAATTAATATTGGACCAATCAACAATTAGAATAAAAATGAAATAAGTAATTTGAATATTTGTACACGCCAAAAAATAAGAACGATTTAGTAACTTAGTGATTTGTATGTTACCCGTATGTTATGTTATTTTACCTATCATTTCACGAATAATTCGTTGATAATTATTAGCAATCATTCTGTGGTACGAAGATTTCCACTAAGTTCCACTGAAATAGAGTCAGCAAGGTTCCTATGTGAAGCCAGCGAGGCCACACACCACCTGACTCAAGAGCAGCTGGCGGCCGGCTGCTTGCGCTTTCGCACAATAAAACTTGTTTTAAGCAAGCAGTTGAAACATTTTTTCAATATGGCGGACTATCATCAACTTGAAACATACATATGTATATTCTAATATATCTCGTCCGATCTGGAGCTCCAGATTCCGTAGTAATGCGCATATATTTGTCAACAAAGCAGTAGCATTATTCGATTGTATAGGCGATCGACGTTTTAAGAATCTACCGCGTGACTGTTCTTTATAGTATACATACTATGGAGCGAACGTCCTTTGCCACGTCCGTATTTTTCCGCTCGTGCTGATCCAACAACATCGGCATCCAAGTTGTTTACTCGGGTGGCTGTAGCTAATACATACATATGGAAGTACATATATAGTGTCGCGTAGGCAGCGACAGTCGGCCAGCCCGAGGCGGTGCCTTCGTCGCACGACCCTGATAATTTGCCGCGCTTATGTTACTTCAACGGCTTCTTGCGACACGTCGTAGTCGCTTTCCTGGGTTTCTTCAACCGGCACACACATGCGACGTGTTAGTAACTACATATCTATAAGTGTTGTTGCCCCAGTGCGAAGTTTCTCTACATTTCCACCATTTTTTACAATTAAAATAAATTTATTACACATTCTTATAAACTGTAACGCAATTTATACAGCGAATGCAACAAATATATTACAACAAAGAATATATAAACAAGTGGTAAAATTCAAAACTTTGTACAACCGACTTCAATGTAAATAACATGAGTATGCTATTTAATTAACTTCGACTACATTAATGGTGTAGTTGAAGTCAGTTAAATGCGAATTTTTAAGAATAACTCAAACATAAGTGGTCTTGATCAAATTTGTATGGAAACACATGAAAAGCACCACATTTTAAATCAAAAAGTCATCAACATCGGCTTACCTAGAAAAAAATTATAAAGTAACACACATTAAAAAATACTATCTAATTGAGAACCTCCTCCTTTTTTTTGAAGTCGATTGAAAATTGTTTAACGTGTGCAGTATTTTCTATATTTGTTTTCTAATACATATTTGTAATTCAAAAGTTTTGATAGTACGCTCATCTTTGTTTTTATTCTTTCATGCAAATTATTTTATAGAAATAATGTAAAAAAAAATATATAATTCAATTCAAAATCCTACTACCTATTCATTGGAATAACACAACTACCAATTTTGTAATGACTTTTTTCAAGTTCCTTGTGGAAAATTGATTACGTAGTAATAATATATTCTTTGATATAGACATTTTTAATATGATCAAGGTCAGACAACTAGCGTGTATACTGACCAAAAATGAGGAGACACATGAAGTAGACTCTAGCCCAACAAATTCATGTAGGTAACTCCATATTCACTGTTTCTCGAGAGTAAGAGGTGATAAGTCTGTTATGTTATTATATAGGACTAAAGATAATTTGGGATAAGTATGCGAAACACTGACCGTCTTCTTGGTGTACACGGTGTTCAATTAAATTATGATTATTTGTGAGAAGATCGACCGTAGCACTCGTATCAAATTTTAACAAAGTATTCCAGGTCCTATGGAAAATACGATAGGAATTTTCCCATGCGGAAAATACGCGCATGCACCTGTCAAGAAGTTGACTTACTAATAGAGTTTACCTACTAAGACAGAACAGAACAAACTATTAAAATTAATAACAGCTTCTTCTCTATGTCTGTTCAAGTGAGCGTGGAGTTCAGATGAGAAGACATATTAAGTGATCAGATGCCTTTTCCGCCAAGGACTCCGTCTGGATAGATAACACACTGCTACCTATTTCTAAGCGAAGAGAGAGAGAGAGAAGGCGAGAGAGAGAGAGATAGAGATAGTAGAGTTGTGAGGCATTCCATCTTAGTCTTCAGAGTTGACAGCGCATTTCTACTTTCTAGCCTTCTTTGTTTGAAGTTGGCCGCAGTTGTCAATGGACTGCGTAGCCACACCATTAGGTGGACGGCAAGTTCATTTTAACCAATTTCAAAAAGGTACTCAATACAACTGTATTTATTTTATGTGTGGTCACCTCAGAACTTCTTTCTAGGTGAACCGATTTCGATGATTCTTTTTGGTTTGAAAGCTGGTACTTTTCATGTGGTCCTATATACATTTGATAAAAATATGACGAGTTGTTTTTGAATTATCCTTAATAATGCGTATTTAATTAATTTCGACTAAACTAATGATATTCTCATTTTATTTATATTGTAGTCGGTTGTACAAAATTTTTAATTTTACGACTTGTGTTACGTCAAATCTAATAAAAAATAAACGTGGTTGACATCATAAGTAGATCAGTGGGATCTACAAACACCACCCCATATATTGTCTAATAGAGAGGTTAGTTACAGCCTATATACGTCCCACTGCTGGGCTCAGGCCTCCCCTCATTTCTGAGAGGGTTTTAGGGCAAGGAAGTGTCCGCCGCGCTGCCCAAATGCGTGTTGACGAACTTCACATGTCTTCGAAATATTTTTTTTTCCTTATTCCTCAGACATGCAGGTTTCCTCACGATGTTTTCCTTCACCGCCGAGCACGTGGTGAATCAGCACTTAAAATTGCAATTAACAATTTCATTGGTGCCGGCGGGGATCGAACCCGGGTTACTCGCGTTCTGTTATATTTACAGCGAGCGTTAACCACTGAGCTACCACGGCTCTAATAGAGAGGTATTAGAGAGGAATTGAAAAGCTACGCTTGGTAGTGGGTTTAGCGACCGCAGTTTTTATTGTTATGAGTCGTTGTCAGGAAGATGCTGCTGCCCATTTGTATATAAATAGGACATATTTCTCTACTTTATTTATTTGATATATTAGTAAAATGTATATATTATAACGTATTGTGCCACCAACTTTACTGTTCAGTTGACAGAGTCGCTAGTGGTGAGTTTACTACTGCCACTTAAGAAATTTACCGAGAAAATAGGTGATTATATATATATACATATATATATATATATATATATATATATATATATATATATATATATACAGAATGGGTCCCACATATATGCAATAAATGAAACCACAAGTAATACTAGTCCGTAGAAGTGTAGAAAAATTAAATATTAAATTAAAACCCGTAAAATAAAAAAGTGAAATTTTCAAACAAAATAAATATTAAAATAAATTCAGTAAAAGTGAACACTCTGTTTAGACAACGTACCTTGACCCCTTGGAAGAGTGACAACGTTGCACGCGGGTGGCACGCCGACAAAAGACACCGCTGTCGATATGTCACAATACCAGCAGTTTGCACTGCGTGGCAACGTCGCTTTTTAATGTTCAAGGATTCAAGTTCATTGAATCATTGACTTAGTGACCCAATTCTATAGAGTGTTCAAATTTGCTTAAAATTAAAACTCTACTTTTTGACCTAATTACTGGACCGATTACGTTCATTTTTTGTATATCGTCAGCAAAGGCGATAACAAGTATATGGTTTCATTTATTGCATATATGTGGGACCCATTCTGTATGTCTGTACATTTCACAATGAAATCAAACAAAGCACTCCTCATAGCACAATAAATAATAGCTTACAACGAAATGTGATTTAAAAAATGGCGGCCTTAGTTCCAATGTTGTCCACCTGAACAAAGTTGGTGGCACTGTAGTTAATCATCATTTTTATTTTGTTTTATTCTGTATTACCACACCTACGTCTTGCCGTGGTAGCTCATATGGTTAACGCATGTGTAAATATAACAGAACGCGAGTAACCCGGGTTCGATCCCCGCCGGCATCAATTAAATTAGTAATTGCAACTTTAAGTGCTGATTTACCACGTGCTTGGCGGTGAAGGAAAACATCGTGAGGAAACCTGCATGTGTGAGGAATAAGGAAAAAAAATATTTCAAAGGACATGTGAAGTTCGCCCACACACATTGGGGCAGCGTGGCGGACACTTCCTTGCCCTAAAACCCTTTCAGAAATGAGGGGAGGCCTGTGCCCAGAAGTGGGACGTATATAGGCTATAACTTAACTTTTTTAATTTACACCTACGCCAATATCTCAACACCCCACGGGTCGAATGGTAGAGAATGCCTCAAAGCATTAAGTCCGCTCTTTGTATTCTTGTTAACGAATGCAATAAAGAATTAATAAAAAATAAACATATTTATACTATACATCCAGCCTTAACACATTTTAAATATATTTTTAACTTATAATACCGATTTTATATAGAAAGAAATATGCGTAAACAATACACTAAAATCCCTTGTTGATGATATAAGCACAAATTATTCTTCAAGTCAAAAAGCTAATAAAAAGCAAAATGGTGAGTGTAGAGAACCGGTGACCCATTATAATGGAATCGAGGCATTCCATCTTTGTCCTCAGGAGTGACAACGCATTTGCATTTTGATCCTTAGTTGAAGATCAATGTGGATGTCTATGGGCCACAGCATTCACTTACCATCAGGTGGACTGTTTGTTTGTTTGTCACCCAATTTTATAAAAAATCAATAATGCAAAGCAGTTATTGCTGCTTCTAGGCAAGCTTATAATTTTGCGCGGTCTTTTACGGAAGACCCCAAGATTTTTAGGCACTTTACACAGCCCCGAGATGAAAATTTTTCTTCGCCTTCACCATAAGACAGACAACTTGTCATCCTCCTGTTTTCTTTTTGAAGAAAGTGGAACAATTAATTATTAACATATTATGTATGCAATTACTCTATGACGGTAGCGTAAGAAACGGTTACTATTTTGAAATTTTGCCTACATTAAACAACTTAAATGCTAACACCTTCCAATGGCGTCTTAAGATGACGCATTAAGCCTCTTGCCTTATACTATACGTAAGTGTGTGGACTGAAGATATTATTAATGGTATGCATATTATATAATCCTACGTCATTGTATAAATTTTATAGAACTAGAAACCAGCGATGTCCCTAGCCCTTCTACTTGTTTTGTTTCCTTTTATTACAAAATTACACATTATATGAGAAACATCTGATTAATCAGATAGTAAAATCTTAGTTCCTTTATTTTGGAAAATGATGAGCCTTTTCTTATATCTGCAGCGCTTTTAACTAGAGAGTTTATTCGATAATTGTGTGAATTTATTAACAGATAACCGTTCTATGTCGTTACCTTCAAGTGTCTGATGTTATAATTTTACAATAATACTGAAAACAGTATTGAAAGCCGTAATAACATTACATCGATACCCAACCATCTACATAAGATAAGGGCTACATTCAAAGATCGTACTTAGACTTTCAATGAAAGTTAAGTTACGTTAATAAATCTGATTCTGAGTAAATTATGATTCGACATCAGTTGCGTTATCACATATAATGATATATAATGATTAGAAATTTGAAATTAAACTATCGATCGTACAAATAAGTATGTATATATAAAACAATCATACATAATATGTTTATGTATGATTGGGAAGTGAGCTACGAGTCCATCTGGTAGTGAGTTACTAATCAGAAGTATACAGAAATGCTTTTTTAGATTCTGACAAACTAGCGCACAATTCATCTGTTAATATACGGATGCAGTAGGATACCTACGTCTATTATCGCTTAATATTAACATTGAATGTCCCGTTACCAGTAAACAGGGTTTCTGGTTCTCTACATGCTCTACATGTTGTTGGAGTGTGGTCCTTCCCCGGCCGAACCAAACCGTTCGTGCAGCAACTATAATATTATAACTTCTATTACGTTTAAAATCTACCTGAGAAATTAATGCTTTGTCAGCGCTGAGGACTAACGTATTTACAGTATTCAAAGCTTCATTGATTATTCAATATTATAAAATTGATAATAATACCTAATAATGTTATTATAAATATGAATCCTGAACTCATTAAAACGATAGGTGGTCACCGTTCACCATCGACAATAATAAATTGACTCATAATGTGAATCACAGCAACTTACCTACCAAACATAAATAAGTCGTCACAAACATTCATGCACAAACCGGGTGTCGGTCAGAGCGAGGCGTCCGTGACACCTAATCGAGCGCAGCACCTCTGCTATCTGGTGCTTTGATAAGGGACATTATCAGTGGGCGACGCGGGATGGCCGACATGAGCTGCGGTTGATGTGTTGGCTAGTGCATGACGGAGCGAGCCGGAGCCGCCGCACATGTTGCGGAACGTGGTAGCGGCGAGGGGTGAGGGGCGAAGGGCGCGGGGAAGAGCGCCAGGGACGGCAGGCGTCAGCACACCGGCCCATGCACGCACACACTCGCAGCGCCGAAACGACGCCCGCGCCCGAGGAGCGTCACTGCGCCTTATCGGAGCCATCTTTAAACGAGCACGGCTCACGCCACTCGGTACGAATTCCATTCGAGACCGCTGTTGCCAGTATGTCCATCGTCGACTGCACTCCTTTCATTGTTTGACGCACGTTAAGAGTCGTTTAGCGGCTACCTTCCTCAAGGTTATGATAATTACTCGTTTGACCGGTGACATGCCTGCGAACGAGAGTCATCGCTGTATATCACACCTACATAGTTATTAAGCGGACACGAGGCGTAGATCGAGACGTTGACAATTTCAACTGAAAATAACAACAGTGTATATACAAGTGGTGAATACCTATTAGAAGTTGTTTCAGTTTATTTTCGTTGCAATTGCGCTACTATACAAAGGTACGATTCAATATTTTTTTTAAATACTCTACGTATAATTAAATCAGCAAACACCATAACATAACGACAATCTCAGCTTTATATCTCCGGGAGCGTATTCTTGTGGCTGGCTACCATTTGTAAAGTATCGATCCCGGGAGGGAAGCGCGTGGGTCGGCTTCCCGTCGCCTTCGTCTCCGCAGCGACGACGGCTCTAGCGTCGCTTCCCTAAATTCCAAGCCAGAGGCTGTCGGGCGGGTGATAAAGGAAAACTGCCTACGTAGCCGGCCCCTAGCGGGTGCCCGCTCGAAGTGAGGCGTGTTGTCGCGTATCTATATATAGCGCGTGTTGGTCGAAGCGGGCTGCGACCGCGCCCGCCGCCGCCGCACTCCGACGCCAGCCGACGAAAGGTCAATTGGCGCGCAAATTATTTACGTCGCAAAATCCGCAACAACACTGCACCATCGCGCTGCTGTCCACTCGAATATTATTAGCCGGCAGATAGATCATTTAGAAATCACTTTCCTGTTATTCGCTTACCATAAAACTTTTCCTAGTGCCAAAAGAGGGAACAAATGGCACAATCGTTACAAAAGTGCTTAAGCAATTCAATAAATTCTAAAATGATAATATATGTTTTTCAAATAAGATAAGAAGAGCGTTTCTTACGTGGTAGAGCCATGCTGCAGTTATATTAGTAGTATAGTTGTAGCACGAATGGGTCGGCTCGACCGGGGAAGAACCACGCTTTCACAGAATACCAGCATAACATAGTAGCTTAATGCTGCTGTGTTTTGTATGGTGAGTGTAGAGAACCGGAGACCATTTTTAATGGAAACGAGGCATTCCATCTTAGTCCTCACGGGTGAAAACGTATCTGCAATTTGATTCGTAATCGAAAATAAATGTAGATGTCCATGGGCCGCAGCAACCAGTTACCATCAGGTGGACTGTGTGCTCGTTTGTCACCCTATCCTATAAAAATAAAGAAGAAGGTTCTGAAAATACAGCTATGTTCTTTTCAAACCTCACATAACAATATTATTCCGCATTAATATACCTAATAAAATGTAGCAATTTGGTTACACAGGTAGAAGTAGGTACTTCAACTATAACTGGTATGTCATGTCTTTGTTAAAATTGCTTAAAATCGCTGTAAATAAAGCATGATTTCTTTTAACATAATACGAACTGGTTTTGCTGCAAGAAGT
Source organism: Parnassius apollo (assembly GCA_907164705.1). Lineage (NCBI taxonomy): Eukaryota > Metazoa > Arthropoda > Insecta > Lepidoptera > Papilionidae > Parnassius > Parnassius apollo. Next base: position 5,913,405 of record CAJQZP010001607.1, on the reverse strand, counting down.
GGTTATATTGTACGGAGGCCGAAGCAAGGTGAGCTCTACCACGCTGAGCAAATACGTATGTACCTACTCGTCGATTGTTAGTCACGATTGGAATGCATGCGCTGGCTTCCTCCTACAAGAACAGCTTGAGTGACGCCACACTACAGATATGCGATACTATATACGTGCTGGTCGATAGTAACGAAGACAAACGATTTGTCTATCGCTAAACTGTTTCACAACCAACATTACAAAGTTACGTGCTATCAAAGACTTTGAAACAATGCAAACAATGATGTTGACGTGGTTAACAATCATGTTATACACATAGATGTTCATAGCGCACAAATTGTAGCGCATAGAAGTAAACTTTGCTATACTTTAATTTGACTACATACGTCGAGATGTTGATCGCTGACAAGATTAAAAAATGCTTGTTATCGAAAAATGTTAAGAGCATATGTTTCAATAATTCATGTTTCATGTTATTACTACCTTGGTTGGACGACTTCACGACTTATTACATGAACATTCTTAGTGTGAAATGCTAAAAAGTTATTAAATCATATTTTGAACAGTTTCACACACTATTTTACAATTATAATCATAATAATTTATAATCATCTGTACTTATCACGCCTTTTTTATAACTCCTTCGCACAACCATAACGCGCTGGACCAGCTTGTGTTACGCAAAATTATGCTTTACAAATTAGAGTAAGGTAGACAAAATACCGGCAAGCGGTCGACTTACGAACGAAAGCAAAAGTAATCGCGTCCTCCATCCGGATGACTTGATACGCCACGATGTTCGAACCGATTCGAAGTCGGACTTGAAAGAGGCGAGAGTGAAAGGACCCTAATTTTGATTTTAAGGTAAAAGCGTTGACGGAACCCAATAAATAATGTTGTGACTAATGAATATATCAAGGGCTGCCGTAATATTAACTCTAACTATAATATACTTATACATTTGCGAAGCAGTTTCTTCATATTGATCTCGTAGCTCAACGGTCAGAGTATTGTTAATAATCGAATACCAGATGAAGTGATTCGTGAAATCTATACGAAAATATAAAAAAGTAATGTTGCGACGTTGTATTTCTTTTACATCAAACCAAACAGAATAGATCCCTTTGTATTAGAACCTGAAACTGGTATTATATGTACTTGAGCGCAATAAAGTAATTTTAACCGTATTTTTAAGAAAATATCTCAAATTTTTATAGTATGTATTTATTTTCGTATTCTCTACTCTCCCGTGTATTCAACCTCCATGTTATGTTTTAATATTTAAAAAAATATAACTTATTTTTAACTTATTTTTTAAAGTTATATATAACTTTGGAGTTTCTCTCTTATGAAATCGCACGTTTAATATAGATATACGCTATCTTACTTTAAGCTTAAGTTAGTTAAAAATAATTTATAAAACCGCTCTCGTAAATATAATAAAGGTCATGTCATCACGAAACTATGATGCTGTGACCACTTGTAGAGCAATTATTTATTCTTCAACGCTCGTCCTCAGCTTACTAAGAAGAACAAGGCAAAACAAAGTCTTAACACGAGACGAACGCACAGAGAACCGTGTTCGGCATGTTATTACATGCAACTATTTTTACAATAAACGTGACAAACAATCGTCACGCGTCTCGAAAGCGTTCATGCGAACCTGCGCGAACCCTAATTGTGCAGCAAGATGTGCATACGCAGGTAGAGGATCGTGGTAATTTCAACGTCCCTGCATCCCCGAGTTGCTCTATAAATACACAGCAGGTGCGGTGCGCGGAGGGAGGGGCATCCGCCTCAGCAGCGCTCGAAACCGTACGGCCAACGGACCTTAGCGACGCCATATCGATTGCGAGGGCTCCCCCTGCTGCGCGCCGCCTCCATTGTACTCTGGGATGCCTTCTCCGTTTCCTGCCTGGTTCGGTTGTCTGCGGCGCCGACCGGCCGCCGCCCCGCTCCCCTCACTAGCCCCGCGCCCGTCAGGATGTCCGACAGCTGCCTCTAACTACATCTCTGCTTCACGCGTCGCTTTCAACTCTCGACGTCCCACTTGTACCCCACCGAATAACGTGGCTAGTGGAATAGAATTTCGTTCGTGGTAATCATAAAATACTATTTAATAATCTCTATTGGTCAATGTGTAACTTGTACAGTACAATACACAACATCGAATTAAAAAACACACACAATTATATCATCTTTATCAAAGTGTTCTATGTTTAATAAAAATAGTGGGGAATCCTAATTACAATACTTACAATAACTCATAATGTAACAATATTAATAGGTTAATCAACACACAGTGTATAAATGCTGTGTCAGCCAAAAATATAGTTTAATATAATATGCATAGATAAAAAATACCTAAGCAAAAATGGGTCAATTTGAAAGCATTATATAATGGTAGCACAACTTTTTATTTATAGTTTCTAAGGTAGCTGGTTTTTATTAGAGATTTACTGAAAGAGATTTTGCGCAAAAACTCTATATCACATGTTATCTTTTATACATAGAGAGAGGCCGCTTTACCCGTGCGTCAGCCGCACGGTATATAGGTAACATTACTTCAACCATAGGCGTTGTACATGTGGGTCAACGTTACTCTGTAAGCCTGTTAATACAAAAAGTTTAGTTTTAAAGTTTATTATATAATCATTATTATGTTCCTAATTACTTGGTATAGTATAATATTTATTTTATTTCCTAGTAACTGCTCAGTAGCTCAGAGCCGTGGTAGTTCAGATAGTTAACTCTCGCTGTAAATATAACAGAACGCGAGTAACCCGGGTATTAAATTTTAAGTGCTGATTTACCACGTGCTTGGCGGTGAAGGAAAACATCGCGAGGAAACCTGCATGTCTGAGTAATAAGAAAAAAATAATTCGAAGACATGTGAAGTTCGCCAACAGGCATTGGGGCAACGCGGCGGACACTTCCTTGCCCTAAAACCCTCTCAGAAATGAGAGAAGGCCTGTGCCCAGCAGTGGGACGTATATAGGCTGGTATCGTACTGCGCAGTGGCTAAGCGTCTGGTTGATGCGCTGCCGGGCCGCGTGTTCGATTTCTGCACGGAACAAGCGTTTGTATAATTAATCATTATGAGTCTGCATATCTATGTGCGGTTTATATACTATGTAAAACGCCTCCATACGGGAGAAAATGTTATTAAAAACTAAACCAACCAGCATTGCAGCCTTTGCAGCTCTATACAGAGTTGGAGTTATTTATTTTTTAATCCACATGCAGTTTAAGACTGATGCGTGCATATTTGTTCCTTTGCGTTTGAGACAATCACATTAAGTAATTTAAGTATATTATTACACGTATGTTATGTTCGCGGTAGATCCATGCTGCATATTATGGTTGTGGCACGAAATAAGTATGCTCAACTGAGGAAGGACCAGGCTCTCACATAATATCAACATAAAATAGTTTAATACTCTTGTGTTTCGTATTGTGTGTGTGGAAAACCGAAAATTATTTTTACTGGAATGCATTATATCTTAGTCCTCGGGGGTGACAACGCATCTGCAGTTTATTACTAATCGAGGATAAATGTAGATGCCTATGGGCCACAACATCCACTTACCGTCATTCGGACTAAGTTTTTGCTTATCGCCCTTATTCTATAAACATATAATATCGTATAATGAGATCTTTTGTGTGCTGTCTCAAATCATCTGTATAAATTATTCCATCTCACTGATTCAACTGTCATACATTGGAACTTGATTTACTTTATTTCAATTCGAAGGGCATGATAGCTAGCGCAATTACTTGCTATTAGTACCTATGCTGTATAAATTCATCCTTATTTTTCCAATGCTACTAAGATCTATAAGGTAGAGCCGCTGATGTGGATTTTATTAACTTTCATTAATCTGTAAATTCGATATGTAGTAACGAATATAAAAACACAGATTCAAGAAGTAATCCAACATGCCGAAATTGATTTTTTACCATCACTCGGTAAAAACTAAAAACAGATCATTGGACGAAACACGCTAAGTCCCGAAGCAAAACTGTTTAGTAGAGCTATTATTACTTACTTATTATTATTACTATTATTACTTTGGTAGAGCTATTATTTATTAATGTGTGAAAATGTACCTCATTCCAAAAACAGTGTTGTCAATACTACTAACTGTTTGTACTTTTTCATGAAAAATATGTAATTGATAACAATCTTGATGTAATTAATAGCGCTGTCATCACATCGTATTAATTCAAGTTTAATAGCTATGACAAAAGACATCAACGCATACTTAAATAAAAATTGGTTATATTTTAACATTTATAGTGTTTGTGGGCTTGTGTAGGATAAAATTAAAAAAATGTACTTTCAAGTACTTTTTGTTTTTACTCTTGCATCTCCGAAACATTATGGAAAAAAAATTACATAACGACAAGCATTCAACTAAACCTAGTGTTAGCTGGGCATGGTTATGCAACAAATAATATTCGAGCAGCAACTGGGAGTGCTCTCATTTGGTTGTAGCCGAGTTGAGGTCGCCTGCCGCGACCGCGTCGGCTGTCAGCTCCCCTAACCGCGTCGATGAGGATGAAAAACATAGGAGCACATGACATCGAACCCTCCGCTCCCGTCCCGCACCCACGCGCCGCGGCCGCCCTACAACGCTTGCCGACGGCCGCTTCATTCAACCGTCGTCGTTCTCGCGTACTGCACACGCCCGCAGCGCCACACGATCGCGACCGCCCCGCGCACCCCTCACCGTCAACTCTCGTCTCGGAACATTTAACCAACATCGAACATTGTTTTGTTGCAGCGGAGTATGCTACAACAGATGTCCTCGCCGTCGAGCGCGCACGTCGGCGAGGTCGCAACTATCTTGCGCCCTCTCGAAGGCCGCGTGTGCGGCGACGCGTCTTCTGAGGCCTCCTCAGACGCCACTGAAGACTTGGAATTGCCACAGTGCAAAATAAGACGGAATTACAGCTGCACAAAGTGTACATTTTACACGCAAAACCCACGAGCTTATCTTATCCACACGCGTGACGTTCATTTCGTGAAGCTAAAGATTTACGACTGCGCCTATTGTGTTTATGCTTCTCGGCATCATCAGAAACTCGTTAGGCACATAAAAATGGTCCATGGCGAAACTATTACTTCAAAGGAGACAGAGCAGCCAACCTTGACTATGAGCGTCTCGGAACCGGCTGAGAAGGAGGAAGATTTACTAGAAGAAGTTGAGGAAAGTGAAGATATGCAAATGGAGGTGGAAGAATGCAGTGAAGATTTAATTGAACGATTAGACTTCGATAGCGATGCATCATTGTTAAACTCCAACAACAGTAAAAATAAGGGCAACTTTTTTTCATGTGATAAATGCAATTACGTGACGCACATAAAGGCTAGATATACGAAGCACGTCAAATACCATTCAATGCCAATGATAAAGTGTATCATGTGTGATTTTCGGACGCCATACAAGTGGAACTTGGACCGTCATATGAAAAACCATGGCGGAACAGGAAGTTTCAGTTGTTCAATGTGTAATTTTACGGCCGACATTAGGCAAAGTTTGACTGTGCACGAAATGAATCACCACACGCCGACGGAAGGGCAGTCGACATCGAGCCGGCGTCGCAACCGAGTGGGTGCCAGCGACTTGAGCCTAGCCGAGGAAATGATGAATGGGACGGCGCTAGTCCCCAAGGAGGAAGAAGGGAGTGGCGACTCGCGGTCCTCGCACTCTGCCTCGGTGAGTGTTGCCGCATGGCAGAGCCGCACCCGGTGACGTCACGTCACCGCAGTTGCTGTCAAGCATGGCTCAGTTCTATAAATTCCCTTTAAGAATCTCTTGAATCTCTTAACGTGCACCTTCCCATTACATGCATATCGTATTTGGAAGTATTGTACCAATGACACTTATATTCCTATGCATGTGTTTTGAAATCAAAACACTCTTCTAAAATCTTAATTATTTATCTTTTTAATTGTTAAGTAATATTTCATATTCGAATTGAAATACGCGTATTAGCAATCGTCACTATCAGTCACTGCGCTACTGGCGCTTTGTTTACGATATTAATTAATCTGTAATTGTTATTATACATTCTGTTTTCTCGTGAGTACGCAAGATCTGTATTATATTTATAATAATTAGAATAATTTAATGCATGGGTTGTATTAATTACAATATATTAAGAGTATTTTTATGGGTTAAGCGAAAACTTTATGGGAACTTGTGATATATTGCCATTACGTGTATAAATATCAGGTTCTTCCGAAAGCAAATTCTTACCACATGCGTTCAGGACGTTTAATTACGACGCTGCGGGTCACAAGAATCGAACTCGCGACCCCACAGTATTTTTATTTTCTATAAATAGTTGTTCCGGTACTTGGTATTTACTATTTATCCATGTGCATTTTATGTGTATAAAACATCTCAATGAAGTAGACAAAAAAGTATTAGGGGATAACGTTTTTTTTTTACGAAAATTATACTAAAAACCTAACTATCCAAGAATAGGCAATTTAATTTTTTAATAATAAAAATTAAGTAACAATAAAAGTAATAAGCTAATTTCAAAGAACTAAAAATATAATTAATTACTTTTTTTCATAATAAGTAGCTTCTGAAGTCGGTGTTAAGGCATAGTGTATTGCTGAATTAAAGGCCCCGCTTCAGAAGCTATTATGTGGAAATTCTTTTATTCTTTTTAGCTCTTTGAAGTCGGCTCTTACTTTTTATTAAAAGCACTTTAATTTTTTGGACCTTTTTGAGTGGATTAAAGACTATGACAAACTCAAGGTAACAACCAGAATGTCATCTGGTTATATTAAAAAGTTCATCCCCCACTTTTCCGACTTAAGCAAGGGGTGGATTTAGTTTTTCCTGAAAATTTATGTTGATGTATTTAAAAAAAATCATCTCACAACTTACGAAGGTATCGTATAACATAACATACATACAGGCGAATTCAGAACTAACTTCTTTTTTAAAGTCGGCTAAAAAATGCAACGACATGCAATCAGTGCACGTATTGACAGGTCGGTAGCGCAGTGACTTAACATTTGGCCACAAGGTCGCTGGTTTGAATCCCGTACGGTACAAGCACAGTTTAAAGACAGCTCTTTAACTGTGTACTAGTATGACCTTCAAAATATTCCGGTTCTTATTATTTGTCCAGTTTATATACATAAAGCGCCCAAAGGATACAGAAGAAAATCAGTGTTTCTCTTATTACTAGTATTTTCTTAATATTAACGTAAACTAAAGTTTATTTGTAAGTAAGGAATATTTAAATAATTTAAAACGACGACGACTTTAAACTACTATTACTATTTGAAGGTATTTCGGGGGTAGGATTAATTATAGTGTCATAAATGTAACGCTGAACGTGCACTCGTGACCTAACCGTGTTTGATGTAATACTTAGCCATGAGATCGGAGATAAGCTAAGATGCAATGTTATAAAGACAATCAATCGCTTGGCAAATGTTTACTACATGCTGGTCCTAACTGGTATTCTCATTCAGAGCTCGCGACTGAGTACAAACTCTGATCATTAATCCATACATGTCTTCCTTTCTCATAAGTCCTTTCACAACGCTATAATAGATGTAGATAGATCATTACCAAAGTAGTGAGAATCTGCTTGTCATAGCGGAGATTGGTGAGAGGCATTATTGACGCTTACTAAACTTAGCTTCTTTCATCTGATACAAAATTTAAAAGATAAAAGTGAGGGTAATAAAATATTATATAATTTTTGTGAAAAATATTTTCTTTTATTATACTAACTCAGACAAACAAAGAAAGATAAACGAAGCGTTGCGTACATATCAAATTATGTTGAAACTATGCTCAACTTCTTGACACACACTCACGCACACATCCTTCTTCTTTCTTTCTTTATCAGCCCGTAAAAGTTAACTGCTGGACGCACACATATGCATCTAATACCATGTTGTTGGTTATATATTATTTTAGTTGTGTATGTGTAGGTCAGGGCGTGTTTATACAATAAGTTGAGCATGTATTTGCCTCGGTTTTTGCGTCAATTCAAATGTATGCAGCGCTCCGTATTTCTTTCTTTGTTGGTCTTAGTTGACTAAATATTTATACAATAATCACCAGCCTGCACAGCGTGGTGGATATTTCAAAACATGCAGCTGTTCGAAAGGTCAATTGTGTTTCTGATAATGCTGTTTATGATGATAATGGTGATTTAAAATATTTCTAAAGATGATTAATAAAATAGTAACTTCAGTTTTTTTTTTCAAAATGTTCCATAATTATGAAGGACTATGTTTAGTTAGATTGGTAGTGAATAGTTTTTCGTGACAGCGGATTTAATAATAAAAAAATCTTTTTTACAGGAAATGGGTTTACAATATGCGGAAAGAGATATTGTTAGTTGTAACAGTGATTCTAATGACGCCATTGCTTCTGAAGCATCTCCCAGGAACGCACAGAATTTTCAATCTATTAATGCAGTATCGGAAGAATTAAAGTCACAATCACAATGCAGAAAGATACCCAGACCAATACCACAGCTCATACCTTTAAATTCATCGACTCCAAACCAAAACAAAAATTCGTCGGGTGAACCGCCTTCGAAAAAATTTAAAGAATCATTTTCCAGTGATTCTCCAGAATCAAGTAATTCAAATAAATTAGATAATTTACCAACAGATGTCATATCCACATCAATGATTAACAATGTTCCCAATAATGCAAAAGACACATCCGTACGCAAGAAAAACGAATCATTTTTTGATAAATTAAAAGAGAGGTTGTTGACAGAAACAGGTGAAAAAGGATCTTTAATATGCAAAAATTGCGGATTCGAAAGCAAATGCTTATCTGAGCATTCGGTACATGAAAAAACTTGCACCACACAATTAAGTCGAATTCCAACAAATACAGCGATGTCAAGTTTAGGTTCAACAAGATGTCAAAATTGCAGGCATAGATGTAAATCGAGCGCAGATCTGTACATACATATGAAAACTTGCAAGAAAAATGAAAATGGACCAAAACAAATTCCAGTGGAAACGCAAAACCAAGATAGCAATGAAGCTGTGCACCCGAATCCGGAGAAAGATAGCGAGCCGCATCCTATGGAGAACGTAGTTTTCGTTTGGAATAATATCAATAGAGAAGCAAGTAAATTCGACACGCCGCTCGACATAAGTATCAATGATGACTCTACGCTTCCAGAACCTCCTCAAAGTTACGACTCAGAAATCGTAGACGAAAATGAAGGTATGAATTTATCACCAAGTCAAGCTGTTGGAAAGAAAGTTTTCAAATGCCCACACTGTTTGTTTTGGGCAGCGACGGCATCCAGATTTCACGTACACATTGTTGGGCATTTAAATAAGAAACCATTTGAATGTTCTTTATGTAAATATAAATCTAATTGGAGATGGGACATAACGAAGCACATAAAACTGAAGTCTGCGAGAGATCCTGATCACGCTGAAGCAAAAGTACTCATGACAGATGAAACTGGTAGACGGAATTATAGCAAATACAATAAATTCTTAGCAATGCCAGTGTTGAACGAAAATGGTGAAAATGAATTTCATTATATAGACCAGAATACAACACTTGATGCTTCTCTGGAAATAGATGATTCATACAATGACATTAATGAAGGCTCAATCCCATCAATGGAGATGCAGCCCCTTAATTTGCACGCACAACATAGTGAACATAAATATAATATTGACAACAGAAATCAAGACTTAAAAAGACCAAAAAAGACATTATGGAAATGTAAAAAATGCAATTACAGGTTAGTACATCAAGTCCTTTTTAGACATACTCATATAAATTAATGTTTACTATACCCGTAATGACTATTAGAAGCATCATAAAAACTATTTTTTATCAATTGAGAATGTGTTTTAATAATAGTTTTGAGTACCAGACATATAAAAATAATTTACTATCGAAATATTGTTTGTTTACTTATTACTACTTACATTACCTAATTCCATAACATACTGTAATCAAATATTCCACATTGCATAGTGCCCTTAGCACATAAGTAAAGGAATCTGTAAGTTTTTGACACTAATGTTTTCGCATCGTCATGGACTAAAATTATTATTATATTAATATGGAAATATGAACGGCGCCCCTGGCGGACGTAAATGAAGCTATATGATATCGTATACTTAAAGTAATTTGATGGCGATACGAATTCGATACGTACAGTAGATAGTAATAGTGTTCTTTGCCTTCAATCCTGCAATAGAAAATGCATGCTAAGGGAATAGTTGTCAAGTTTATAAATTAAAAAACGTCTAGCAAATTCGGTTAAAAGTTTTACTATATGCGAAAGTAAAGGTAAGGTTTTAACTTAAAACCTTACCTTTCCTTTCGCATATATCGTTATTATTCAAAAAAATTACACAAATGATATAACAGGAAATTTTTCCATTTTCAGAGACTCGTCAAAAGAAGCTTTATTAGAACATGTCAGAGAACATTCAAAACCAGAATCTGGTTTGGACGACACAAAATCTCAAAGTTCTATGAACAAGAAAACTGAAAATACACCAGATCCTGCCGACTTAGCTTACCGTTGTGGTCACTGCAACCAACTGTCAAATTGGAAGCATGTTATACAGGTACTTATTCCTTTATACTCACTAAAGAAGTCAGCAGAAGAAGATGTAACACATGAGCATGATTTTTGGTTGTAGTGAATACATAAAAGCACTTAGCTTTTGTTTTATTCAAAGGTACTAATTGGTTTGCTCAAGAATAAGATCCGTATTACAAAATATTCTGATTTGAATATACATTACTATTGGGTTGGATTTAGAATCGTTTGGCAGGAATTTGGAGGAGTAAGGTGTTTTATTTGGTAGAGGTTTGGTCCCCGATTATAATAATACCACTCACATTAAAAGGTAATGCACCGTTATCGAAAAAATAAATAAAAACTATTATAACCTAAAATGCGTAAAGTATGGAAAATGATACATTTTTTATTATTAACGGACTACAGCTCTGGGTTCTAGCCCTTCTGACAAAAAAATTACACGATATTACTGTGAAAGCTGGATAGCATACAGAATTATGTGGCTGTGGCGAAAGCAAAGGCAACCTGACTTTAAAGATATCTGATCTGATCGAATCTGTACTAAAATTAAATCAGCATGCCCCGAATCCACGTAGTCCTGTCTGCCCTACTCCTAGTGTTTTTGTAAAGCTGTAGGCACGGAGGGAGAGCAGCCCCCGCCAGTCGTAGCAAATCGCAGGCACCTGTGCGAGCCGTAGTGTGCTTATTATTGTATTATATATTATGTTTATAATTTAAAGTAATTATAAAAGCTAATATTTTGGTGTTTTGTTGAGCGCAAGAGCGAGCGAAGCGAGCTCAGGACTTAGGACACCCCGAGTCGGATAGGTTGGAAGGCGACGGCGGGGTCAAGTGAGCGAGCAAAGCAAGCGAATAGACCCCGCCATTCCCTTCGTGGTTATTTTTTTGTAAATCACTCAGAATTAGGAGCCGCGCGAAGCGGGGCTCCGTCGACCGGGCTTCACTTGACTGCGCTACGTGGTGCTTCCCTCCCCCAACTTTCTCCCCCTATAAATCAGGTTTATAGTCAAAAAGATAACAAAAACATAAAGTCAAAATTAGATTTTTAAAAATTTATAAAAAAAAAGCATGTCCGGCAGGATATGGAAGTGGGGGCGACTCTACAAATCCCCCGTCTCCCTCTCCACCACCTCCCACCCTCTTAATTCATTTTGAGATCATTTTTAGGTTAGTTCTATAGGATTTTCTTTTCGATTTTTCTCAAGAACGGTGTATTACCTTTTAATGTGAGTGGTATTGTTATAATTGGGGACCAAACCTCTACCAAATAAAACACCTTACTCCCCCAAATTCCTGTCAAACGATTCTAAATTTCAAGCTATTTCTTTACTGACTTCAAAAAGCAGGAGGTATTCAATTTAGTTACCAAAGAACTTTTCTCTGGGTGAACCGATTTTGATGATTCTTTTTTTATCTGAAAGCTGATACTTTTCGTGTGGTCCCATATAAATTTAACCAAAGTCTAACTAGTAGTTTTTGAGTAATCCTTAATAATGCATATTTCATTGACTTTTGTTCTCATTTTAATTATATTGAAGTCGGTTGCACAAAATTTATAATTTTACCAATTGTTTAATAAAATATCTATAATAATATATAATAATTTTCACAAATGTTATTTGTACTTAGCTCATTATATTTTATCTTATTTCAGAGACATTGCAGACTGAAACACGAAGGAGTAATAAAAGTCATTACTACAGTTAAACCAAAAGTAGAGGGTTCAAGTTCAACAAACGAAACCACTGCTGATTCTTGTACGAAGTGTCCATTTAAAACTAACGACAGGACGATGTTAATCATACACATGCAGCAACACCAACCCTCGCCGCAATCAATATTCAAATGCTATTTCTGTCCTTTCTTCGTTAAAGATGAACAGGAATTAGTTCAACATCTCGTTCTACATGGTATAACTGACCCCGAAGAGTATATAGCAAAAGCAATGGGTTGCAAGTCGCCATTACCTGACCAGCAGGGATCACTATCAAACGCTTCAAAACGACACAAGTGCATAGAATGTCCTTACGAAACAAACAGTAAATCTCAATTCATGTACCACGAGCAATTTCATCGTCTCCCTGCAGACACTCCTTACAAATGTCCAGAGTGTAACTACAGCGTTTCAAAAAGACATCTACTTCATCAACATATGAGAGTTCACGGTATAATGCCGAAAAAAAATGAAATGGAATCAGACTTTGAAGTTGCCGCAACGAATTCTTACAAGACAGAAAATAAAATAGATTTCAACCTTGAAGAAATTCCTTATGTATGGGTTTCAGCAAAGAATGAATTTCATAAAATGTACAAATGCCGTTATTGTTCATACGTTAATACTCAAAAATGTAAAATACCCAATCACGAGAAAATTCACTGCATTGTATTTGGAAACAACGAAATATTAGTGTATAAATGTTTAGATTGTAAATTTACATGCGACAATGCTGGAAGATTAGCTGATCATTCTAAAACACATGGTGAAATCTATGGACGTATTTATTGTCCTGTTGAAGATGATATTCCAGATGATGAACAGATAGCAAAATTACGAAAAGTAATAGAAAGAGAGAAATTAAGCGTGGCTCTGGAATTTTCAAAAGATGACAGTATAGGGACTGAAAATAAAGAAATTAAAACGTTATATTTTTGTCAGAAATGTCCAACACGTTACTTTACAGAGAGTGAATTAAAAGTTCACGACAAATTTCATGATCTCGCATTTACACACAAATGTAAAAGTTGTGAATTTTCTGTTCTACATGAAAGCGAATTAGCTGCTCACTCATTTGTTCACTCAGATGAATATCATACTAAAACTAAAATGCTTAAATTCATTCACAACACGCATCCAGCACACACTGAACCTCGTTTAGAAGTTGTTCATTGCCCAGCTACTTCTGAAATAACCTGGGTTGTAACCAATCCCGGCACCAATTATGAAGTCATAAATACTCCACATAGAAAATTTAATGAAGGAAAACACGTTCCAAAGCAATATCTATGCAAAGAGTGTCCAGCAAAATTCTTTAAGACCTCAGCCCTGAATTATCATATGGGACTACATGGTGGTGATGGTGAACACAAATGTAAAAAATGCAGTTATGCTGTTAAAAATATTGGAAATTTGGCCAAACATGAAATACTGCACGAAAAAGAAGGTAAAACAACTTGTGACTATGAATCCGGAGAGGACATGGATTACAAAATTCCCTTATCGGGAACTGACCTATTTCAAAGAAAGACTGAAGCACAAAAAAGAGTCTTGAATGACAAAGATAAATTAGTGAAACCTAACGATCACTTTCCACCTGTACTTCAAGCGGATCCTCAGTTCGGATATTTGATGCATGGTAACCCAGAGTTTATATACCCAACATATCTTAAAAATGGACGTCAAAAAGAAAAACGTTATAAATGCCACAAATGTCCATCAGCCTTTGAAAAACGAGAGCAATATAAAATTCACTTATCACTACATGGTTCTAAACAAAGATATAAGTGTGAACTTTGTGATTATTCTGTCAAATATTATGCAAATTATGTTCAACATATGAGAAAACATCAAAAGAATGATGAAGCTCAAGCTGAAAGACGGAAAGAAACCAATGGCGTTCCAGATACAGAAACATCTGGAAACAAAGAAGATGAAAATACTGATAATATTAAACTAGCTATTAAAACTATGCCGAGGGGAATACCAAAAAGTGACTTTCAACAATTTTCAATCAGTGATCAACAAACTTTGAGACTATTACAACGCAGGAGTTCTTTAAATAATTCTGCAAATGATGCAAACCAAACCGATAATACACCTACAAAAGACCGAAAATTACATCCATGTTTCTTGTGTCCATATACAAATCAGCGCCAAGATGCATTGGGAAACCATTACAGGAGACATGATAAAAATGATATTTTTAACAATGGAAACCATAAATGTTCCTTCTGTGACTTGTCTGTGGTTCAGGCACACTTCCTTCGAGAACATTTGAAAACACATTTTAATTATCAGAAATCTCTTACACCTGAGTGTTATGTGGCCAATGAAGATGTTAAATTTACTATTACAAAATTGGATGATGAAAATAATACAATTGATCTCAAATTAGATATGCAAAATAAAACAGATTTGTGCAATGATGAAAAAATTTTTGTTAAAATAAAAACAGGAGAATTATTGGTAGAATAGTTAGTTTTACTTTTTATTAATGTAAGTGCAGCATTTAGATAAAAAATTAGAATAAAACTAAGTTAAATTATAATATGACAAAGTATATCTTTAAGAGAGCCAAAAATAACTTGTTGATATTCACCAAAGTGTAGCTTGCCATACTAGATTAATAGCAATTCAGGATATGAAATTCAATATTTATCTGTATTATTACTTATTACCATTTAAAACTACAAAGATGTTGATACTTACTAATGTACCTCCAAATTTTCACTGCATATTAGAATAGCGAAGTTATATTCCAAGATTTATAATATTGTTGCTATGTATGTATAATTATTTAAAACTTAGACACACCACGGCCATTGGCATTACCGATTTTACCTTTATAAAGGATTAGAAATGCAAATTTGTATAATATTATATATAAGTATAGTATAATAATTCAAAATTTGGATGTTTTTTTAAAATGCACTCTCATGAATGTCCCTTATTTTGTTAAACATTAATGAAATATTTGGTCTTATTATGGAGTTTTTTATGCAACACACTAAAATGCAGACAATAATACAACCAAAATGGTTGTAAAAGATGACTCAAAAATAACTTGATAAAACATGTTATATCTAAGTAATAGAGATAAATTATAAATGACTACAAAAACACTGTTAACCTTATTACAAAATGTGGTTTATTAAGTTGCTGGTTAAACTACTGATAATTCTTTTAAAATTTTCTTAAGCCATAGCCCAAACCAGTTTACAAAAAAAAAAAACATGTTTTGTAATAAGGCTGTATATTTTGATATAGTCATGAAAATTGGTAAAAATGTGTCAGTTAATAAAACATGTATGTTTATTCTTAGTCCTAAGGACTCATTCCTGTTGTAAGCAACATTATTGATAAATACATAAATATCTATACTTGAAAGTTTTATTGCATATTATCCCTTTAATAAAAAAAATTAATGAATAAAATCAGTTACCATTTAAAGCGGATTAATTTATTAAAATCAGTTAAGACTTCCTAAACTACTTAACATGATTCCAGTCAGTAAATAATAGCAGTCAAAAGTGTGAAACAAAATATCATAATTCATAGTAGTTTATATTTACGTGGTACATTACACAGTATGTTACCGATACTGTTTAAAATTTAAGAACACTATTCATCTAAGAAATCCAAGCAGTCTTAACAGAACTTCCAACGGTTGCCACACTCATTACAAAGCACAAAGGTAGTCATAGGTTCATCAGAACTTCTGGTTTGTAGCTGATTGTATGTGCAATTCTTCTTTTTGCATTTACCACACTTGAGCATATCAGTTTTGGTACCCTGTACAGTTGCCAATTGAGCATCATCTATAGCCTCCTTGATAAACTTCTCTCTCAACTTCTTCATTTCATCACTGGCCATTTCTTCAGGGGTCATTTTTGCGAGTCTTGATGCTGATATAACACCATTTAAGAAATTGGTACGTAATGTAGGGTTTTTAGGATCTTTCAAATTAGCAACTCTTGATCTTACTCTGTTTTTGTATCTCATATCAGTGTTCTTAAATTCGGCATAAATGCATTCTTCCAGTTCCTCTGCCAGTTCCTCCGGAGATCCACAAGAATTAGGATTCTCACCATCTGTTTTTAAAGCCTGTGTTAATAGTTCGCGACATTTTAATCTTACGGCATCAGTGGTATTTGACTGAGGGGGGAATGACGCAGGCAACTTTCTGTCTTTTTCTTTCTCCTCTTTTTTCTCCTTATCTTTGCCAGAGTCTTTTTTTGGTTTAGATGAGCTGCCAGAATCTTTTGAAGGAGTAGTAGGAGTGGAAAGAAATTTTTTCCAATTTTTAATCAATGTTTTACACAGTGAAATCACTTCTTCATCCTTGCTGGACTTTCGTAAGGCGTTGACTGTCATGCCTATCCTAGTTTTTGTAAGGACATCCAGATTAATAGCCATTGTTTGCAGCGTTTTCAATAATTCAAGGGCTTCTTCCTGACCCTAAAATGAAATTAGATGTTTTCATTATCAATATTGTATGGGTATTATATTGCAAATACGTTGTAATATAAATAGGTGGTGCTTGTTTAAAAATAGTCCGAGGAGTTAACACCTATTATGGATTTCATACAACAACCAATAAATTGGTCAAAGTTCTTAAAATTTCAATATATTTAGTGCTAAACATACCGTGCCATCGTCCGATGTCATTTTTGTCAATTTCTTTTGAATTTTCATAACATCTTCTTCAACGCTCATTGTTGATAATATATCTCAATCCTCAACTTCCCGCTAAAATTATGTTACGAAAATATGGGAAATATTGATAAATCGACCACCATACAACTAATTCATAGACTAAAAATGCCAAAAAAGAGTTTGAATGTCAGTTCTCCCGGCTTCAGTTTTTACAGATAAAAGAAAAAAAGGTCATAGACGTGACAAATTAAGTAAGGTAAAGGTAATCAAAGAAAGCTAAGTAAGGAAATTAAACGCGTAACCCTGTTAATTATAAGTAAGTATAATAAGTTCTACTTTTTATAACAAATCAAAAGTATGATATATAATATTACATGGTTTCTCATAGAACTGCTTTAGCACGTCGTCAATATTATGTCACTAGCAATTATTTATATAATGTAGCAAATAAAGTAAACAATATTTACCCTTTGTCCACTAATAAATGTAAAGATAAAATTCTAAGAGGGGTTAATCAGTATTTAAGTTCTAACACACACACACACACACACACACACACACACACACACACACACACACACACACACCCGCACGCACGCACGCGCACGCACACACACACACACACACACACACACACACACACACACACACACACACACACACACACACAGCACACACACACAGGTTTGTGGTAATTAGAAAGTTTTCTCTTCATTTTTTTTATTTAACTTAACATTGTTGTGTATTATTAAGCGAAATAATCTGTCATTTTTTACTGTATTTGTATTGTACTACTCAGAGTGGAACACGCTGACGGCTGTAACACAGTTTAAACTAGTATGGCCGTTAACGCCAACTACTTTGAAATGTAATTTTGTAATTTAAAATAGATATAATACATAAGTGTAACCCGTCAATTGAGAGTCAAATAAATTATTATTAAAAAAAATGGAAATGATATGTAGTGGTATTTTGCGTAGTAATGGACTTTGAATTTCATAAACCTACTATAACCCTAGGTTTGCACAGAAAAACATCCAACACGTAATGTTTTGTAACAAATCGTTCACAAAAACTGTGTAAAATTTTTAACAGATTTTAAGACTTGTTGTTATTTGTGTTCGCATTGAATCTTAGAGTAATTACATACAAACGTATGCATAGAGAGATCCTACAATTCTACATAAATTGAGTTGGTATACTTGTCTCGCTTTTTCTAATTTAATTTTCCAATAAGGCAAAAAGGGACATATCTATTGAAAGATGTTGCGTGTAATTGAGCACTTCTCAAAAATGTTGTATAGCACATATTATTTTGATATTTATTATAATTTATTAAAGTCCGAAACTCAAATTTTTATCAATTAAAAACCTTCGTTATTTTATGGACAGTAACAAAATTGATTATGATTGGTAACCAAGAAATTATTAAGGTCCATTTACATTGTTCGCGATTCTGGTCCAATTCGATTTAGTTTGATAAACGGAAAATAAATAAGACGC
This sequence comes from Parnassius apollo, assembly GCA_907164705.1. Taxonomy (NCBI): domain Eukaryota; kingdom Metazoa; phylum Arthropoda; class Insecta; order Lepidoptera; family Papilionidae; genus Parnassius; species Parnassius apollo. Next base: position 5,894,945 of record CAJQZP010001607.1, on the reverse strand, counting down.
TCAATTAAAATAAGCAACATTTTATTTAAAACGTTTAAAACAATATTTATTTAAGATGAAACATACGAGAAATGAACTCAACTTCAAGAAATGAGTAGATTTTGCTAAATAAAAGAAAACTCCGTCGTTTATAATCGTTAATTAATACATTTAAATAAGAATGCATCTCCATCCTCATCAAAATGCAAGGATTTAGAATGTAAAGATTAGAAGTTGATCTTTCAAAAAGTCACTTCTAAAAATAAAAATAAAAGAGGAGGATAGGATCTGACATCCACCGGAGCCCTCAAACGTGGTATTAAATACCTGTGTCCTCTACTGGATCCCCAGTACGAAGACTGAAAGCTGAAGCTTCCAGGGGGCGAAGTATGGTCGTGGAGTTTTTATATGTTTTGTTCTATTTTAGTTTTTAAATAGTTGTAAAAGAATAAGAAAGACAGATGTCATGAGAATTCAGAAAAGAGAGAATATATTTTGTTTTTATTTTTTCTGTAAATATTTTCTAATATAGTAATTTATTATGAAGACGAAGATTTTTTTGTTTTACTTGTGCGTCCTTCTCACAACGTGACTTTAGGTTGCTGGCCGGCCATTTCTTTTATATATTGCAGTGAACCTAATTTTCACGTCTTATTCAAGGCCGTTCATTGCATAAATCTAAGTTTCATTGATAAATTACAGGAAAATTGTTCAAGGCCAATTAAATATTTTTCCATACTAAGTTACTTAAAATTAAGCCTAATAACTTCTTAAGCTAAAATACTAACACAAACCGTATATCTGGTGAGCATTTGCTCCCTTTCCAGCAAGTAGCAAAGCAGTGTAAGGTGTTCGTCACTCACTTGTTGCTGCGTCGTATTGTCTCCTGCTGCTGCACTCCTCTTCTCTTCATAGTGATACGGGATAGGACAATCAACAATTCAATCAACTTTTTTCATAAAAAATTAAATTATCTTTGAAACATTAATACTATAGTATGTGCCAAATCGATTGAGAAAAACGGAAAATGACCTTTTGGTCGCTTAACCAAGGGTTACAAACAAAACATTTTATATGTAGTACTTTCTTTATTTGTGATTTTTTTATTATTTTTTATAATGATTGATGTAATTCGAATTTTATATTTATTAACTATTATTAAAAAGTTATGTAAAAGATAGCTATAGAAGAAAATTTTACTATAGAACTTTATTTTTATTCTGTACAATCATCACTCGTATCTTCACTTGATGTGTATTCAGATGAACTGTCTGTAACATTAATTATAAAGCGATCTGCAGTTTGGTCAATTCTATCATCCATGCCACGCATTTTTTGTTCAACCTTAAGGACATGCTGAACACATTTATTCCATTTATCTGGCGTGATTTGAGCTAAACCATCTTTGAGTAAATTTTTAACGTCTCTTAACTTGAAAGTTGTATTTTTTCATGCAACGTACCCTTTCACATCTGCCCACACAAGTTCAATGGGGTTAAGCTCTCAGTGATAAGGAGGTAACCTTACCACTGTGATGCCTATCTCTTTTGCCATCTCGTCGGTGACGTAACTTCGATAGTTATCTTTAACTGTCTTTATTTTTTCCATTAAGTGGGTCTTTGTGTCCGAGAACACGTATGATTTCTGTTTGGATTCTAGCCATTCCTGCATATTTTGTTTCCGCCAAGACATTGCTGGGGTTTTTTCTAAACGTCTGGAGTTGTAATTAGTGTTATCCATAACTATGACATCGCCGCTTTGCAGTTTTTCTATTACTTTTCCAAATAAGTCCTTGATTGATTATTAAAACTTGAATCATATTCAGAGTCTAAGAGAAACCTGTCTCAGTTATTTATTGCTAATAAAACGTACAAAATAATGTTCGCAACTAACCCGGTAATTTTACTTAATAGTTGTAAAAACACTAAACATATATAAAAATCTTATAAAACCTGGATCGAAACTTAATTATCATTAACTGAAAATTTAAAAGAATAGGTACAGCATTAGGTAATAGCCATTGATTTATATATTACACTAGATCAGTAATAACCGCGCCAAAGCGTTGCCACTGCGCATATGGCCACAGCCATATACTTAGCTAACATCAGTTCAGTGTTCAATGCGACGCCGACAGAGTTGAGCCACGACAAAAAATGGGTAAATGCGTAGTTTAAGAATGCTATTCAAGGTCACAAAAACGTAATAAATCAAGTACATAATTTTCATATGTAAACGTAAAAAACCTCAAATAATTAAATAAAGTTATCGAATATTGCCATTTAGGTTCAATGTTGCCACATTTCCGCATTTGTGATTATCCTACATTAATGGGAGACTATATAATTAATGGAGTACGTTAATTTGTTACCTCTGATTTTAAATATTTTGGAAATTATAATAAAAACTACGTTTTAACTTTCATACAAAATAATTAATTATTCTTATTTTAGTTTGTTCATGAATTATCTATTAAGAATATTTTATTACGTATCTCATATTAATAATTTTATATGAATTATAATTTCATATAAATTTTATATTAATTATATTTAATACCTATTTTATATTGTTTGATTTATTAGTACGGTAAAAATAGTTATAAAAATACGTTTTATTTCATCATTATGTTTACTTTTATTCATCTGATAAGCTTTGTATCCTTTTTTTCTAAGGGGACGCAATAAAGATTTTAAAATAAAACCTACTTTTTTTAATATAACAACAATTAACTGCAGCTTAAAAAAAACACTGGTTACACTTTTTTCGACGCGCGGTAATGTGGTTTGCTCCTCTAGTGTTGTATAACTCAATGGTAATAGCAGAGTAAGTTTCTAGTTTTTTATTAACATTTTATTCTTAGAATGTCTGCTACAAACTATTAATGGCGGTTTTAGTGTCTAATCTGTTCATCCTGTAGTTACAACCCAATTACGACATAAATTATCATGCTCAGGAAAACTGCAAGAAGCCATTAAATCTTTCAGATATTTAATTAATAGACACTGCAGAATAAATATTATTATTTCCTATAATAGTGGGTAATAGTTTACACTAAAGATTTTAGTTTAAAATTTACAATTTTTATTTTTGTGCATTATTTGAGTACATTATACACAAGATATGAATTTTATAGAATGTTACAGAATGCCTAGTAACTGATAAAAGTGGTATACTTACGAATGAAAAGGCAACCCTAGCATTTTCGTTCCACTATCACTTTTACACCCTAAAACACTAACTACATGTTTTTTTAATGGTTGGAATACTAAGTCTACATTGTTCACAACAAAATATAATATGAATTACTTAACATAAAACACGTAAAACTTGTTTTTAAAAAACGATCTCGCGGTGTACGTTAGATGTCAAACTTTGTTCAGCAAAGTAGTGTGCTAACCTTGAAAAACGTGGCACGCTCAGCAAATATCAATTTGTCTATATCATTTTCTGTCTACGCTTTAATACTTTTTCACTATAGTACAAAGAATGTATCAAGTCAGGTCCTATACAGGAACTATAGTACTTTAGGCCTGTAGAAATAATATCTGTGAATGGATATATCGACATTTTTTGTTCGATATATCGATATTTTAGGCGATATATTTTATTAAGACAAATCGATATAATATATCAGATATTGAAAATGTATCAAAAACGATATATTTCCAATAACAACACCTTTTTCACCACTGACTGACCATCAAAATTTTGGTCTGATGCAATTTCACCAGAGTCTTCAATTTGATCCGAAAGAGTGGCATCAGTTGTTAATCTTAGCCTACCCAATAGCAGAATTCCTCTTTCAGCATATAACATCAATTTTAAAATTTATCCTTTATTTCTTTCAGAAAAGTATTAGTTTGCCTAAGTGCATTTAAATGTATGATATTCCATTTTATTCGATTAGAAAACATTATATTTTTATGATTCTACATTACTGTCACTTGATTATCAGAAACGATGTTTCTGTTCTAGCATGGAGTATAGAGGTAAGGAGGACAATCTCCCATAGGAGAATGGTTGAAAATGTGTCCATCTATAAGCGGTAAATAACAGTTCAAAAACTCTCCACAACAGCGCTCAAGTAGCTACAGGCTATGATAAATCGCCGTAAAATACATTGAGAGTGATTTTGAAAATAAAAATTTTGAAAGCAATAAAATAATTATTGCAAAAAGAATTATGGTGAAAGTCTGTGCAATAAACAAATTATGAAAAGTTCTTTAAAATTTACTACCGGACACTTTTTTATACAGAGACTGTACTCCTTACCTCTACACTCCATATATTCTAGTATGGTATTTATTTTAGTAATACTGACAGATTTATTGAACTAGATTAGTTAAAACAACCACAATAGAAATTCATAAATATAAAATAAAATACGAATACATCGATACTTGTTGGCACTTCCCTCCCTTTAATATCCCTTTAGTAGTAAACTTTTGGATATAGAGTGTAGAAGTAAGCAGTACCAACTCCCGTAGTAGAATAGTTGAAAAAGTGTCCATCTATAAGCAGTAAATAACAGTTCAAAGTTCCACAACAGCGCTGGAGTAGCTACTGGGATGAAATGAACTTAGCAGTTGTCGACGGTTTGAAGTGTGCTGCTAAACTGCTCAGTAGCTCTAAAATCTAAAATAATTTTATTTAGTAAATAGTATAGTAATAACCTCGAAAAAGTCGTCTATCCCACTAATATTTTTCGGCACGTTCTTTAAAACTTAACCCGTAGCTATAGTGGCGCCACCCTTATTTAACGGTTTTCTATGGACACTTTTTGATACACATTCTGTACTCCTTACTTCCACACTCCATATTTTTAGACTATAATAGTACTTCTATAGTTTACTGTACTTTACTCCATAACTATCAAATTTCCCATCCGATTGTGACACAGTTATCATTTGTCTGTGGCTTGTGATCAATGAATATTACGGTCATGGAGGTTAAAGAGAAGGAAAACGACAACTGTAGAAAATAGTGTCCCAGATATATGGACAAAATAAGAGAGGCGCTGCGACTAAGTTCTCTCAATAAAAGTCATTTTCAGTATATTTTTCCTATCAGATGCTAAACCACTTGCACATCCATGCACAATAAAATATTTCTCCATTTTTAAATGTTTCTTTTTGTCAAAAATTAAAAAATTACAGAGCACGATTATTTTGGCACCAATGCCGCGAAGAAAATTTGTACATTATTCAATTAACTTCATCTACTTGTACTCATAAACAGCTAACGGTCGGTGAGTAGTGGCTGCGTAGTTACGCAGCCACTACTCACCGACGGCAGCGCCGCTATAAATTCTACAAATGTTCAGGGGCTATGCTTTAGTACGTAGCGATCGTTCTCCTTCTCTCTAACCTCCATGATTACGGTATAAGGCTATGGTTTATGGTAAATAATTGTTTCTCAATTTGTAATTGAATGATATATTTTAATTCGGTAGAATCCACTAGTTAGTATGTGATATTTTAGCGCTAGTACCATGAAGGTTAGAGAACAGGAGAACGATCACCGTAGAGAATGGTGTCCTAGAAATATGAACACCATAAGTGAGGCGCTGCGATGGCTAAGTTCGGTCAACAAAAGTTATTTTCAGTCTATTTTTCCGATGAGATGCTAAACCACTTGCACATCCACGCACAATAAAATATTTTTCCATTTTTTTATCTTTCTTTTTGTCAATAATTACAAAATTACAGAGCATAAAAATATTCTCACCAATACTGCAGAGAAAATTTGTACATTATTCAACTAACTTCATCTACTTGTACTCATAAACAGCTAACTTCGCAGTCACTACTCACCGACGTCAGTGCCGCTATAAATGCTACAATTTTCAAGGACAGGCGGGCTATGCTTTAGTACGTAGTGATCGTTCTCCTATTCTAGTACTCTAAACACGTCCTCCGCGCTAAACCTTCCATAATAATACGTTTTAGTAACTAGATACTTATTTTAGGTATATATTATATGTAATAATCCCTATGTCATATGTAATAACAAAACAAAAGTACATCCAACATCCACAATCTGTAATATTAAATCATGCCATTGAACTATCTATTAGTCTAATGGTTAAGGGGTGACTACAATCTGAAAGGTTCTAGGATCTTTAACCGGGACGAAAATAGTCTCACGGGACCACCTGTAAGACTATTGTGGCACATATTTCTAGTACAAGCATTACGCTTATTTCTGGGGGAAAGGCATTTTTTTTGCGCCCGAAGCAATATGGGCAACCCTCCGGAAAGCGGGGGAGGGAGGCGGTGAATGCTCATAGCATACCACGCAGCCGGCTGCGTAGTTATATGGAGACTTTTACCCACTAAACACCGCCTTTATGGATTGGCTTACCGATCTGACGAGAGATCTCTAAGCCGTATACGAACGCGACCCTCCTTGGCAGAAAGGAGGGCGCAAAAAAAGGGGTGGCGAGAGCCTCTTATATAGCCCTGAGGGTCGTGCTGGGATGTGGCACCTTGCAAAGGTTCTCAGCAGAATAAACGGGCAGGCACGAACCGTTTTATAGAAATATTATAAATATTGAGTTATTAATTATATATTTTTTAAGTTTTCTAAAATAAATGTAATAGCAACTTGTAATTGTTTTCGCTAGATTTTGTATTGAAATAAGACGACAGAAATGTTAATAGGACTTTGTTTTAATTATAAAATATCGAGATAATAGAAAATTTTAATGTCACATTAAAGGTGTAATTTTGCTTTAAGTTTTGTATAAAGATCTGTTTAAAGTTTTAATTCTCGCATTAAACTGTTGAATTGTTTGAGATACATGAGAGAAGAGAAGAGAGTATTGATGGAAACTGCTTTATGAAAATTGTATTTAATATTTTAAGATGTAATAAAAGTTGTTTTTTGAGTTTTGAAGGTTTATGACCATTCAATATTATATGTAAAAGTTATAAATTGTGTCTTGTATTTTATTAATGTCTTATTGTAATGTGAATTTTTTGTTTTTATGATATATTTAAATTTGTTCGTTTTTCAAAATATAATTGTTATGTGTGATTTTTATGGAAAATAAAGTTATGATGCAAAGTATGGAAATGTGATAACAAAAATTACGCGCGAGGTAGGTGGCTTTTTACGTCTTGTTTAGCTTGGTAGTACTTAAGAAAATCGATTAATTTACAATTTGTCCGGGAAAGTTTGGGAAAAGCTACAGTTACCAGTCATTAATAAAGAAAGAAAAACAGATTAAGGAAAAGCAAAGCAAAAGTAAAATGAAAGTAGTTATCACATTTCCTAGAAGCAGTTATAGTAATTGATGTGTTATTTCACCAATGTCGACCCTAGAAGTAGGAATTTGAAGAAGATACACAAAAAGAAAGAAAATACAGTCCACTAAGTTCATGTCCGACGTCTAGACCTACCATTGGCCCCTAATCTCAGTGGTCAACTACTTTCTTTTGAGAGAGTGGTCAGGTGCAGGGCCGGATCTAGGGGGCGGGGGGCAAGCCGGGCATTTGCCCAGAGAGGCAAAAAATGAGGGGCAGCAAAATTGACTTATTCCTATCTTCCAACCCAGCCATTAGCCATCCACCACCCAAGTTGGTAAGTTAAGAATTTTATGTGCCAACTTCCAACCTACTTCGGATTGGATTGTGGAAATATTAAAGTATTTTACTCAACTGAATTATTTTAGTTCAAAAGAAAGAAAGAAGTAGTAAGGATCCGCAAAAAATACCGATACTTGAGTAGTATTTATACTTTCATTTCGATATACTTAGTGTATATTTGGACACGATACTTTTGTTCCGATATTTTTGAGGTATCTATACTTTTATAAGTATTCGATACATTTAACAAAATTTGAGTCACATCAGACAATAACTTTTGTTTAGAGTGTGTGTTGCCAGTTTCTCGTGATTGGTACCTACCTGTTTAGTAGATTTATTTTTATCAATTAAGAAAAAATGATTTAATACAGTTTAATCCTGATTTACTTTTTTACTGTTGCTTTAATTTATTTTGTACCGATAATTTAATACGTTGAAATTTAAATTTAGTTAGTTTGATACCATTATTAATTGTCTCAATGGTGATTAGTTCCGAACTCCAAGTTTGCAATTTCTCGGATAATATTTGATATTACGGATGTTAATCAATCGGAAGTTCTTAAAATAAATTGAAAATTACTCGATAGCTAACAATATCCATACTTTTGCTCTGAATACTTTTCTCGGTATTGATATATCTGATAGGATACTGGTATCGAATAAGTTATCGATACTTTTGAAATTTTGTGGAACACTAAGAACCAATTTGACTAGTACTTATGATCTAGAATACAAAAAAAATCATCCGAAGTTTCTACCGATTTTACATTTCTGAACTAGCAACCTTTTCTGTCTGTTTATGTGTGATGGGGCTTTCCCTCAAATTTTCGGAGGAAATACCCTTTAGCTACATTCGTACTACGCGACATTTTAGGGAGTTGGCCAAGTTACGTTTATTTTATGCCTTTAATTTGCAAGTCATCGTAACAAATTCTAAATTTCAACTTTTCATACTAACTTATTAATATTCAAATAATTTTACGGATTAAGCATTTACCTATCTTGATTTTTTTATAGGATAAGATGACAAATGAGCATACAGTCCACCTGATAGTAAGTGGTTGCTGTGGCCCATAGACATCTACATCTATCCTCGATTACGAATCCAAATGCAAATGCGTTGTCATTCGTGAGGAATTAGATGGAATGCCTCGTTTCCAGTAAAAAAGGGTATCTGGTTCTCTACACTAAATTACTATGAGTTTAATTTGTATCTTCATTTCTCTTCACAATGCCAAAAAAGAGTCCAAATATGGATAAACTCATAACTAAACGGGCTAACGTTGAGCAAAGAGTAAAGTTATTTAGAAATTTATATAATAATTATTTGTATAGTATATATAAAATGGGAAGAATATAAATCTTTATTAAATTGTGATTTTCCTTCGTTAGATAATGTCTTTAAATTTTTGAAGGCTCGAGCTGATATTCTCGAAAGTGTGAATAATAATAAGCAGGAAAAGGGAGAAACATTGAACAATTTTAAGCAAAAGAAATTACTCGTAAAATTTCATGCGATTTCAATGGAACCCAACTCGTCTATATGTGTTGCCACGTCATCGACTGCGGGCGGTCCCAGCGCCCACATCTTTCTTCACACATCACACCTCTGTTGTCGAGATCTAGGATCGAGGATCGAGGCAGCCAAGTTGAAATTATACTTAAATTGCCTACGTAAGGGACACCCTTCGCGGCTATGCAGGTTACGCCCTTGTTTTACTTGTAAGCGGCGACACAATACGCTTTTACACCGCGAGGTTCTTCAGGCAAGCAATGCATCCGTAAATATGAATACAAATGAGACTGAGCCAGTAAATGAAAACCCTGAGGTCATTGACACTACAGTCAATGTATCGGTATAGACCGTCTCCAGTAAAAACCACGTCTTGATATCCACTGCCTTATAGATGTGTACAATCCCAATACTAACAAGTATGTGACGGCGCGCGCTTTATTAGACGGTGGCAGTCAGGCTTCCATACTAACTGAAAATTTGAAACGCAAACTTTGCTTGCCCACTGAACAAACAATCACTAATATTATAGGCGTAGGTGATAAACCACTTACCTCAGGCGTCAAGCGTTGCTCTGTCCGCATTAAGTCTAAATCTACTAACTACACACTTACCTTATCTTACTTTATCTTAGTGCTACCTAAAATATCTGGCGATCTACCTTATGCCCAACTTGACTTATCTCAATTAAACTTACCAATGAATAATAAACTTGCACATCCTAAATTCTTTAAGCCTGCTCCTGTAGATCTACTTCTTGAAGCTGATGTATTTTGGCAATTAATATTAGGCCAATAGATCACTCTAAGCTGTAATAAACCCATAGTCACAGATTCAAGGTTTGGTTGGATATTAGCTGGCCGAATTTCTTCAAAATCTGTTAGCAAGACTAATGTTCATAACGTTTTATCTACTTAATTTTCCCTTGAAGAGATTACTCAATTTTGGCAGGTTGAGGATATCCCTGAATCTAATAAGATATTATCCAATTCTGATATGGAATGTGAGAAGCACTTTTTAGAAAATACTCGTCGCATGGACGATGGTAGGTTTGGTGTTCGACTACCACTTATTTCTGAGCCTGATTGCTTAGGCGATTCTTATCAGTTAGCAAAAAGGCGCGTCTTAGGTTTAGAAAGACGTTTTAGAAAAAAACCGGATTTAAAATTAATGTATTCTGATTTTATACGTCAATATTCAGTCTTGGACATCTTTCAGAAGCTACTGAGGTTATTTCATCTTCGGCTTACTTCATCCCGCAAATGCGGTGATCAAACCAGACAGTGAATCGACAAAACTTTGCGTTGTGTTGGACGGCACCGACCCCTCTACCCCAGGCTTCTCTATTAACGACCTCCAAACGGTGGAGCCTCCTATTCAGGATTCCTTATTTAATATTATACTCAGATTTCGTCTTTATAAATATGTAATCACCGCAGACATAGAAAAATGTACCGACAAGTTTTAATTGACACCAGAGATCGTAATTTATAGTTAATTTTATGGCGTGAAAATGACAGAGAGCCCATTCGAATATTACGTCTTAATACGTACCCGTTGCCTGTGGCAGCTAGGAGAGGAATGTCAGGATGATAAAATTAAAACTATAATGCAAAACTACTTCTTAATCGATGATTTACTTACCGGTCCAAATTCTCCTCAAGAATTACATTATAGTTAAGGAAACCGTAGAGTCCCTTTTATCTAGTTGTGGGTTTAACTTGCGGAAGTACCGATGCAACTCTCCATCTATTTTATTTAAGCGAGATGAAGCTGACATTCAGAAAGATTTGGTAACAAGCTGTTCTTCTCACATTTTAGGTGTCGGTTGGAATCCTAACGAAGATTTTATAAATTTCCCCACTAACTATAAAGTTAAAATGAAAATCCAACTAAAAGAAAAGAAGAAGGAGAAGAGAGAAGAAAGATCTCTCACTATAAGATCTAAAATTTTAATTCAAAGATTATGGCTATCCAAAGTAAACTGGGATGACCCAGTGCCTGATACTTGATAGTATATAATATACAGGAGTGGCTCTACTTCATACAAAAATTACCTAGCTTACTTTGCAAATTCCCAGGCATGTCATGGGTGATTTTACTACGTCTGTCGAGCTTCATTGCTTTTGCGACGAATCGCAGACCGCATACGTCGCGTGCTTCTATATTAAATCTACGAACGATGACAGCGATGTCGAAGTTCAGCTGCTATGAGCTAAGGCCCGAGTCGCGCCTACTAAACCTAACACTATATCGCGCTTAGAGCTCCGCGCCGCCCTTCTGGGTGCTCAGTTCGTATCTGCCGTCACTAACGCCATGCGTGTGCCTATATCTCGATACTATTACTGGACGGACTCATCCGTAGTCCCGGCCTGGCTTCGCACCGAGCCTAGCAAATTACAAACTTTTGTAGCCACCAGAGTCGGTGCCATCAGTTCCTTATGCGGCTCTAGTTCGTGGCGTCATGTGAGTGGCGCTGTGAAAACCGCCGACCTGCCCTCGCGCGGAATATGTGCCGATCGCCTGCACCACCTATCTCTGTGGTAGCGCGGCCCAGACTTCCTCATGCTGCCGACCTGTGATTGGCCAACATTCCGCACAGACCCGTGCGACGATATTCCTGAATTGAAAGTCAATGTTACTACTTTAAACCATGATTTAATAGATTTCGATTCTTACTTATCCTTTACTAAACTACAGCGTATATTCGCTTATGTCTTACGTTCCTTAAACTGTTGTAAAAATAAAATTAAACTTACTGATGTGCTGCAGCCAGAGGAACTTACTCGATCATTCGAAAATCTAGCATATATCTCTCTCAGCGTGAATCTTTTCCTGACGAATTAAAATTATTACAAAATAATAAGCCGTTACACTCTAAACATAGCATTTTACCTTTCAGTCCGTTTCTACGCGATGGTTTCATCCGTGTGGGGGGCCGCCTCGATGAATCCTCCTACTCCTTCGAAAAACGACATCCTATCTTAGTCCACGGTAAGCATCGCTTCACTCAGCTGTTGTTCGAGCGTGAGCACCTGCGCCTGCTGCATGCCACGCCGCTGGTACTGCTGTCGTCCGTCCGTCGCACTGTGTGGCCCGTCGCTGGCAGGTATGTCGCTCGTTCTGTCCATCATCAGTGTGTCAGATGTAGTAGATTTGCTGCTAAACCCGTAACTCCTAAAATGGGAAACTTACCTTCCGTTCGCGTAAACGCTGGATTTCCTTTTATTAGTACTGGCGTAGACTTTGCGGGACCGTTTTCTATAAAAGTAAAGTAAAGTTACAGCCTATATACGTCCCACTGCTGGGCTCAGGCCTCCCCTCATTTCTGAGAGGGTTTAGGGCAAGGAAGTGTCCGCCGCGCTGCCCAAATGCGTGTTGACGAACTTCACATGTCTTCGAAAATATTTTTTTTTCTTATTCCTCAGACATGCAGGTTTCCTCACGATGTTTTCCTTCACCGCCGAGCACGTGGTAAACCGTTTTCTATGGTTGATCGTAAAGGTAGAGGCTGTAAACTACTACTAACAAATTACTACTAAAAAACTAAATGTTATTTATCTACGATTATATTTATTTGTATGAAATATAAATGCCTTCACCTAGAAGCGGTGTGTGAGCTCAGCAAAGATGCGTTTCTACTAGCTTTAGGTCGGTTTATCCCTCGCAGAGGAAAGCCGCCAGATATCTATTGTGCCAACGGCACGAAATTTGTGGCAGTCTCGAAAGAACTAGCCAGTTTTTTAAACACGAATTCGCGTTCCATTTCCGATTTTGCTTCGAACGAAGGCATAAAATTTAATTTTTCCCCGGCTAATGCGCCGCACTTTGGCGGTCTATGGGAGGCGGGCGTAAAATCCGCTAAATTTCATATTAAATTTAACTTTTGAAGAACTGGCAACTTTATTTAGTCGAGTTAAATCCATCCTGAACAGCCCTCTATATCCTATGTCGCCCTCTCCTGATGATTTCCATCCACTCACTCCCGGTCACTTCCTCATCGGACGTGCTCTGGATACGATACCATCACCTGATCATACTAGTTCCAATCGGCTTAACAGATTTAAATAATTGGAAAAATACCGTCAGCAATTTTGAAATAAATGGAAGCTGGATTATTTATCTTAATTGCAACAGAGACGTAAATGGCGAGGACCAGCTCGAGAATTATGGATTGGAGAATTGGTTTTACTCAAGGATAATAACTATCCTCCACTACAGTAGAAACTCAGACGTATCATACAGTTTTACCCCGGCCCAGACGAAATGAACCGTGTGGCAGACGTTCTAACGTCCACCGGAGTCCTCAAACGTGGTATTAAATACCTGTATCCTCTACTGGATCCCCAATACGAAGACTGAAAGCTAAAGCTTCCAGAGGGCGGAGTATGTTCGTGGAGTTTTTATATGTTTTGCTCTATTTTAGTTTTTAAATAATTGTAAAAGAATAAGAAAGATAGATGTCATGAGTAGTCAGAAAAGAGAGAATGTATTTTGTTTTTTCCTGTAAATGTTTTCTAATATAGTAATTTATTATGAAGACGAAGACTTTTTTTAATTTAAACTGAAATCCTAACTACCACGCGTTCTGCGCGTGAACACAAATCATGTCCTAAAATAACGCATATTCTAAAAATTATCTAGAGGTCTGTCTATAGACAGAATAAATTATCTAGTATTTAAAAAATGTTTGTTTGTTCGTATTTTATGCGCTGCCATACCGGTCATGAGGTTGCGGTAAAACTTTTTCAACACGACATATTACTCGCACTTGCGCGAAGGTTACAGGCATAGTATAATTCTTGCTACATATTTATTTATCTATGGTATAATTATCAAACGCTAGGTGGCGCACGTATCGTACTGGTTATTTATTTGAAAGTTATCAATTTCAATGATTGAATTATCATTCCTAATTAAAAAAACGATATTTCCACAATTATTTATTCTACGGTAGCAATGCGCCGGGTACCAGCTAGTGAGTGGTTAAAAAGAGATATAAACTTATTTACTTATATAAACATACCAACACTCCTCTTCTCTTGCGACTACACCTCGGCTGCATCAGTATGGGGAGAGGACTCTCCTCCACGACACGGACCCGTCCAGGGGGGTGCTATTTTCCACTTAAACTAACGCAAACTCATTAAGGGTATTAATAATTTTGCAGTCCCAACATAAATTTATTCCCTTGACAATAAATTGGTCATATTTAAACAGATTTAACAAATTTCGACCAAACATCGACATTTCTTTTACTATTAATGTAAAAAAAATAATGTAAATAATTTACTACATAAAACAATTCGGTTTTACAAGGGATCTCTACACTTAATGCTGGTGTTGAGCTGATTAAAATAATAATAATAATGTCCTCAAGACCGAATTTCGGTCACGGTAGCCAGCCTCAACGAAGACTAACCATCGGCGCAGGACAGGATTATAGTGCCCAAGTGTATGCGCAAGCACAGGAGCACTCTCTATTTCCGCACGCTCATAATCCGATGGGACGGTAAACCGACACGACCGGAGAGATCAGATCAGATCAGGCGCAGGATTAACGGCTTTACATGCTTTCCGAGGTATATGGGTGAGACACCGACAACTTTCTGACTCCGGGCAGCTATTGAAAATTTCTTGACGGAAAAACTCGATAATTTATTTTTTGGCCCGACCTGGGATTCGAACCCAGGACCTCATCATAAACAGCAGTCGATAACACACAACAACTTCATACATACACAATATATCATCAATGTATGGGATGGTCACAGGATGTTTTGGGTACATTCTGTGACCTATCATTTAACATTCACCATGAAACATTAATCAGGTAACTTCTACGGTGTGAAAAGTGATGATCTTAAATTATTTATTTCATATTTAAGTACGCAAAAACGCAAAAAGAACGCAAAAAGTTGTCATTAATAGTAAGAGTTCTTTCGGGTCGATAGCACAAATTGGCGTGCCTTAGGGCTCAATTCTCGGCCCTTTTTTGTTTCATGTATATATTAATGACTTACCTTACAAAGTAGGGGATAACCGTGAGATAGTATTATTTGCTGATGACAATTCATTCTAATTTCAAATTAAAACGACAGTTACTAAATTATGACGTAAGTAAAAGTAAATAATGGTATATCCAAATTAGTAAATTGGTTTAATGTTAATAATTTGCATTTAGGCACTAAAACTAAATGTGTCAAATTCATAACTCCGAATATCCAACATGTTACTACTAATGTAAATTTAATGGGGAGGAGTTGTCTTGTTGATACCACCATTTTTCATATATCATATGCTGTAAATATATTAGAAGTATCGGTATTGAAACAGCTAGAGTAGTTTACTTTAGCTATTTCCGTATTATAATGTCGTATAGTGTATTTTGCTATGGGGATACGTGACTGACACTGAAATTATATTTGTTTTACAGAAGAGGGCCATTATGGCAATCTATGATTTAAAACCTAAAGATTCGCTCAGACAAAAATTTAAAGAATATAATATATTTAACTTTAGCTTCTCAATACATTTATGAAAATGTAATGTACGTACACAAAAATAAAAGTAGTTTAAAAAAAATGATATTCATTCTGTAAATAATAGTAACAGACACAAGCTAGTAGTACGACCAGTTACCAGTTACTCGACTCCATCGACTCAGTAATTCATTCTTGGGGCGATGTATACGTTTTTACAACAAAATCTCAGAAAATATACAAAATTTGACTTGCACAAAGTTCAACAACTTTATTAAATTAAGTTTTTAAAAAAAAGTTTGTTGTAATATGAAGGAATTTATGGAAGATAATAGCCCTTGGTAAGGTTGATCGCTGCCAAGCTATTTCTAATTTGTTATGTGTTGTTAATTATAGCATACATGATTGTAAGCTTTTTTTTAAAGTCCCGCTGGGTTTCTTGCTAGTTCTTCCTAGGACAAAGGGTCCTTTTCCGAACCAGTGTTAAATAAAAAAGTGACTTTGAATAACTATTATTTATAATCTATATTAAATAAAAAAGTTACTGTTTCTGTTTCTATACCCCTCATGAGCAACGACACAAATAATTGGCCCCAGTACCCGGCGGCCCCGCTATTTCTGGCTACGGTGGTGACCATGGTAAGGGCGGGGCAGGAGGTGCTAAGAATCTCCGGTGGAGGTTCAGCTGCTACCTAAGACGACTCGACCTGGCAAAATATAACGCAAAACATATAACTGGAGCTAAAAGAAGAGATAGACTAGTTGCGCTGGGATATTATAGGGTTACCTACGGTCTGAAGAGGACGTGGAGAATAGAAACAGAGGGAGGACACGGTAATCTTTGAATCAGGCAACTTGTTCTATCACTGGGAGTTCGACCATCTAACCATCTATCTCAATGAGGTGTCGCATTCATCGTTTATAAGTCTCTCGTTAACAAAATTGTAAAGATTGGGAGTTTGTCGACGATGGTTGCGTAATGCGTACCTTATACTCTGAATCCGGAATAGGGCAACGTAACTTAAGGAGCCAGCAGCTGGCCAACTTTATGGAGAAAGGGGGATTCTTTATGATGAACTCTTTCTGCGAAAGCGGCCCCACAGGAAGTGGACCTGGTCGAGCCCCGACGGTTCGACAAAAACTGAGATTAACTTCATTATGACGACCAGACGACAGCTGTTGAATGATCTCTCAGTGATCGCAAGGGTTAAAATTGGCAGCGATCACCGA
Source organism: Parnassius apollo (assembly GCA_907164705.1). Classification (NCBI taxonomy): domain Eukaryota; kingdom Metazoa; phylum Arthropoda; class Insecta; order Lepidoptera; family Papilionidae; genus Parnassius; species Parnassius apollo. Next base: position 5,878,149 of record CAJQZP010001607.1, on the reverse strand, counting down.
GTAGTGAGAGGCATACTGATCCTAAACGTGAAGTTAGTGGGGTCACGTGTAATGAACTCCATGCTCCGTCTCCCTCATGCTTTAATTTAAAGCCCCAAAAACTTTCAGCTCGAGTTACAAAATCGTTTTCAATGTCTAAAAGACCGCAATAAAGAGGGTGATATGAATGATAAGCTTGTGGAAACTGTCCATGCGGGCGGAGCTAAGTTCTATAAGACCCGTCGCAAAAGAACACGAAAACTCTCCGATTGCACTCTTAATCTCATGGCTGTTGGACCGGAAATGAAGCTGCAGTCTTCCGTAAATTTGACAGCAACTGAACAGAGAGATCTCCAAATGCATGCGGCGGGATTTACGAAACTTCAATGCAGCTCGTATTACAGAAGCGAACGAGCGGGACCAGGGCTCCAAGTCTTTGTCAGAGATCTATCTGCCAGAAAAGCCTACTGTCGAAGCTGAAGACCGAAAGTGGCAGCATCGTTTCTGGGACACCTGGGATTTTGAGTGAGATTGAGAGGTTCTACAGGCAGCTGTATACGTCATCTTTGTGATCCAAGAGCAAGTCTTACCCGACACTATTCCGATGATATCCCAGACGTCAGTCTGAACGCGACTAGGACGGTTCTCTAGCACCATAAAATCGGTAAGTTCTCTGGCGATGATGGAATTATAGCGAAGCTTCTGAAAGCGGGTGGAAAACCGATACTTAAAGTCCTTCAGAAGCTCTTCAATTCCGTCCTCCATGGTGGTACTATTCCGGAGGCGTGCAACAGAAGTGCGGTGGTCTTGTTCTTCAAGAAAGACGACAACGCTCTCTTGAAGAACTACAGACGATTTCCTTCCTGAGGCGTGTCTATGTGCGGTTTTCTGGAGTCATTACGAGCAGATTCAATACTAGTATTAAAAATAATAGTCAACTGGCTATGATTGTATCTATTTTTGCTTAACTACGGAACCCTAAGAAATACATTATAAATTTGGAGCTTCTCAGTACATAGCGAACCCAAGCAAATTAGCACACAGCAATTGTTTGCAAGCATGATGCATGTGGCAGCTATCGCCTTCGGTCATAACGACCCATCACACGACGCCGCCGCAAGCAGAAACCTTTTACCGATTTTATAACATATAGCTAAAGTGAAACACCGAGACTCCGGGAAGTCTGCAATGTGTAAACATGTCCCCATATCTATATATACCCCATCAATACATCAGATTTGATAAACCACAAGTCCTCACAAAAGAACACCAATTTCTACTTAATGAACAGAACACTCCAAAAACAAACATAAATTTCGAGATATCTCTTATAATTAATAAAATTAACTCCAAACCCAAGCAAATCACTGCAAGACTTCAAAATAGGTAGGTACCTATTGTAAGCTTGTACTGCGTAAATCGAACAAAAAATTAATATCCAAAAGCTGGAGGTATCCCGGGATAACTATGACAACAGGATACAGGATATACCCCGTAGTCCTCTGAGACCATTCAGTCCTCTTTGACCTTATGGTCACAGAGGACTGCGGAAAGAAGAAGAAGAGAAGCAGCCAGAATGTTAATAATATAAGAAACGTAAATATAAGAAATCATTAACGCTTAATTTTTTTTTTTTTTTTTTATAGGATAAGGTGACAATCGAGCACACAGTACAGTACATCTATGTAGATGTCTATGGGCCACATAGACATCTACATAGATGTCTATGTGGTATTTAAATCCATTTTGATTCGTAATATATCCTCGATTACGAATCAAAATGCAGATGTGTTGTCACCCGTGAGGACTAAGATGGAATGCCTCGTTTCCAGTAAAATGGGTCGCCGGTTCTCTACACTCACCATACGAAATACAGCAGCATTAAGCTACTATTTCACGCTGGTATTCTGTGAGAGCGTGGTCCTTCCCCGGTCGAGCCGACCCATTCGTGCTACAACTATACATCTAATATAACTGCAGCATGGCTCTACCACGTATTATTAATGCTTATATAATGAGGAATTTTAATATACGTAATATATTCGCGCATATTGTCCTATTATTGTCTCATATGTCGCTAATCTAATTTGGATTATTCATTTTATTTCTAATTCTTAGGTACGTTGATGTGAACGAACTCTAAAATGCTAAGAGTTATCGAGGTTAATGTTGGGAGAAGATATCCATGTTTAGGTACATATCTACGTAAAAGTTAGAATACTAAATTCTTTTGAATTCCCCGAATAAAGAGAACGAAATATAAATTACACGTATTGCCATTGCCAAAACATCTTAAGATATTATGCTGTAAAGCTACTAAACTAACCAGTAAGATGATGAGCTACTAAAGTAAACTGGAGCCGTATCCACCATTTGACGAATCAGCTCCAACAGCATTTACGAGTAAAGAAACGGCTGAGCTGCTAATGCTGTAGGAAAGACTTGTATTCAGACTTTTTGTGGTTTTCGGTTTTTATTCTAAAAAAACGTAGCCTTATACCGTGAACGCATTTTAAATACATAAATAATGAATGTGCAAACATCCAGATTCGGAACAATTATTTGTAATTAGGAGAAAGGCACGCCTGCCGTGCAACTATAGCAAAATCCTTCCAAAGAGGCAATTTTTGGGGAAGTCATGAATGATGAATGAATGAATTTGTTATTAATCACATACATACTGAAGTATGCATCTATGCAGAAATCGAACCCGCGCAACCGAGTCACTGCGCTATCGCGTCGTCGTGTCATGTATTATCATTTTTCATTGTAGGTATAGAAAATTTCCTCATGTCGGGAATTACCGCAAATGTGCTACGAATAAGGGTCATAATGTTACATAGTTATATTCATATAATTTCTCAGACTACTTACATATCAATATTATTAAAGTATTTTCCTTAGGGAAATATATCTTTTAGCGATAACAGTACTAAATGTTTGCACCTTTGACGTCGTTCCACGTCGATCGTCTATTTATTTTATCTAGCATAAACGAGATGGTTAATACAGTTATGATATCTTTTGGGATTTCCCCTAATCACTTTTTATGACACCTACGGGGAAACCTATAGGGCGATGAATAACTCGTAGGCTGCTACCACATGGTTAAGAATACTTAACTAAACAAAAAAAAAATAAGGCATAGGTAAAAGGACAAACTGGTTAAGCTATAATTAGAGGTCACCGCTGGTATTCTATGTCACAGTCCATTATTTAATCTCTAAAGAAACAGAACCCTCATTTTGGCTGTGATTCACGTGATGTACATCATGCAGCAAAATATTTAAAAGAAAAAAATTAAAGCACAGAATAAAAAATATAGGTTAAAGTAAGTTTAAAATAAAATCTCTGCTTAGCTTGACGCCTGACTGGTTGACAATGCTTGCAAAGGCAAACTCACACTTTTAACTTCCCGCTAAGAAAATTAAAAAATTTCCAAAATCGGATAGTTATTGTTTTTACCCCGTTTTTCGAAAATTGAGTTTTCATCAAATCCTGACATTTTGAGGTCACAGGAAGCCACCCTAACAATTTTTGACTGGTGTATGTATGTATGTATGTGTATTTTTGTGTATGTATGCATGTATGTGTGTGTGTGTGTGTGTGTGTGTGTGTGTGTGTGTGTGTGTGTGTGTGTGTGTGTGTGCGTGTGTGTGTGTGTGTGTGTGTGTGTGTGTGTGTGTGTGTGTGGTTGCGGTTTTTGTATGTGTGGTTGTATGTATGTTTACCTCTTATAACTTTCGAACCGCTTGACCGATTGAAATGTACTAAGCGGATGTCCAAAGTGTTTCATCAAACTTAGATTTCCTATGAATTTTTAACTACTTCGGACCGGTAGATTTTGAGAAATTTAAAAAAATTAAAAATTGATAAACTGATGTTAAGTGGATGCTGTGGCCCATAGACATCTACAACTATCCTCGATTAAGAAATAAAATAAAGATGTGTTGTCACTCCTGAAGTCTAAAATATAATACCTTGTTTCAAGCAAAAAGAGACCATTTTTTTTAAAGAGACCGGGTTCTATACGCACTATACGAAAGCAGTATTTCACGCTGGTAATATATAAGGGAGTAGGCCTTCCCCGGTGGAACCAACCCATTCGTACTACAACCATAATATAGCTGCATGGCTCTACCACGTACAATGTACACATGAAACATTTTTATAATATAATAGTAGCAACAGAGAGACCTACGTGGAGAGTAGCAAAATTATCTTGACAGCAACGGGCGGCATGAAGTAAACATTACCTCTGGTTTCCAGTAGCTTTACTGTTATTGATTTTGGCGTCAGTCATAAAATGGTGACATATCAAGGCATCACACAAAGGTGACATCTACAAGAATTGTAACTGACTTGTTACATTTACATACCAAAACCAGCGACAGGACCTTAGGGCTTATAATGAATGTACGTCGTAAATAACCTCAAAAATTTGAAGATTCACTTTTTCACTTCAATCATAACTTATTACGAGGATTTTTCATTTGAAAGCAGCTTGCTTATTGTTTTTATTTTTGATTAGTAAATACGAGTAAATGAACCGTCGTACCTTAGGGCAATTAAGTCTTCCAAATTGACTATTGATTTTTTTATAGGATATGGTGACGAACGAGCCTTCCTCGATTACGAATCAAAATGCAGATGCGTTGTCACACGTGAAGACAGATTGAATGCCTCGTTGCCAGTAAAAAGTCTCCGGTTCTCTACACTCACCGTACGAAACACAACAGTATTTAGCTACTATTTGACGCTGGTATTCTGTGAGAGCGTGGTGCTTCCCTGGTGGAGCCGACCCATTCGTGCTACAACTATACAAAGTACAAATATAACTGCAGCATGGCTCTACCACGTATAAAATTGATTACTTCCTGTTAATCAAATTTCGATCATGGATCAATGGAGACTAACCATCAGCGCATGCTCAAGCACAGTGAATTCTCTATGCCCTTACTCTCATAATAATCCTATGGGACTGCAATCCGATACGACCGAAGAGATATCAAGCGCAGGTCCAACGGCTTTACGTAACTTCCTAGGCACGGGGGTAAAACACAGCCAACTTTAGACTTCAGGCTGTTACTGAGAGTTTCTTGACAGAAAAACCCAATAACTGATTTTGGCCCGACCCGGGATTCAAACGCTTGACCTCATGATCAGCAACCATGTTTCCGACCACTAAACTAACGAGGCAGTTAAAAATCCTATTGCTTCCTGTGATTATTCGCGAAGATTGTGGACAAATTGGTCGTTGTCTGAATCCTTAATTATATGACATGATTAAGCACGGAAAGACGGAATGCATTGCTATAAGCCGAAAGTGACTGTTGATCCAGTACTAGAACGAATAAAAGTATTTTATTTATTTGGCAATTAAGGTTAAGTCGGCTTTATACAATAAAATGAACTTTACTGTAGCAAGAAACGCTTTGGTATAGATCAGTGGTGGGCAAACCTTTTTAATGGCGGGCCACAAAGTTTAAGAAATTCTAGAGGGGGGGCCAGTATTATAGAAAAAATGCATTTTGTGTTAAACTCAATTATACGGGCTATATACTATCCATGTTGACAGAACCTCGGCGGGCCTGATTAAATACTTTCGCGGGCCGGAGTTGGCCCGGGGGCCGTACTTTGCCCATCACTGGTATATATAGTATGTTAGAATACTTGCGATCCATTCTGGCTTTGGACGGGTGATTTCTGGATCTTGCCAGCCAACAGCGACACCTACCGGTTTAATTGTTTATCTAAACCACTCAGAGACCCACTCAAACACACACAAAAAATTTCATCAAAATCAGTCCAGCTGTTAAGGAGGAGTTCAGTGACAAACACACGCACAGAAAAATTATGTATATTAAGGATTATGTATGGAGGAAATGTAGGGAATACCCGTTGACTACATAGATTATGTAGTCAGTGGGTATTCCCTTGATTCTTTTATTATTTATCATATTTATACATATCATAAGTATGGCAAACATTGACGTATGATACTTTATCCCGGATTAACAGCTATAATGTGTTTGTAGCAATAACAGGTTGGTGCGAACAGGGAAGAACCACGCTCCCATAGAATACCAGCGTAAAATAGCACTTTAATGTTGCTGTGTTTAATATTAGAGTTTAGAGACTGGAGATCCTAATTACTGAAAACGAGATATTCCATCAAACTCAGGGACACTAGACAACGCATCTACATTTTGATTTTAATCGAGGATAGATGTAGATGTCTATGGGCCACAGCATCCACTTACCTTCAGGTGTAATGTATGCTCGTAATCACAGTTATTCTGTTCAAAATATTATAAATTAAAACCTAACAGGAATTAAGACGTTAAAGCTTACCTAAAAAAATTAATATTATTAATTCCCTGTGTGCAATCACACATTGTACCGAAGTATGTTTACGTACTTACTTTAAGTTTAAAATTAATACAGGATAAGAAAGATACTTCCGTACACTGTGTGATTCCAAGTATTCGATTATAAAGCAATAACAATTTATAAGATTTGCTTTTCCTAATTGTAATTTTTTTATCCAGAGGTCTCATAAACCGATTTAAATATTTAAAACAAATAATATTATCGAATTACGTAGTAATAAAACCCGTAAAAAAACTTTTAGTGTGACTTGTAAGTAATTTATTTTATTACTTTAGGAAAAGACCATTTGCATTTTTGCCTTTTTTTCAATGAACAAAATGATTGTGTTCATTAAATGATGATGAATGAGCCAAAATTGAATACAAAAATATGAATTTTTGTGTTTCATGTTACTTAGAACTTTGTAGCATAAGGACTAACTTTATTTTTCATATAAGTTCCACAGTACGCGAGCAACCTAGATCAATCCCCGCCGGCACTAAAGAAATTGGTGCCAGTGGGGATTGCAAAAGGACAAACCTGCACGTCTAAAAAAATAAAAAATATTTTGAAGGCATGTAAAGGGTGAAAACATCGCGGTGGACATTTCCATAAAACTCTCAGAAACGATAGGTGGCCTGTGCACAGATACACAAAATTACAGCCTTTACACGTCCCTCAGCTTGGCACAGGTTACATATTATTTTTGTATTATTTTCAATAGTAACCTCATTCTTAAAATATATGTTAGACCCTAGACTTGGATAGTGTTTAACTACGGTAAACCAAAGTTCACATTTAACAATTACAGCTTATAGTAAAAATACTCGTCTAGAATCTGTCAAAGATTCGTAGCAATCGCAGAAACTTTAACTATATGTATTAAAGTGTTAAGTCAAAATCTATAGCGCTATTATATGTTTAAAATCCAAATAATTTTACAATAAATTATGAGTTATCACGGAGGGGGAATAATAGGGTTATTAACTAATACCACTAGGTCTTTGATCTTGGGTGTCACTCGTTTGCTCTTTAATTAGCTGCAAATCTTTTCGATTTTTTTTTTGTTTCGTCAAGAGCAATTGTCTCCAACTTTTTTTTCTTATCTTAAAGATTGTTATGGAATCTGTTCGGAAAATATGTTATAGAATAATAAGTATGTCATAAGAGTATTTAGAATATAATATTTGACAGACATTTATAGATGAAGACCCGGAGTTTTTAAAAACACTTCGAGTTTTTTTTTCCTAAGTTTTTGATATCTTCCAAAACGTATAATTAACACATTTTTACTAAATTTATTTAAAATAATTAATAAATATTATTTTAACTTAACTTAAGACTCCGAATGGTGGATCAAATTTACCTTAGTTTGCTTAGTAGCGTAAGTGTAAGTGACAGTAAAAATTGCAAGAGAAGTCATGGTCACCGATATATAATTTATATATATATATATATATATATATATATATATATATATATATATATTTTTTTCTTTTCAAAATTGACCGATTGAAAACACTATTAGAAAGTCAAGGAAGCTACGCCTTCTCTTCAACAAGAAACTCTCAAGTAGACTATATTTCTTCCAACAGTTACATTTTAACCTTGTACTGAGAAGTTTTTAATTTCTTTAAAAAACAGTGATTTTTATTAAGAAGTATCTAACAAAAAATATCGCTGTGTTGAAGCGACATATACACAGACATACACGCACGCATGTTCTTACGTACGCACGCACGCATACGCCTACGTACACGCTGCGTGCAATTATAAACCGATTAAAAAAAACTATCTCATAAAATTTTTAAGAAATTTTCTCTCTACGTCAAATAATCTTTGATTTTTCGCCCTTCCATGTCGAGAAGTATTGCAATATATAGCTTGAAAGTTGCGAGGTCGTTAAGTTAGTTTACATACACCACGGAGAAGTCACGTCGCACCGACACAGAATTAAACTAATTCTAAAGGTAAATTAAATATACATATAAGCAAGTGTCGAATAACTTGTATTTTTTTTATTTAATTAGTTATAGAATTTTTTAACGTTTAATGTAGATATACATAATAGAATTAAACTTTTATACACTTGCTAAACATAACAGTAATCATATCAAAATTTGAGTTGTTATGACATTAGTTGATTGTAGTCAAATAAAAATACAACAGGCAAAACGCATCATTTTTGTCCCTTTCGTATTTTTCGATGTTACTAAACTACAACCACGTATTATGTCAATTACACATTTCCTCTACAAGTTTTAAGAAATTTTCACAATTGATTTTGTAGTATTCAAAATACAAACAAATTCATGCCATTACGCAACTTTTTTTTTGGTTTATTTGGTTTACATATTTCTGCAATCACTCGCCGCATGTTTGCCGGTCTCGATCTTGATTACATCATTTCGCGTTTGAAAACCTGTCTTACATTTACAGCTTACAGCTTTGCACGATGTTAACAAACTGAAATACAAGAAAGGTTCACGACCCATTTTTAGGAAACGTTTGTTTTTGTGACATAGTTCATTAAAATACTAATAAGCTTAAAGTAACAATACACCAACTTTTTTGTAGATCAAATAACAGCTATGATGTTCATCTACACTATGGTGGTTGTGGCTGTACTAGCCTACGCTGAAGGCTACTCTGTGGGTGCTCCAGAAAGCGCTTGCAAGGATATGATTCCAAGGCATCCTGTACCGCCACAAAAATCAGCGGCACCCTACGTTATCACCACAAGTTCCACAGTAAGGAAGCAATGTGTTCATTTGTTTTAATAATAAATGATTTTTAATTATTATAGTGGAAATGTTTTATAAAACAAAATAAGTCACTTTTTAAATTAATTTTTTTTAAAGTTTACTTTAAGATACGTATGTATTGCAAGTACTCTACTCTCTTTATTACTAGGCGGTGAGAGCCGGCACCCCATTGGAGATCACAATTTCTGGTGTGAAGCCGTCAGATACAATACGAGGTCTGCTTATGCAAGCACGTAAAGGAGAGGAAATTGTGGGGACCTTCACCGTTGATCCCAACGATCCGTTCGCCCAACTGCTCAACTGTGGAACAGCAGGCGTAAGTAAAATCTTGAACAAATTTAATAAAATCCTATTATTTATCCATAAACTTATATAATATATTTTATGTGTAGTATGATCTACAAATTTTGTCTTTTAAGTGCGTTAGGTGCCGACTAAATGCAAATATAAAAGATGATATTACCTTGTTAGTAGCAAAGTATTCAATTGTTACTAAAATATATAAGTTCATAAGAAATTATATATAAAACATTATATTTATATAAATTAACATAAAATTTTAAGTAACATACGATGAGCAACGTTGTTCACCTTGTGATTTACTTAATACTCAAGTTATCTTAAATTTGTTTTAACTTTTTGACCCTGACATTATTTTAAAGTAACTTCATTAAGGAGGTTGTCAATTCAACGGTATTTTAATTTTTAATTCATATAAACAAAGTACTTATCTCAGGGGCTTTGCGCTAGCAGATTTTTTTAAATGCTTATAATGGACGCTGACCCTGTGACCAATGGCCACTTGAAGAGTATATTATATTACTAATTCTGTTATTAAAAAAACCTTAACTTTATTATGCATATATCTAAATATTTTTGAATATCTTCACGTGGTAGAGCCATTCTGCAGCTATTTTTATTATTCAGTAGTATAGTTTTTTTTTTATAGGAGATAGTGCAAACGAGAATACGGCTCACCTGATGGTAAATGAACAACTGCAACACTAGAGGAATTGCAGATGCGTTGCCGGCCTTTTAAAAAGGAGTAGGCTCTTTTATTGAAGGTCCCTAAGCACGAATGGGCCGGCTCGACCGGGGAAGGAACAAACTCTCACAGAATACCAGCGTGAAATAGTAGCTTAACGCTGCTGTGTTTCGAATTGTGTGTGTAGAGAACCGGAGACCCTCCTTACTGGTAAAGAGGCATTCTATCTTAGTCCTCACGGGTGACAACGCATTTGCATTTTGATTTGTATTCGGGAACAGATGTAGATGTCCATGGGCTATAGCAACCACTGACCATCAGGTGGACTGTTTGCTCGTTTGTCACCATTATACTATAAAAAAATCATACTAGCTCGTTGCAGTGCACTTGCTTTTCTCTCTGTTTCGTCCAAGTGTCAATTACCAATAAAAATTTTACAAACTCTTTCGCGTCAGAGCTTACTATTGTCATTATTTGGACACAATGCCTTCTTATAATCAAAGCAAGAGAATAAAAAAATACTAAGAAATCTATTTTCGTAAAAAACCTTCACGTTCTGTTGGTTTTTGGCTATGGGAGCGTTTGTTTGAATTTGTTAAAGATCTCAATTTTTTACATTTGCCGGACGTGAACCTGCTTTTTGTAAAGCTGGAATTGTAAACTTCCCAAGTAATATTCTTTATTTTCATTGGTATTGAATTCGCATAGTTTTTCACGTAATTAACTTCAAGCCTACGGGAGCTAATATAAGACATATTATGTTAAGTACAAGATCTTTAGCAAAGTTTGCATGAAAAATACATATTGTAATAAGATGCATAGCGCAAAGCGGTGAACGTAGAAGCGTAGAAATAGGGGCAATAGAGTCCTTTCATTACGCAGGCATCTACTAAGAAAGGATTTTGTAATATTTATCCCCTAAGAGGGCGAAATAGAGTGTAACAGTTTGTAAGAATGTTTTTATTTTACGTGGCAATTGACTTGAAACTAACTGAAAATTAGAGATGGGCCGAATATTGGTTTTATATTCAGCGTATTCGCCAGCTTTAGCGAATATTCGTATTCGGCCGAATATTCGGCTAAACCACCGAAAATTCGTTAAAGTGGAATTCAAAATTTCCACTGTATTGAAATGTACGAATTGAGTAATGCCATGTTTTTTGTAATTTTACTGTTGAAAGTATATTTTATTTATGACTTAAATCTACTTGTATAGCGTTATGTTTTTAAGGCACTGTAGATTTATTTCCAACTATAGCAAATAGAAAGCTTAATAAAATGTTTTTGAAATCAAACAAAGAAACATTAAATTACATTAGTAAATTTTGCTTTACTTTGATCGTCTATTTCTTTAAAATAATTCTAAATAGTAGATCTCCTGCCACTCATTTTTATCGTATTATTATCAATTTTGACTAAGAATACGAAATACATTTTTTCTCTTTAAAATAGTCAAAACATAAGCATGTGCTGACAATTTGCTCAGTACTAGATGATGCAATTATATGTCAGGTGTGACGGAAAAACGGTGGGCAGGGTCCTGCGCTAATCCTTCGTGCCTTTTGGTAACAAGTCTATATAAATTGGTTAGATACCGAGGTGATCCTGCCGAATAAAGTTCGGCCGAATATTCGTATTCGGTGAAGTCGATATTCGGCCCATCTCTACTAAAAATTCTCTGTAAATAAAATAAATTAAAAGTTTGAAAAATCCAAAAGTGCATGCAAGTGGAAGGTCATCATCTATCGGGGCCCATGCGGTTTTTCTTTCGTTTTCGATGGGTAATAAATTTTCTTACGTCGCCATCACAGGAAAATATATATAATGTGAATAGTGTCCATTAGTAGTAAATATTACTAACGACAACAAATAAAGCCGCAAGTATGCAACATACAGAGACTGTGCGATATACCTAATCGAATGAAGTTTGGAATATTCATATCAATACTTTAGTTATAAAGTAAAAGATTCAAAAACTAATCATTCAAGTGTTTCTTCTCATTTTACTGGATTGGAAGAATGTAGTTCATTTGTGCCTATGCTAACCACTGAAATGTGTTGATAAGAAAATTAAACATCTCTTTTTAGTTCTTCCAAGTGGGCTTGTACATATACTTTTTTAAATCTACTTTCTTTTGATAATGTCGTGTAAATACTACCATAAAATTTCTTTGTCGATTAGAGATGGATATTTTTTAAAATATTATCACGGAATGTTTCCGTGGTAATATCGAATTTATTGACTTTATTAAATCTAATAAAGTCAATAAATTCGATACACAATTAACGAAGATACAAAAAAACGTACAATCGAATTGAGAACCCCTTTGTTGATGTCGGTTAAAACTAATAATAATCAGTCACAAATCGATAAAAATAGTATAAATTAATTTGTTAAATTTATTCATGGCATTCAACAACAACTCAACTCAACAACACAAATTAAAATATAAAACACATCGAAGTCACGGTCAATTCTGTGACTTTGAATGCTATTAAAACTGAATATAAGTAAAACCAGTAGAAATTTTAAAGCTTGAGCAAGGTCTTGGTTACGTAAAAGGCAAAGGACATAATAAATTGACTTTTGAGACAAATTAGAAAGAAACAATGTGTGGAAACAAAGATGCGTTGAGCTTCGACTAAATTGTTTTGCAATATTTTCAGTAGGCAGCACCCACTAAATGCTATCATTAATCATTCAAGTAGAGACATATAATTTAATGTAACTTCTTGTACCGAACTATGAAATAGACGAACGACCTTGAGTGTTGTAATTGGCAACAAGAAGGAATGCAATGCAAATCTAACATATACCCATCACGCATACTAAATAACTTATTTGATTAAAACTACTTTTACGGATTTTATCGCGTTTATTTTTACTTTTTATTTACTTTTATTTTTAATTCCCGACGTTTCCGACGTTCCCGACGACCGCGTAAAAGAACATATAGCTGATTCAATTAGGACCCGCGTAAAAGAACATATAGCTGATGTGAAGCATCAACGTTCCGGGAAGTCTGCAGTTTGTGATCATATCCTAGACGGACCCAACCATTACATCAGATTTGATAGACCACAAATCCTCGCGAAAGAACACCGATTCCTACCAAGGATGATACGTGAGGCCATTGAAATTAAAAAACATCCTAATTTCAATAGAGAAGGAGGCTGGGTACTACCACCTGCTTGGGATCCTATAATCAATAAAATTAAAACTAAACCCAAGCATACCACTGCAAGACCTCAGGACATAGTTAGTTCATTTTGCATAGATCGGACCATAAACAATAATTAAAAAAGCTGATAGGTACTCCGGGTTTAACAATGACATCGGGACGTCAGTCATCTCAGTCCCCCGTGACCATGGGTGCTGGAAAGCGCCCGAAACGTCGGGGATTAAAAATAAAAGTAAATAAAAAGTAAAAATAAACGCGATAAAATCCGTAAAAGTAGTTTTAATCATGTATAGTGTTCGCGTAAATATAAGAAATCATTATAAATAACTTATTATCATAAATATTTAACATAATTTATACTCCGTAATTAAAAAAGTGTTGTAAGCATTTTAAAATATTTTATCATAATATTTAAACTAAGTATAATAGGCACAATCTAAATCTCCCTTAATGCGTGGTAGAACCACGCTGCAGCTATATTATAGTTGTAGCATGAATGAGTCGGCCCGTACGGGGAAGTAATAAACGTAATGCTGCTGTGTTTCGTATGGTTAATCTAGAGAACCGGAGACCCGTTTTACTGGAATCGAGGAATTGTGTGACAACGCATTTGTATTTTGATTCTTAATCGAGGATAGATGTAGATGTCTATGGGCCACAGCATCCACTTACCATCAGATGGACTGTGTGCTCGTTTGTCACCCTTATCCCATAAAAAATTGGTTGACCCTGCAGGCCATCCCTGGAACTTCCCACTAATTTCCAATACAAAGCGCTCCAAATTTCACCCAATTATGACGTTGAATATGAAATATCGAAATAATTTAAAAAAATCAATTTTTATTTAAAAAATTTCGTTAGCAATATCTCACAAACGAATCAACCGATTTTGAGCGGACCAGCGGCGATCGACGTGGTTTTTCAAAATTGGATTCGATCGGTAAAGCCGTTTAAAAGTTATTCCAAAAGAACAGTTTTCAAAATGTTTATTTTTGAGATTTCTCAAAATCTACCGGTCCGAATTAGTTAAAATTAATTTAAGCTTGATGAAACAATTTGGAAGTCCGCTTAGTTCATTTCAATCGGTCAAGCCGTTCAAAAGTACACACACACACATACAGACATACAGACACTATTGAAAAATTGTCAATGTGGCTTCCTGTGACCTCAAAACGTCAAGATTTTATGAAAACTCAATTCTCGAAAAACGGGGTAAAAACAATAACTCTGTAATCTAAGAGAAAGGCCGAGGGTCAACTTAAATAAATCCACGAATGTAAATACACGAAACTACAAACAATGCCAATTGCGCATGATAAGTTGAATGAAGTTACCAAGTTATCAAGTTAATGTCCTTCAGAACAGGCAATGATCAATGACCATACAGCCTATTCAGTCGTGTCAGATAATATTAAATTTTTTTTAGTTTAACAATATAGCCTATTCAATCGTTTTCCTAAATATATTTCTTTTATGCTGTATTAATCTGTTTCAATATTATGATTTTTTAGTAATTAAGACTATTTTATTATAACAATAGCGTTCATTGTCTATTGCCATAGACAAAATACAGAAAAATAAAATGTGGTGGTTTCGGTAGGAACTTGACCATCGACGGATTGTTGCTACTGTTTTATCGTTTAAATAATGGCTTGTAATGAATTTTGATTCATGAAAGTGATGCCATTTTATGTATTAAGTGTCTGCGCACTTGAACTGTTAGAGAAAATGACGAAACAAGCGCATGTGCTTTCAAGTTCTTAATTTTTTTTTGCGCCCGAAGCAATTAAAGGGCTACCCTTTATGTAGGGAGGCGGAAAATGCATTACGCATACCACGATAGCCGGTCTATCGTGGTTATGAGGGACTCACTGCCTACCGGGGGAACCTAAGTGTTACATTCTAAAAACCGCCTTTGGGGACTGGCAACTGGCTGTTTAAGCTTCTTATGCCGTATCGGGAGCGACCCTCTTTTGGGAAAAGAGGGTGCAGTCTTTCAATTCAGTCTTCAAGTTCTTAAGTTCTCAGAAGTCTTAAGAACTTGATTGGCTTTCGTCATCGACTGTCCGTTCGTTAAGTTGACGTCTAAATCTCCCAAAAACTTTGCAAGGTGACGCATTAGTGTACTGTGAATAAAAATCATAACAACGAAGATCCTGAATGAAAATAAAGACATGGCTTTAAAGATAAGCGTCCATGCCAAAATTCTTAATTTAAAACGTTTCGTTTTTGCTATAGTAAAAGCATTATCTTTCGTTTTTCAATTTAAAAAAAATGTTTTATGATTGTCCCAAGTACAACAGATATAAAAACCATTTAATTATTCTTATAATATTTCGTTTTATTACCTACATATTTTTGCATAACCGTTCAGAACGATGTCAAGCACCCAATTTCGTATTTTTATATATATATATATATTTTTTTTTATATATATATATATATATATACCTTAATTACCTACCTATAATTTACCACGTGCTCGGCGGTGAAGGAAAACATCGTGGGGAAACCTGCATGTCTGAGGAATAAGAAAAAAAAAATATTTCGAAGACATGTGAAGTTCGTCAACACGCATTTGGGCAGCGCGGCGGACACTTCCTTGTCCTAAAACCCTCTCAGAAATGAGGGGAGGCCTGGAGCCCAGCAATGGGACGTATATAGGCTGTAACTTTACTTTATATATATATATATATATATACAAGGTGTCTCAAAAGTAAGTTCACATTTGCTTATCTTATTACGCGAAAGCAACTATTCTGAGGGGCGCGGGGGGTATGTCAGTCGGTAGTCTGGCTCTTGGGAATTTAGTCGCTATGGAGCGTTTCTCTGGTGCGGACCGTGCGTTGTGCGTACGTGAGTTTTACAAAAACGGTAATTCGGCGACTGTAGCGCGTAGAAAATTCTGCAGTATTCGACATATTCGTCACTTAAATGATGCGCCTAGCACTCGTCTCATTGCAAAATGGGTTGAGAAGTTTGAAGAGACTGGGTCAACTCTGGAGAAACCAAAATCTGGGCGACCAAGAACATCAAGAACAGCCGAAAACGTGGACAGTGTTACTCAGTCTATTCGAGATGATCCAAACCTCTCGATTCGGAAGCGTGCTGTTGCTTTAAATGTGCACAGATCTTCATTATGCCGCATTTTACACAAAGATTTAAAGCTGCACCCGTACAAAATTCAGTTAGTGCAAGAACTGAAGCCTCAAGATGCTGGTCAGAGGCTTGCCTTTGTAAATCAGATGATTGAGCGCTTTCCAACGTTCACCAACATCTTGTTTTCCGATGAAGCCCATTTTCACCTGAATGGGCATGTAAACAAGCAAAATTGTCGTTACTGGAGTGCAACCAACCCAAAACAAAAACATCAGAAACCGCTACATTCACCCAAAGTCACCGTATGGGCAGCGATGTCGGCGCGAGGAATTATCGGCCCTTACTTTTTTGAAGATGGAAGGGGACGCACACTCACAGTGAATTCAGAGCGTTATGTGGAGATGTTAGACGAGTTTTTCGTACCCCAACTGCAAAACTTTCCTGGTTACAACCAAAGAACATGGTTCCAGCAGGATGGAGCAACTTCACACACGTCCAACAGATCTCTGCCTCGATTTCGAGAAATTTTTCCGAAGAAATTAATCTCCTGGCGAGGTGACATAAATTGGCCTCCACGGAGTCCCGATTTAACGCCTATGGATTTTTTCCTGTGGGGTTATGTCAAATCAAAAGTTTACGCTAATAAACCGACTTCCCTGGCACAATTAAAAGAAAATATCCGTCATGAAATGGCAGCCATCACGGAGACTACCTGCCGAGCTGTCATAGGCAATTTTAGTGCCCGACTAAATGAATGCCGAGAGCGCAACGGTTTACATTTGGACAATGTTATTTTTAAAAAATAAATTCCCAAACAGTGTACTTCAATATAAAATAAACATTTTTTCAATAAAGCTAAGACTTTTCTTTTAAAAAAAGATTTAAATGTGAACTTTCTTTTGAGACACCTTGTATATATATATATATATATATATATATCGTTTATTATACTCAGGTATTAGGAAACTATAGAAGATTAGAAAATTTGTGGATTAACTTTTGTTTTCTTTTATTTTAGAATGCTATTACTCACAAGAAGCATGATCCCAAGTTCGATAAGCAATCTGCCACATTCACCTGGACTCCATCTGAAAACTTAAGTGGAGAAGTTAAATTTAGGTAAAGTATAACATGAATAAATGAATAACCTTACTTTTAATCCTATATAACCATGACGACTGGTTTCGATGATGTTGGTAGGTACTATTAGCCTTTTTGCTTTTACAGCTTCATCGGTCTCAGGGCTCGCGGTCTGAGGGCCACAAGCTTAATGATATTTACATCGTTACTTACGTAACGATGTTCGCCTACGTCAGTTGAAATACACGTAAATCTAACAGCTGTCCGAACAGGGAGTGGCTCTGACGGCTAACTCGTGTCATTCGATGTTCTGAGCGTTGAGAACCGCCCAGCGACGCAGGTGTATGGTGTGTGCGCGGTGTGGATGGGTGCGCAGCGCGACCGTCTGCGGTCTTGCTGCATCCCATCCGATCACAAAAATCTAAATAATAAGGTACTTATTTAGATTTCTGTGTATCCGACGTACGGATGTACTAATTGTGTTTGTTACACTAGGTGAGTGTGTAGTGTTCGTGTGTGACAGGGGGTTCAATTAAAACGTTACGGGGCCTCCGGAGACTTTCCGTAACGTTTGTAGTCGGGGCATAGGTATAACAACGAACGTAAAAACAATATAACGAAAGTTATTAGAGAATCCATTGGGTTAGGTCCACTAGGGTATCGTAAGATTCGATAACGGGATATGCCAAGAAGATCTTATGGCTTCCGAACTATTACATTACTACTTTTTTTTATAGGAGAGGGGACAAACGAGCACACGGCTCACCTGATGGTAACTGATTACTGTCGCCAATGAACAGCTGCAACAGCAAACAGGGATTGCAGATGCGTTGCCGGCCTTTTAAAAAGGAGTAGGTTCTTTTATTGAAGGTCCCTAAGCACGAATGATCGTATCGTAAGTCGTAAGTCTCTGGTGGTAGTTGATTCCACGAGGAAGTTGTGCGAGGAAGAAAACTTCTTTTAAATCAATCAGATCAGATGATCAATCAGATGGTATGGATGGTATCGCGAGTTTTGTCGCGATGTGCGACGGTGAAATTGTGCGGCTGGAATTAGTCCGAACAATTCCTCAGAGCACTCCCCGTAGTAGATGCGATAAAATAAGCAAAGAGATGCAACATCTCTTCGCAGTGCCAGTGAGTCAAGCCGATCGGAAAGAGCTCGGTCGCCGACGATTCGAACTGCTCTGCGCTGGATACGGTCAAATGGAAGGAGCTGGCACTGGGGAGTCCCGGCCCAGAGATGGGAACAGTATTCCATGTGCGGCCGAACCTGCGCCTTGTAAAGTTGCAGGCGGTGAGCCGGCATGAAATACTGTCCCGCTCTGCTGAACACGCCAAGCTTTTTGGAGGCCAATTTGGCCTTTTCTTCCAAGTGACCACGAAACTGCACGTCACTCGATATGTCGACGCCTAGGATACCAATACTGGCTGAGGTAACAGGTGAGTGTCTTGAAATTAAGGAGATACGACGAAGGGGTTCTTTTTAGCGGTAAACGCGCAAACTTGTGTCTTCTGGGGATTAAACTGGACTAGATTTAGTCGCCCCTAGTCCGAGATTTTGTTGAACAAAGTCTCGACAACAGACACAAGTTTGTCCTGGTACTCGGCGACGTTTTCCCGAGAAATATTGCCACGGCCGGTGTATAAAGCATCATCACGTTAGGACCGAGGCCAACTCTGGAGCACACGTCTTCAGCACAATAGGAGGGACGCCGTCAGGCCCACTCGACTTGTTGATGTCCAGGGAGAGAACGCACCGAGCGTTGGGTAAACAGCACATCCTGCTTACTTACACTGCGGGATGGTCGGCAGTGTGTTCCCCCCGTCATCAAGAGTCGAGTTGGACATAGAGAGAGCCCAGTAGATCGGCTTTGTCCTTTACGGCATGGGCCAGTGAGTCAACTTCCTTGTGCAGAGATGGAAGAGATGGCTGGCAGAAGTTCCCTTGGACAGCTTTGGCGAGAGGCTAGAATTCACGTGTTCCCGAAGGAAGACGAAAAAGTTTCTCGTCAATTCTGCCGATGTGCTCTGACTTTGCCTTGACAATGACGCTTTTGAAGGACCTGGAAGCAGAATTATACTTCTTTTTAGGAATGCTGATATTTACATCCCTAGACGTCGATGCGCGAGCCCAGGCCTGGTAACACTCCTGCCTATGATGTAATGCAGTTTTGCAGGAGCAACCAAACCAAGGCTGGATTCTGCCTCCGATAGGATGGCGATGGAATAAATAGTTGCTTTTTCCATTCCCTGTAGCACCACATAAGCGACAAAATCAGCAACAACACTGGGATCATCCTTTTTTTTATTTTTTAATAAAAAAAAAAAAAAAAAAAAATTAAAAAATGGCGAGAAGCAAACACGCCTCCAAGGGTAGGATGCAAAATATCACATTCCGTCCCAATCGGCTGACCTATAATGCCAAACACGGCGGCAACCTGCTGTACGCAACCGCGATGGGAGCGTGAGTGCCAAGAGGGGCATCAACGATGAGCTGGTATCCGTCCGGATGATAGGTCAGCAGAAGGTCCAACAGGGAAGTTAGTTACATGATCTTTCACATCTGGAATCCACGTAGGCGAGGTAACCACTTGTGTCAGACCATATGCCAAAGCAAAGTCATAAACAGATCTACCCGCATTATCTGTTAAACGAGAACCAGGCCATTCAGCATAGTGGGCGTTAAATCACCATGTATCACGATCTCTCCGGATGGGACCTGTTGTAGCACGGAGTCTGCAGCCAACTGGACGCGGTCCATCAGTCGGTCTGTGTCGACATTACCGCTGTGGGACCTGTATAGGCACCCGTAGACGCGTGGATGGTCGTCGCTATCTACGCGTAGCCATAAGATGGACAGGTCCGACCTTCAAGACTGCCGGGGCGTCGAAAACAGATGTCCTTGCTCCGTTTGCCCCGAGCAGGTTTAGTCGCGAGCGGAATTTCGTCCCCCTCAAAATACGAGGGCCAGCCTGAGCACCCACGCTCAGGAAGAGTAAATATTACTCTAGGTAGGTAGGTAGTAGGGGAGTTTGGGCGTGGATGTTCAGCGAGGGATTCTCCGTCACCGGGGGTGCTGGTACCCTCCTGGGGTAGTCTTATATTTAACTCCGCTACCATGTTAAGGGGGGGGGGAATTAGGCTTCCGACAACCTGCACTCACCAGACGAAGTGCAGAAGCAAAGATTCTACTTCACGCCGGTCTTCTGTGAGGTCGTGGTACCACCCCGGTTTGAGCCGAAATACCTAATTTTAATGCTATATAGCCGAGAAGTGTTTACAAAATTTCCGTGCCATGAAAGTACTTGTATAAATAAACTGTTTTCTTCTGCTAGGATTGTCAATGTATTTCATGTAGTACTTAGGTACTTGTATGTTGTTAGGATCAGTACAAACAAAAACAAAATAATAACAAAATATTGATTTCTATTTACATGAATATGCATTATATTAAATAAAACGTGATAAAATTCGTAATATTGGTTTTATTCAATAACAAAATGCATGTCAGTTGTAGGTATATAATTTAGGTACTGAGATTTTTGCCAAGGTAAAGACCTTAATAGCACATAGCACCTTATTTGTAATATCCAAACTATTTTGTTTGTTTTTTCTCTCCCAATGATTTTGGTATTAACCTACACCGCTGGTTGCGATATTTGGAGGTTATTTCTAAGTAGGTACCTAGATGTATTATTTAAAAGATCAAGATTTTTATCATTCAATTATGCCATGTAGGTATGTAGTAACAATAGCGCATTAGTTTTAATTGTAGCGCACTTGTGTATTGTCTTGAATAATATAAATGAATTAGGTACCTACTTCATTGTTTCACGAAACAAATAGTATATATATATATATATATATATATATAAATTTTTAGTTTGGAATACTATGCATTTATTCAATAGGTATCCAAGGAAACCTAATACACCATAACCTGGTACACTCGACAAATAAAACGATTTAAGCCTCATTTACATTCAGCCCCTGCCACTACTCCTCGCGCTGCCGGCCATACTTCGCTAAATACTGCCGTAGCAGAATCGAGATACATTCTGCCCTACCACTCACATCACTTTCGACTTTCGACTAAAATTGTAAAGTACTTACACGAAAAACCGACAATTGAGGGAGCCTCGAGCAGTGGCAGCGGCACCGGCAGTGACAGCGCGAGTAGCCTATTTACATACTGCCCTGCCCACTTCCCTGCCCAAAAAGGCTGAATGTAAATGGGGCATAAGAATTTACAAAACTATTCTATGCCTATTGCTAATATTTATATATATAATTTATCTATCTATCTATCTTCTTTTGAATTTGATATCTTTTTGAATTATTAACATAATTTTGTATTACAAGAAGACGCAGCGCGGAAGCTGTAATCATCTCGATGTCTGCCATAGTCGAAAGTCGAAAGTGATGTGAGTAGTAGGGCAGAATGTAAATACACACTTCTCTCGATCCTGCTACAGCAGTATTTAGCGAAGTATGGTCGGCAGCGCGAGTAGTGGCAGGCAACAATGTAAATGAGGCTTATGTCGATTTTGTTGCGTTGTAATCATTGAGTTATATAAATCAATGGTTGTAATAGTTTATGATTGAATCTGAAGAAAGAAACAGATAAAAGAATATAATTAGACACATGGTGAATGACAACATAAAAAATCATTTTAAATTAATAACAAACCAAGCCTGTAATCAAACAGTTAGCGAATACTATAAAGTATTATTGTATTATATATGCGACATTGTTGCATTGTATATGCGTACATACATTATTTAATAATTAGAAAAGAATAGAATTTTACTTTTTGAGTAATGGGTGATATTTCACAATTTCAGAGCAACCGTCGCACTCAACGGAGCTATCTTCTGGGTGGGTGTTGAGTCTGCTCCCGTCACAATCACTCATTAACTTGCCTATTTGTGAATTTTATTACTAAATTATGTTTTAAAATACATTAGAAACGTAAGAATTATATTTTTTGTATGAAAGCAATCTTTTTTTGTGCATACCTTATTCTCCTTAGTTTTTTTTTAAATATGAGCAAGAAAAAAATATCTATCCTAAACACCTTACAATAGGAAAGTAATTTCTTTGTCCTTTAGTGGCAGCACATGAAAACATCATCAAAAAATCATCCCGTTTACGTCAGACAGATCCAAATCGACAACGGAAAATAGCCTCTAATTTACCTACAAAATGTTTTGAACCTGTATTAGTACATACTGTGATCTCAAATTCGGCCTGTAAACCGTGATGATTATGGCCAAGCTTATTCATATGGACATCAAAAGAGATTGTCATGTCAAAAAAAATAAATTCAGAAGAAAAATGATTAATAACGCTTCTACTTATCTTGACACGTACTCAGGCTCACACCTTACCTCTTTTTTTTTATCAGCCCCCAAAAATTGATTGCTGGATGGCCGCACAACGATGTTGGTTGCGAATGATTTAATATGCATATTGCATATGTGTACGTAAGTGCGTCTTGGCTTGACTTGCGTCACTTGAACTGTATGCAGCGCTTGTCTTTCTTTCTTTGTTGGTCTGAGATTATGGATGCATCATGTGACAATGGAATCGCCGAACCTTTTCTACAAAATCCGATGCCAAATATAACAAATAAATATTTGGCAGCTCTATAATGTAGTAGCTTAGCAATGAGCTTCAACGCTGAGGGCCAAGGGTTCGATCTCGCACGGAACAAGTATTTGTAATTGTACAATTGTTTCAATAATTGTACCGAGTCCGGATGTTTGTTCTTGTACAATTTATGTATATAAACTGCCCCCACGATACAGGAGAAAATCCGAGTTGAGGTTATGTTTATAAAAAAAGCATGCATTTTTAATACGTGGTAGTCCACGCTGCAGTGTATTATGGGTGCATCACAAATTGGTCGGCTTGGCCGGGGAAGGACCACGCATGCACAGAATACCAGCGTGAAATAGCAGCATAGTGGTGATTCGCGAAAACTGGATATTCTTCTTTATTAGTAACGAGACATTCCTATCCTAGTAGGGGTTACAATGCGTCCGACGCATCGAATTACGAGATATGAGGTATTTTAAATTTGTTCCTCAATACAAAAGCGTAGCAAGAGGGAGATTAAGAGATATTTTTACATAGTAGAGCCACGCTGCAGCTATATTATAGTTGTATGTAGCACGAATGGGTCGGCTCGACCGGGGCAGGAACACGCTCTCACAGAATAATAGCGTAAAATAGCAGCATAGAGCTGCTGTGTTTCGTTTGGTGAGTGTAGAGAACCGGAGACCCTTTTTACTGGAATCATGGTGTCAACGCATTTGCATTTTGATTCTTAATTGAGGATAAATGTCAAAAAAAATCTATGGACCACAGCATCCACTTACCATCAGGTGGACTATGTGCTGTTTTGTCATCCAATGCTATAAAAAAATTATGTCTCAAGCAGATTATTCCATTAAATATAAGTACAAGGTTATTTTCAGTCGTCAAGAAAAGAATATATATAGTATATAATAGGATAAATACTGTCATTGCGTTTTTTGAAAATATGAGAAAATTAAAAGATGTTTGAGATTTTAATTTAATAAATTTTTCTTCACCGTTTGCCTATATTACTTATTCTGAACCTTCTCTGTAAATTAGGTCCGTTATTGCAAAATAATCCTGTATACACTGCGGCTTCATTTGTCTATGAGTTTAAAGAATTTATTTATAATACTGTTTCCGTTGCAATGGTAAGAGAACACCCTATCAGACTTCATCTTAGTCGTCTGGTGGAGCGAAATTTGTGGCCGGCCCTCTTTGTAGGAAATTGGTTGCCGGATGCCCAATGTTATTTCCCCAATAATATTTGTCCATCCATAGGTTATTTTTAGGTCTAGGAGCACCACCAAAATACCATCCTATCCCACCGATGGTAAATGGTGATGTAACCGAATATGGTAAAACGCAGTGCCTTAGCGAGACTAAAGCCTCTTCACTCTTGCGTTGGAGACATCCAGATTATAATCAACATATATGTATTAATGATAATATAACATTCATTGTGCTGATGACATGATGCTGCCCCTCTATATTTATAGTTGCAAGTAAATTCTCAGCAGTTGGGAGTACGTGAAATGATAGACGAAACATAAATTTAATTTTTCTTTATTTGAAATGTAGCACCTAGAAAATTTGTTTCTGAGATCTTCTCATAAAAATCACATCAAAAAAGAATGGATAGTTTAGGAACCAGCACTTATGTACTTATATATAATATTAAAATTTTTAATCAAGCCAATGTTGTTTTCATTCCATGTCCGAAATCAAATTTATATTTAGTTCTAATATACAAAACAATTATGTTTCATTAATTACATAAATTGGCAGTTATCGAAACTATCCATTTTAAGACGGAATGAACTAAGTCTATCAACAGTGACTTACATCTTAATCCATAGATCTATAATATTGCGGCAAGAAAGAATACATTTATACTGAAGTAAAAGTTAAACAAGTGGCAAAATTAAAAAATTGTACAACCGACTTCAATATAAATAAGAACATAGTCTTTAATGTAGTCGAAGTCAATTAAACGCGCATTATTATACTATAACCCAAAAACTACTAGTCAGATCTTGATCAAATTTATATTGGACCACATGAGAAGCACCAACTTAGTAAATAAAAGAAGGATCATCAAAATCGGTTTATCTAGAAAAAAGTTGAGGTAACTAACACATAAAAAATTCAGTCGACTAGAGAACCTCTCCTTTTTCTGAAGTCGGATGAAAATATAATAATAATAAATTTGTAACTAAATTTAAATTAAGTTAAAATAATTAAAATGAAAATAATCAGTCAGGATGAACATTTATAAAAATCTACCATATATGATTTATATATTACTTCACAAAGTCTTTACAAGAAAATGATACAATGGGTATGGAAGATGAAGTGATATAATATTACCTATTAAATATGAGCATTATCAATTAAATACTGTATAAATGTATAGAAACCCCTAATGTGTAATTTAGTACAATTCCTTCATTATAGTCGTCAAAAAGATATTGTTTAGTCTACACATTGAAGTACAATAAAATCTAGTGTGGGATATATGGGCGCTTCCATGGTGCACTGTTGTTGCCAGAATATAAACATTTAAGATAAACAAATGAGTTTTAACGTACCGAAATAATGTATAAATTAGTTAAAATTATAGATTTTATACCAAATATTTCTTTGAGATCGTTTATCGCGATGAATTTGCAAGCTGCTGAAAAAAGTGCACCACAAACTAAACAAGAATATAAAAAACGATATTTAGCTAAAATCAAAAATGAAAATTTGTTTAATTACTAATGATCTTGATAACTTGTAACTTCTTACGTTTTTCTATTTATGATTATTTTTTCGGCATTTATTTATTTAGCTAACATTTATTTCACACAGGTTTTTTAGCGTCTATTTTTAAGAACAAAAATGTTTATATAGGTTCCATAACCTGATCTCAACCTACTTTAGTCCGAAGTTACCCCTATTATATGATTAAATTCGAGAAAGGTGTAATCACAAAGGCAATCACATCCAGAATGTATTCCTAAAATAGAAACTTGTTTTTACACAAACACAAATACTTAGTAGTCAAACACTCTGACCATTAATAGGCCGATATATCTCCGATAAAATATATACATAATACACATGTTATGTATTTATTTGTATACCATAAAGCATAGCAATATTTTTAGTACATTACATTACAGTTGTGCAATATGGGCTATAAAATATAGCCATAGTGTACCCGTCTGTTACCGATGGTTTAATCAGATAGTTATATGATGAAGGATGGTTAGACCATTAGTTAAAACTAGTTCTTTCAACTGAAGGCCCAGCATTTTATTCGAATTACAATGACATTATGATAATTATTCGCATTTGGACGTGCGAAACCAACGGATATTATTGCTCAATCAAGGTCCATCAAAATGGTTAAAATTTAAAAAATTATTTTTATGATACAGTAGACCTTACCGCTGTTTCAAGATGGTGTAATTTTACGCAGTCTATGCCTGTGCCAAGAAAAAACGGATTGGCTAACCATATACATCAGCAGTTGCCCAAGACATCTGCTGTCAGGAACAACTGCTGTTAGTATGAAGTGTTCAGCCAAGTATTGCCACATTAACAATTTGAGTCTTAATTTAAGCAGTTAACTTTAGACGGGCAGTAATGAAAAATTACTTCTTACTTAGCATTTTAAAATAATGTTATCACATATTCATATTGCGAAAGCTTACTGTATTGCGGTCAAATGTAGCGTTTTTATTTTCCAATTTAAAAATACACCTTTTATACCGTTAATTTAACGTAAAACTATTAGTATTAAATAAGTACTTTATATGCATACATGAAAGTCAAGAGCACACTTGACAACTAAGATATGTTGTAACTTCATTGCGTCATAATTGAGTAAAAGGCAGAGTATCTACCTGAGTTACTACTTGGTACTCAAAAAATTCGCCATCATTATTTTTAAGCACTAACCCGCATAATTGTCGAATATTTGGTAGAAATTATATTTAGAAATGGATTAAATAAAGTGTAATGCAGCTTATAATTTAATTTTGAAATAATAGGAAATATCCTCATTCTTTCTTATAAGATAAATGTTTAATAACACTTAAACATTGTCATAATTAAATGAGTACATATCATTTTCTGTTACTCCCAAAATAATTCGAATTCGATATCGTTTTCAGGAGCACGAATTATGTCGACTTGAATCAAATTCAATCCTATCAAAATTTTAATCTGGCGAGAGTAGGCCAGCTGTTTCTTGTACACTTGATTCAAATATATGCTTTCTACAACTGCATACTATACAAGTCTTAACAATTTACCTTTCACATATTATTTAATATGGCATTCAGTGCATTGTTATATTATGAACACATGTTATTATTTTTTAAAGAATAATGTTGCCATAGGTCCAACTTTATATGCCTTTTAAGCCTTAAATAAATATCCATTGCATTACATAAGATATTCTGCTTTTGACACAAAAATACAGTTAAATCCTTGGAAAATTTATAATAATGGTGACTAAATTTAATAATAATAGATAGACTTTGTGCACACTAGCAGAGGGTATTATAACATTATTCTTTGTTTTACATTTCTTATTGATTACTGTGTTTTTTTTTTATTGTGTTCCGCTTTTATCAAACAGGATATGTTTTTTTACGTTCCATACTTTCAAAACCAATAATCATAATTTGGCAACACTAGAATGTTACTTAGGTTTCCATGTGACCTTATCATTTACATAAGAATAAAGTTACAGGTTACATTTTATATATATCTTACTGCAGAGGACAGGCTTCTAATTCTGAGAGGATTTTAGGGCAAGGAAGTGTCCGCCGCGCTACCCCAACAGGTTGGCGGTCATGACATATCTTAATTTTTTTAAATTTCTTTTCTATTATCGACTCGTACGAGTCCAGGGCTGGGCGTGCGCCTCTTCAGGCGTTGAGAGGATTTGTCTTATTGTCACGCCTCGCAGGCAGATTGACAATTGCAGCACCGTTTGTGGTAAATCAGCACTCAGAATTGACATTTATGGTGGTACCTTTATCCCAGAACTATCTTATAAGCATTTTTTATTATTATTGTTGTTTTTCTTCAAGTGTGTTAAAACATTTTTATTTTGCTAATAACATTAAAAATGCATTTTTTTACCTAAAATTTGTCCAAAAACATATATAACTTAAATGTTTCACATTCATTAATCATCAAGATAATACTGATTATATGAATACATAATATAAATAACCAACACATATACTTAATTTTTGGCAAGCAAATTATTGACGACATGACAATATGTTATTCTAAAAAAATTAAAACAAGGTGACACTATGTATATACCAGCAAAAACCAAAGAATTACAGGTAGTTATGATTTAGTCTAAATTAAATGCTTAAAATTGATATTTAACTAACTAAACGTTAACATCACAGTTAAATCTGAATAAATATATAAATATTTAGATCAAATTATAAGTTCACAAGGTATCATTGGTTTTGAATGAAGTAATTTTGTCGTTTTAATTGCCTGTATAAAGAAATATACTTTCCAGCAGCTGATGTTCTTGGAACCACATATTGTTTACAGAACAGCTTGGGATCTTGAGCCTTCTCAGATAGTTCTCCACATTCAAGTGCTCGTAAGAATGCCAGCACAAATGTAAAGCAGTTATGTCTTTCTTCATCATATCTGTCAGCTTCCCACAGTGGGCTAACACTAATCTGTAGAAAACAAAGCATAATATAAAACAACTGAGTGTGTGCAAAAAGAGGTGTCATGGTAGAAATGCGTGTGTGCGTGTGTGTGTTTGTGTGTGTGTGCGTGTGCGTGTGTGTGTGTGGTGCGTGCGTGCGTAGTGCGTGCGTGCGTGCGTGCGTGCGTGCGTGCGTGCGTGCGTGCGTGCGTGCGTGCGTGCGTGTGGGTCTCCGGTTCTCTACATTCACCAAACAAAACACAGCAGCATTAATCTGCTATTGTATACTGTTCCTACCCTTGTCATGCTGATCCATTTATGCTTCAACCATAATATAGCAGCTGCAACATAGCTCTACCACATATAAAATATATTGGGTTTACTTAATTATTAATAAGGAAATATTTAAATAAACACAATATAGAATGTACAGAACCTAATCAATGTAGAGGGAGGTGGTGCATATTAAGTACTCCCTCTGTGTAGAGAGGAGGAGGTGCAAAACGCTGTAGTTTTTGAAAACATTTTTTTGATATATGGGTGAATGGACGAGGAAGCAAAAAGTTTTTTATAGAGGGCACCAATGCAATCGGCAGCTGCAACTCAACCTACTGTCGCTGATATTACTTGACAAATTTTTTCATAATTTTGACAAAGTTAACAAAATTCAATGTTATTAGAATTAGTATTCAGACTACTACACCTATTTTTAGTGGAAAGCATCCAGCTATGTCAACTATTCATTATGAATATATCAGATACACCTAAGTTTAACCAAACAGAATGGGCTGACCCTCTTGAAGCCGACAAACAGTGGCGAAGCCTCCATAGAAGCCCAAAACTCGGGCTTGCTCTATAAAAATGCTCAATCAATAATATCAACTAATAAAATAACTCGTAAACTGTTTCAAACCATTTCAAAGGGTGTGACCTCGTAGCATATAATATGTAACGTCAACACTTGGCAGTTTGCTTTCAATTCGATACATTGGACTGTCAAAATTAATAAAAGCAAGGAGTTGCTAATGTCATCTCTCTCACACGCGTTGGCTTTTTACCGGGCTTTCGAGAAGACGATCGCTCCCTTTCTAACCAGTGGCAAAATGTTCTATGGTGAAATATAACTAGGAAATGTTTATATAGCAATTACTATGGAAACAAAAGTGCTTTGCCCTGAAGTTGTTTGGGAATGCGTTAGCGAGTGGGGGTATGGTAATACGTATGCAAGTTCACTTCACATTTCAATGTTTATGTTTATTTTTGTTGTGTCTGTTAAAATTTTTGCTTTTTCAAAGATTTTTAGTGAAAATGGGAGGATAATAGTGTGATGAATATAAGTGTGTTAAAGTGCTAATCGGCAAGGAAAAGGTAAAATCTTTAACAATGAAATTTTAATTCAATAAACATTTCTTCACGCTTTAATCGGTACAGGGCTCTTTAGTATTAAAGTTTAATTATTCTAGGCGTATTAAGGGTTTAATAACTCAATACTTATATTACCATATGAGTTAAAAATATAATTTTGAACTTCAGCATAAAATATGAGATACCTAGGTATAAGTTTAATTTTATAGCAAATAATTGTTACAATCCTTTTTTTAATGTGAAGCCCAAATTTTAACGTAATAAATTAAATGAATAGATGTATTGGGTTTTTAAAGAATATTTACTTTAGTCCTTAAAGCTTTATCTTCTAAGTTCAGTATATAAAATTTTAATAGCGCCATCTACTTAATTCTATAGGTAAAGTCATTTTATCGAACGAAAATTGATTGATTCTCACGGTGGTACGTAAAGATTATGCCAGATGGCACAAACACTCTATCAGCTAATTTAATAACTTGAGTTAAAAATATCATTTTGTTTGGTGTATTAAGATTGAAAATGAATAATTATATAATAAATAGTCATTACTTTATGGTAAAAAAATTTGCAAAGCTTTATCTTCTCATTATACCATATCTAATTCCTGTCGTAATCTGTTTAAACAAAATAATTTCGATGATTCATATCTGCCAGGCATCCTGTTTTTAATTTTGTACATAGTTTGTTTATACTTTTTTCATGCTTTTCTTTTTTTCATGTATTGTATTGTATGTAAATATCCTTTTCTTTCGCTCAAGCAAACCCAAACGGCTCTTTTCAAAGTCACTGAAGGTATGCAATTGCATATGTCATACAATCTATCTAGCGGTAGGTATGCCTTCTGTGTGCTTTATTAAACACGTCCTTGACAGCACTGAATATGAAACTGAAGAGTGGAGACAGATCAAGATTGGTGTATTTTTATAAAACTGCTAAAAACAACAAAACCATATCTTGGCTTGCCCTAGTTTGGAGCCTTAGCTTCGCCACTGCTGACTAAACCTTAATAACAGATATATAAATATATTTATTTGCCCTGTTACCAGACCATTACTAATAATTAGAGTTGGACCGATTAGCCGCCGACTAATCGGTGAAGCCGATTAATCGGCCTATTTGTAGTCACCGATTAGTCGGCGATTAATCGGCTAAAACGGCTAATTAATCGGCTTTTTATTTTATTGATTCCAGCAAAGATTTTTCGTGATTTTCTGCGTGGTAACTGCGGCTACATTGATATGAGTAAAGCTTTAAATTTAAGAAAGTTATAGTTTTTTTCCCATGCATAAACTCACGTCATACATAACTTTTATTGAAAAATCAGTTTCAATAAAAGTTATGTATCACCTGTTTTAATGTTAATTATTCATCCATCACATGTTTTAATTTTAATTATTCTGGACATAGGAGCTTTGGTAAAAAAAAGAATCTGGTCCTTCCTCGGTCTAGTCGACCCATTCGTGCTACGGGTACCACCATAAAATAGCTGTAGGGTAGCTACCACGTATAAAATGTAAACGTGTAGTGGCGGTGTGAGAAGGTGAAAGAACTAACGCATATCTTCCCATTGGCGTCGTAAAAGTGTCACAGGCAAACAAACCAGGAGATGGGTAGCAGCATCTTCCTAATTACAACCAAAAATTAATACTGCAATTGTCAACATGGTACCGTCCAGCGTGGCAACTATGGAAAACAGCCAACTATAGTGGCAACTTGTTAAGATTTAAAATATATAAATTAGTTTTAAATAAACAGTATAAGAAAAAATTAATATAAATATTAATAGAATATTTTATAATTTTACAATAACATGACAATCAACAAGTGATGTTGCTAAGATACCTATTTCTTTTTAATATTTCGTGTATCTTCTTAACATTTGCCTTCCTTTTAGTACTTCATGCCCATTTTTATAGTTTTATATATTTAAAACTAAACAAAAACCTAAGTACTTACTATTTTAATTATACTTTTTAACTTTTTCTAATCGTAATGCAGAGACAACACAACAAAATAGAATATTAATAATATTATTCTTAATAAACTTTATAAAAAACAAATTTTAAGTCTCTCAATTTGCATAACAAAAAAAACTTAATTCTTGAATAAAGTTTGTTAAACTACACGCATATAGATTTTAAAAGACAAATAGAACATACTTGTTTCTGCACTTAAAACTAAATTGTTATTGTTTTTGTACTAAAAATTAAATCAAATTGTTATTTTTCTGTTCTTAAAGTTACAATAAATTGTTTTTTTTTTCCTGTAATGTTATTAAATAAAGAATCTATAATCATCTAAATAATTTGTTACAAAGAAATACTCAATTTGAAAAAGTATTGAAGGCTTTTTAGAAAATATTTAATTTATTTGTTATTTTTAACCAGTGGCAAATTTTGATGCAAAAAGGCCAAAATCTCAGCCTTTTCTGGTTGAAGTCGATTACTTTTTGTTTTGTAGATACTAGATATTCCCTGCCTCAGAAAAAAGTCTCACTATAATCAGAGCTAGCGGGGCAGCAAAGGAAAACTTTGGCTTAACGGGACATTTCTGGATATCTGGAAGAATTTTTGTTCCACCATTTTAATTTATCATCGGATAGGGACCGGCTGGGCCGATTAATCGGCCATTTCTTTACCGATTAATCGGCTAATCGGCCAATCGGCCAAAGTACTAATCGGCCCAACTCTACTAATAATTGCACATTAATTATATTAGAGATGTCTATAAAACTACTTATTACACCCTGTTTTTAATTCTACTAATAATTGCACATTAATTATATTAGAGATGTCTATAAAACTACTTATTACACCTACTTAATTATTCTTTACACCATAATATAGAATGAACCCTTTTTGACATTACTTTTTTATTTCTTTCAACAGTGTACTTATGTAATACCTAGCCTGTAGATTGTAAAAGTTCAGATCAAAACACCATAAGGGTTTTAAATCTAAAGAATCAAAATCAGTTTTAAGTAAGTAAAAATTATTTTAAAAATTTATATCTCCAAAATTATATATGTTTTGCAATATATTTTAGGAATGGACTAAAAACAGTAAGATATCTAAAAGGTTAGATAAATAAATTACCTTTAAAAGTACACTATCCCATATTTCATTCCATAACTCATCGAATTGCTCCAGCATCAGACACTGATCCCAGTCCGAGCCTGTGTCAGAATTACTCCATTTCTTTGTTTCAGGATCAACACCTCTAATACCCTCCTCACTAAACTCAATTACACAACCATGAGAGTTAGTGACTCCTATGTGTAAATCCTTGGAATTGTAATAGTCACTGAAATATAATTACATTTATCTTTATCGAAAAAGGATATGACTCAGTCTGGAAACATATTGCATGCTTGTTATGTGCAATATTTTTGCAATGGAGAAATATTAACTTACTTAAGGAAATCCCCATGGGTAGGTTTCATAACTATAGCCCTTGGATGCTGAGATGCTTTCACAAAAGGATATGGCACTCTAAAACAAAAATAGGCCACTTAGCAACAGACTTTCTAAATACATTAGTGGGACAGTCATGTATATACGGTTTACCACTCTTACCTGAATGGTAGAAGCTTATAGTCATATCTATCCAGTTTCTGTTGGCAAACTGGACATTTTTCCGGAATGATAGTACAAAAAACTTTGTGCTCACAATGGTGGAAACAAAGGATACCCGGATCCATTTTACACTTAAAATATCACAGTATTTTCTACTAAACACGAATAAAAAATTATGAAAGCAACTGAAGATTATTTTGCTACACTTTGGCGTAAAAATATTCAGATTAAACAACTGAAGAAATAGAAACTAAGAATTACAACATCGCTATTGTTCTTGTTCTACAAGCAAGGCAGGCAGTGAGAAGCTGAGAAGTTAGATTCAGCAATCTAAGCTATATTTAAAAGGCCTTCTAAGTAACGTTCGTAACACTGTAACAAATCTATGTATTTGTTTTAATTTAGTTGTCTCATTTTATATAAAAATTAATTTCATAATGCATTAAATTGTTAATCGTTTTTAAAGTAAAGGCAAGTAAATGATAAAACCTATTTAATTGGTAAACTAAACAAATAAAGTTATCACCAGTTATCACAATTCACAAGAAAAAAGCGAATGTTCTGACTTCTGAACGGAACGCTCTCTACAAGAAATCGAATTGTCAATGTCAAGAGTGAAAACTGACAACTGCTGACTGACAATTGCCAACATATGATTTTGATTTATATATCCGTAACACATTATTTTTATTGGCTGCTTTGTACACTTTTAAAAAGAAGTGTAATATATAAAAAATAAAAAATAAGTATAATATATACAGTATTATAGTTTCGAAATAATCTTTGACTGATAACAATAATTAACAACGAACTTTTAGGAGTTCGTTGTGATAAATGTTAAAACACATTCGTTATGTAATTACTACATACATAAACATAAACACTCACGCCTGTCACCCAGAGGGGTAGGCAGAGACTACGGACTTCCATTTGGCACGATCCTGACATACCTCTTTCGCCTCCTTTACATCCATATATCTACGCATACATGCTCATCGGTTAAGGGTACTTCTAACGTGGCCCATTTTCAAAATATCGCCAATTTAGTCTATAAACTTTTTCCTAGGGCGTCCCTTCCCGACTCGGCCATTCACATCTGCCATATAAATTTGCTTTGTCACTCTTTCCTCATTCATTCTTTCTACGTGACCAAACCACCGAAGCATTCCTTTCTTAATCCTGGTCACAACATCATCTTGCATACCACATTTATCTCTTATCACGCAATTTCTCACCCTGTCATTCAGATTACACCCTAGCATATTCCTTAAAGACCGCATTTCTACAGCATTTATTCTACTTTCGTGCTTCTTCTGCCACACCCAGCTTTCAACTACCATACATTAAAGTAGGGACTAACACAGCATTATGAATTACGTAGGCGGTCCCATAATGAATTGGCCTAACTATGAACCAATGAAGGAAATGAAACGAAACCAATTTTATTTTTAAATATAATCACCATGAATACTAACACACTTCTGACATCTGTGAATCAACATCTCTAAACCTTTATAAAAATAATCACATTTTTTATCCTCAAAATGACTGAAGACGGCCGCCTGCAACTCATCATCGCTTGAAAATTTTCTTCCTCTTAGGTCCCGCTTTAAATTTGGAAATAAATAATAGTCGGACGGGGCCATGTCTGGGCTGTAAGGTGGATGTTGAACTTCTGTGAACCCGCATTGACGAACTGCATCCTTCGAAACACCAGCGGTATGAACAGGGGCGTTGTCATGGAGCAACAGGACACCTTAAGACAGCTTGCCTCTTCGTTTTTCCTTTATCTTGTCTCGTAATTTATATATTAAAGAAGCATAATATTTGCCGTTCACGACTGTATTACGTTCTTTAAAATCCACCATCAAAATGCCTTGAAAATCCCAAAATATTGTGCACATCAGTTTTTTAGTCGATTGTTGCACCTTTGCCTTTCTAGGGGGCTTTTCACCCTTATAACGCCATTCCATTGACTCGCGCTTGCTTTGTGGATCAAAATACAAGATCATAGTTTCATCACCAGACTAGCCGCTCGATCACAGTCTTTGGATTTTCGCCACAAAGATCCAAGAACTCCGAAGCGCAGCGCACTCTTTCCTGTCTCTGTACCGCTGAAAGAAGTTTCGGTACCCATCTTGCACTCACTTTTTTCATGTGAAGATGTTCATGGATCGCGCGATGAATGGTACTCTTAGAGAGCCCAAGCTTTGCTGCAATTTATCTAATCTTCAAACGGCGGTCACTCAGAACCTCCTCTTCGATAAGAGCAATCGTTTCGGGAGTGAGCACTTCCACAGGTCGACCGTCGTGGCCAAAGTCTTCGACGGTTTCTCTCCCGAGGCGAAACTCTTTCACCCAATTTTTCACTGTGCTATAGAAGGGGGCAGACTCCTTATACACGCCATCCAATCGTTCTTTTATTTGGGCAGGGGATAAACCTTCTTTAAACAGAAACTTTATGACACTTCGATACTCAGTTTTCGACATTTTGAAAAAATACGCGAATCTCGTTATTCAAATGCCTGTTAAACTAAGACTAAGCATTTCATGTCGATTCATGTTTCTTATATTAAGTGCACGATAAACGTACTATTTAATGCAACACAACATGTAGCGAGATGTCGCGTTGAACTATATCAGGCCAGTTCATTATGGGACCGCCTGGTACCATACGTGCCTGTTTTGACAAATTTTGGTTTTTCATAATAGAGTGTAGTGCCCCATTCACTCTATTCCCTGCATTTACTCGTCGTTCTATATCCCTATCATATCTATCATCCCTGCTAAATACACATCCCAAATACACAAACTCATCCACTTGCTCAATCAACTCTCCTTCTATTCTTATTTCACATACCGTTTTGCTTTCTTCTCTTTCAAAAACCATCACTTTCGTCTTACTTGCGTTCACTTTCATTCCCCTTTCTTTTAATTCCCAGTTCATTAATGTAACCATCATTTGCAACTCTGCCGCCGATGACGCAAGTATGACTTGATCATCGGCATACAAAAGGCATTTGACGGTTAACTCGCCCATTCTTAACCCACATTCTTCATCTTTCAAAGTTTGCAAACACCGGTCCATAAATAGGTTGAACAGCCAAGGGGAAGCCACACAGCCCTGTCTGACACCTTTTTGGATGCCAAACCAGTCCGAGTAGACCCCATTGATCCTGACACAAGCACTAGAGTCCCTATAAAGAGACCTTAATGCCTGTATCAAACCAGCGCTCAACCCATATGAGTTCAGTGTTTGCCATAACACATTCCTGTCCATCCTGTCATAAGCCTTTTCCAAGTCCATGAACGCACAAAAAACTTTCTGGTTTTTGGCCAAAAACTTCTCCGCAATCATGCGCATGGAAAAGACTTGATCTGTACACCCCATTCCCTTTCTAAAACCCGCTTGCACATCCCAAATTTTTCCATCAGTTTCTTTCATAACTCTTTCAATTAACACCTTAGCATACAGTTTACCCACAATACTAAGCAAGCTGATACCGCGGTAGTTTTTGCAGTCCTGCTGTGACCCTTTTCCTTTATATATTGGTACTATAACTGCTTTACACCAGTCATCCGATACCCGTTTTAATTCCCAACATAAATTAAACAAGGTGTACAGCAGGCCTGCCACCACTCCCACTCCAGCCCTTAGCATCTCTCTCTATCATATCCAGCTGCCTTACCTGCTTTCATGCTTTTCATTGCTTTCATTATTTCATCTACACTTATCTCCATACCCCTTTCCACTTCTTTCGGAATTTCTAGTTCATTTAATTGATACGACTCTTCACTCATAAACACGCTTTCAAAGTATTCCTTCCATCTGTTTAAATTCGAAACTTCATCATTCAGAATACATCCATTCTCGTCTCTTATAGCATTTATTATAGGCTGTTTTGTATTTCCCCTGGCAGTTCTTACGAGTTTCCAGAACATTTTTATGTTAGCCTGGAAATTATCAGATATATAATATTTAAATATAATAATATTAGTAATTACATTGAGTCATACACATGACTCAATGTAATTACTAATATTATTATATTTAAATATTATGGCTAATGTTACAGTATAAATAATTATAAATATATATATATATATATATATATATATATATATATATATATATATATATATATATATATACAGTGTAAATAATTCACTCAAGATTAGCCAGCTAAATTTATTATACTTACTGCCTCAGGCAACCTTTATATTCTAAAGTTACAGACTATAAACGTCCCACAGCTGGGCACAGGCCTCCTCTCATTTCTGAGAGGGTTTTAGGGCAAGGAAGTGTCTACCGCGCTGCCCTAATGCATGTTGGCGAATTTCACATGTCTTCGAAATATTTTATTCTTATCTCTCGGACATGCAGGTAGCTTAACGATGTTTTCCTTCACCGCCGAGCACGTGGTAAATCAGCACTTAAAATTGCAATAATCAATTTCATTGATGCCGGCGGGGATCGAACCCGGGTTAACCGCGTACTGTGAAATTTACAGCGATCGCTATGATTACTTCTCTCCTGAAGCCTAATTTAGTAGATTTTTTAATGTTAAAAATTAGTCTAACGATTAGGCTACTAGTTATTAGCCTAATGTATAATTTAGACAGATAATAATGACAACTACAATAGGCTTTCTGATCCTGATTTTAATAATAATTTGCTTGTAATGATTTTTTATACATCACATACACAAGTACAAACGCAAGTACAATGTATAATAAATACATATTACACATCACTTAATTTTGTGTTTGACTAGGTTCGTTAAGACATTAATTTTATTTCAGTAACCTTTGTTAGGAAAAGTTGTCAAATTCAATATTCGTTCAACAAGCCAATCGACGTATCCAACTCGGTTAGACAACGTTCGGGAGATAACGACAAATCATCTCCTCATCACGTATTGATCATAACCTCTGTACCAGTGCGTATTACCAATTATGATAATATATGGAACTAGGACGTAGTCAGTCCATCATTGGTCTTTATACCAACTATGGGGAGGGCTACGCTCAATTCGGAATTTTTCTGTGGTAATATTCGTAACTTATCCCCGTTGAGCTATCAGTAAGTGAAGTGGAAAAGAACTGATAATACCTACGACTCCAAGATCTGGTAAGCGATGGCGAAGAAACTAAATAGAATGATAACACACGCAGATAGCTTTTTAATGCAGATTGCTTAGGACTACGATTACTTATATCGATGATGATGAACCTTTTTCAAGATTGAAATATGTGAAAATAAGTATATCTTGAATATTATTAATGTGTAGTTAATGTACCAACTATGTTATTATGTTATGATGATTAATATAGTTGCTGGTCAGGTAGGTACCTACTGTATTTTGATATGGTAAATAATAAGTAACAACTAAATACATGAACAAGAAAAAAGCATTTCAATGGTGAAGGCACTATTTTATGTTCTCAGGTGAATGTGGGTAAAAGGGTTCAATGAATTCTCGGGACGTTAGAATTTGGTCAATAGTTATTATTAAAAGAGTGACAGCGAGTATTGTATGTTTACGGGTTACTATAGCAACGATTGAATTGATAAAAATCGAGTTAACCACACCTCGGCCTAGACAAAATGAACCAAGAGGCCTAGTTTAACGTTCAAGCGAGTGCTGAGCATGTCGTGTGGTTGGTTTAAAAAAGAAGATGAGCTAAATAAAAATATGTAGTAGTTAAATTATCGATTTTA
This sequence comes from Parnassius apollo, assembly GCA_907164705.1. Lineage (NCBI taxonomy): Eukaryota > Metazoa > Arthropoda > Insecta > Lepidoptera > Papilionidae > Parnassius > Parnassius apollo. The sequence continues at coordinate 5,838,756 of CAJQZP010001607.1, read as the reverse complement.
AATCAAAATGTGATTAATTAAAGTATTCTTTATGCAAACAAATTAATTGTTAGTTAATAAAACTTGAATAATTAAGGTACATCGATTATAATCTAAATTAAAGTCATAATGTCCGTGAGAAGTGAAAAGGATATTCGAAGTTTATGGTGGATGCTTGTCGCAATACCAATTGTATCAGCCGGAATAGCTTGCTTAAGCAATCCTTGTCTTCATGGAATTTGTATTGATGATCTCAACAGGTAAATATAGCAATATCGTTTTCTTATAGTTCACATAAGCAACTACACTGCCATAATTAAAAAACAAATTCCCTATTACTTTTTAAACGATTATAAGTTAGTGTTTGACTACTATCGCGTAAAGCGCACTAATTTTGTTAACAAAACCCTATTCACTCATGCCTTAAACACACGTACATTGTAATCGGATGGAAAGATGGCAAATTATTTCACTTACTTGCTAAACGAATTATGAAATAAAAAGCAAACCCTTTTTATGAATAGAAAAGGTTTGAATTCGTAGTATGTTGAGAACGAACTGGTGGAGACCAGCCACTTCTATACACTGTAGTCCTATGATGGAACTGAAAGGGAAGAAGTCATGCAAACTGGCTGGCTGGCTGACTGGCTGCTTTGCGCCTCTGCTCGAGTGATGGTATTAACCATATAGGTGTCCCCTATAAGTCTCTTAGCTTAGCTCTTTTAATTGACTCCAAAGGCGTCGGTAGCATAGTGCAGCACCAGCCCATGTATGACAGCAATACTCCATGTACAACCAGACTTAAAGTAAAAGTTACAGCCTATATACGTCCCACTCCTGGGCACAGGCCTTCTTTTATTTCCGAAAGCCTGTTCAACCAGACTTGGCCTTTATATATTGTAAGCAACTTTCCTGGGGTAAAGTATCCACCCTATTTCGGTATGATATCCAGTATAACTTGTCCTCCGGTTCTAGAATCTTCTCGTCTAACAGTCAATGAGTGTGCGTTATGGTTGCGAGATCCAATTATTATGGTGGTAACCAAACTTTCGTGGGAGATTATTCGCACTAATAATAATATCATTATTATCATCATCACAGCCAATTACAATTCCATTATTGAACATAGACTACACGCAAGGAATGCTACACAGCGTGGTCTTGAGCCGCCTGCATTCAACGACCTCCTGCATCATCTCTAACCAGGTTCATCACTCCATCTAGTAGGGGGTTGCCCCACGCTTCACTTACCAGCACGAGGCTCTCAATCCAAAACTTTTCTCCCCTGACGGCCCATTGTCACTTCAACTTACTGATCCATTGGGCTTTGTCATTATAGTCTTTGGTCTTTGTCGATTACTCCAGTTTTACTTTAGATATCTTTATACTTTTTTATAGTACAGGGGGCAAACGAGCATGCGGCTCACCTGATAGTAAGTGACTACCGCCGCCCATGAACAACCGCAATACCAGGGGAATTGCAGATGCGTTGCCGGTCTTTTAGAAAGGAGTAAGCTCTTTTCTTGAAGGTCCCTAAGTCGTACCGGTCCGGAAAAGTCGCCGATGGTAAACAATTCCACAAAGAAGTTGTACGAGGAAGAAAACTCCTAGTAAAACGTACAGTAGTGGACCGCCCAGTATCCAGATGGTGAGGATGATATCGGGAATTTTGACACGATGTGCGTTTGAAAAATTTGGCGGCTGGAACTAATCCGAACAATTCTTCAGAACACTCCCTATGGTAAATACGATTGAAAACGCAAAGCGATGCAATATCCCTACGCAGCGCCAGTGAGTCGAGCCAATCAGAAAACACTCGGTCGTCAACGATTCGAATCGCTCTGCGCTGGATGCGGTCAAGTGAAAGGAGCTGGCACTGGGGTGCTCCTGCCCAGAGATGAGAACAGTATTCCATGTGAGTCCGAACTTGCGCTTTGTAAAGTTGCAAGCGATGTGCCGGCATGAAATACTGTCTCCCTCTGCTGAGCACACCAAGCTTTTTAGAGGCCAATTTAGCCTCCCCCTCCAAGTAACCACAAAACTGCACACTATTCGATATGTCGACGCCGAGGATTCTGATGCTAGCTGAGGAGTGCCTTCAAACTGAGGAGATGCGACAAAGGGATTCTTTTTAGCGATTATATATACCGCGCAATCTTGTGTCTTCTGAGGGTTAAACTGGACTAGATTTAGTCATCCGCAATCTGCAGACTTAATGTTCTTACACAAGTTACTGCATAACAAAATCAAAAGTACGCAACTCCTCGATCACATTAAATTAGTTATCCCGTACAGATATCCTCGATATCCAATTCGCAAACTATTTAGCATAACTTGCCACAAAACTAATTTAGGCGCGCATTATCCCCTAGCCAGAGTATGTAACACATACAATGTAATTATGACCAAGATACCGGACATCGACATTTTCAACGACTCTGCCCGACGCTTCAAAAAAAAATTGACCAATTTCTTTTCACCCTCTCAGCACACACTCATTCCTTAGTTAGTTTTTTTTTTAATGTAAGTTTTGTTTTGTATTCAGTGCCATTGTGGTATAATGAGCTGCACATTACGGTAAATGTTGTGTATACCTGTAATTGGCACACAACATTTGTTATTGTGTTGTTGTTAATGTTTAATGTGTTTTGCTGTTGGTGTACCTTATAAGTAAATAAATAAATAAATAAATCTGAGACATTGTTCAGCAAAGACTTCAGGCACAAGTTTGTCCCGGTATTCGGAGACGTTTTCTCAAAAAATATTGGTACGGCCGGTGTACCAGTAGTTTCTCAACAATTTTACCTATGTGCTCCGACTTTGCCTTGGCAATGACTATTTTGAAGGACCTGGAGGCAGAAATATACTTCTTTTTTGGGACGCTGGTGTTTACATCCCGGGACATTGATGCCTCAGCCCAGGCTCGGTTACTACCGATGATGGGACCCAGGATATACTCCTGCTTATAGCATGATGCTATTTTACATGAGCGACTAAACCATGCCTGAGATCTGCCTACGATGGGCACCACAGAGGACGGAATAAAAAGTTCCATACCCTGAAGTACCACATCAGCGACAGGATCAGCAACATCGCTAGGATCGTCCGGCGAGAAGCAAAGCCGCCCCCAAGTGTGGGATGCAAAAAAAGACTGCATCCCATCCCAATCGGCTGACCTATAGAGCCAAACACGGCGGCAGCCTGTATAATGCAACCGCAACGTTAATGTGACTGGCACCACAGTCCGACGAGCCTAAAGGGGCGTCGACGGAAACCTGATATCCGTCCGGATGAGAAGTCAGCGGAAGGTCCAACAGGGAAGGTGTATGATCTTCCACATCTGGAATCCGCGTAGGCGCAGTAACCAGTTGTGTCAGACCATATGCCGAAGCAAAGTCATAAACAGATCTCCCCGCATGATCGGTTAAACGTGAACCGAGCCATTCGGCGTGGCGGGCGTCGCCAAGGATCATGATCTCTGCGGATGGGATCTGCTGTAGCACGGAATCTGTAGCCATTTGGACGTGGTCAAGGAGTCGGTCTGTTTCGGTATTAGCGCTATCGGACCTATCGAGGCACCCGTAGATGCGTGGTTGGTCATCGCTGTCTACGCGCAACCATAAGATGGACATGTTCGTACCTTCAAGACTGCCGAGGCGTTGAAAACAGATGTCCTCTCTGACGTATACGCAAACTCCAGCCCGTGGCACAAAGGAATGTTCTAATTTGTACCCCGGGTAGGAGAGATACGAAGTATAAGCCGGAGAGGACACCTGAGTCTGGGTTAAAAAGAGCTTCGCTGTCTCCAGATGGTAGTAGACAGCGTGAAGGTTGGAATGAAGTCCCCTGATGTTGCAAAAATTGACGGATAGCGTGGCAGGGGTCGCCTTGGTTTTGTTGCTCCGCTTGCCCCGTGTAGTTTTTGTCGCGAGCGGAATTGCGCTCCACCCCCAGAATATGCGGAGCAGCCTGATCACCCACGCTCAGGAAGAGTAGGATAACTTGGTCGTGGATACTCAGAGGGAGGAGGAGAGGGATTCTCCGTCGCCAAAGGTGCTGGTACCCTCCTGGGGTAGATCGTCACTTAATTCCGCTACCAAGTTATGTGGAGGGGCGGGGGGAGGAATTGGGCCACCTGCACTCACCAAGCGAAACGCAGAGGTAACTCCCTACTTTACGCTGGTGTTCTCTGAGGTCGTGGTACCGCCCCGGTTTGAGCCGGCCCATCTGTGCGACAGCAAAAGCTGCCGCAAAGAAACTTTGAGGATAGCCCTCTCTATAATTTTCTGAGAGACCAGCAGTAAATGACCACGAGACTAGGACTTAGATCCATATATTATCACTGGCAACTTTAAGTTGGAGAGCAACACACAGTGGTCGTACACTATTGTTTTTAAGTTTTAAGGTATACGTGAGAAGAAGGTGTATCGAAGTCTCCCGAACGCCATCATACCAACGCAACTCCATCTTCACCCGGGGTCTTGCCGTTTTTAAAGTACTAAAGGGTCATGCTTACCAAGCTAATGTCCAGGATATTATCGGAATAGTTTCGGATGGGACTTGCTTTTGGACAGAGCAGTAGCAAAGACTTGGGAACCTTGGTTTTGCTCAATCACTTCTTCAATACGAGCTTTATGGAATTTGCGTAAATCTCACCTTGCGCATTTGGAAATCCGTCTGCTCAATTGCCTATACGCCGACATATCTGTTGAAGATTGCAGCTTCATTTCCCTTGTAACAGCATTGAGAATATGTAAGGTTAAATTGTAACTGATGTGTGAAAAATAGTCTAATTATATACATAGCCGTAGTTATACATATAGTAGTATATAAATAGTGTATAATACCAATCTACTCCACTTTTTATTTGAGTGTACCGAGTTTGGTGATTCTGAGTATAAATTACGCAAACCTTGACGACACACTCCTCATCTTTATAACGTTGTTAACTAAAGAATTATGGACAATTAAACCGACAAGTCCTTGGTACCGATGATGCAGAGAATAATCGTGTCCTTCCATCCTCTCTCATATAATTCTATAACATCTTAGTGCAACTTTTTGGGTACATGTGTTAGCTGTAAACAGGTCGAGTCATCGAAGGTGCCAACCGAAACCCCACAGGTCCGCTGCTGAACGTAGGTCTCCCCCAAGGAATGCCAAAAAGCACCGTCCTGAGCCACCTGCATCCATCTTCTTCCTACATATCTTACCAGGTCGTTACTCGATCTAGAAGGGGGCTACCCTATATTTCTCTTACCGGTACTAGAATGCCACTCGAGAACCTTTCTTCGGCATCGGTTGTCTTTCTTTAATCTATATGGCCGTCCCATTACCACTTCAGTCAGGTATCTATAGTTGGTTCAAAGTTTTGTATATATTTCCAACATCAGTCGGTTACAATGCTTCGTCAATCAATTAACCATAAAAAAGATGAAAAATTCACCCTTACACTCTTAATTGATTTTATTTAATTATATTTGTATTGCTGTGAACGGTTTTAATACTGTTTTTTAGTTCTTACCTTATAAATTTCGGTTTTAAATAGAAAATTTAAACAATCCTTTTTACAATAGAAACATGGGTCATAATTGCCGGTGCACTGTTGAATTTAATTGAATGTAATTTAAAGAAAGTACGCAGATGCCGCTGTTATGGAAATTCCGGGGAATGAAATCAATGAATCTATTTCACCGGAGTTGTTTTTCCAAAATCCGTATAAAATGGATATATTATCAGGTTTGGCAAATACAGTGGATGAAGAAAAGCTTCTAGTCAAGAAGCACTAATGATACAATCACAAATAATGAGGATTTCCGTAGTAGAACTCAAGTGGCAAGGGGCAAGACATATAGCTTTTTTATAGAATAAGAGTGGTAAACGAACACAGTCCACCTGATGGTAAGTGGATGCTGTGGCCCATTGGCATCTACACCTACCCACGATTAAGAATCAAAATGCAGATGCGTTATCACCCCTGAGGGGTAAGATGAAATGCCTCGTTTCAGGTGTCAGCAATTAAGTTTGTAATTTTTAAAGCTGTGGCGCTGTATACCATACCCACTTTTGACTAATACTTAATTATAATATAATGAAAATTTTATGCGGAAAATAGAAGAAAAAAAGGAAGAATTTAAAGTTATGTCATTCAATAAACAAGCCTAAACCACGGAGTAGATACTGATAATATTCCGTGGCCTAAACGCAAAATGAACGAGTTTTTTAATTTACATTTTTTACATATGCGAAGAATCAACATTCGCGGGTGTGAAACTGAAAGAGGATATCTCTTAAATCCCAGATTAAGCGAACAGCAGTGAAACCGTTATAGTGTACTTTACAGGGTGTTGCTATATTAAAATTTTGGTGAAATTTGACCGTTGATATTAAGATAGGATTACCCGATAATCCGATCGGTACTTTTGTTTCACGTCTAGCCATGGTTTAACGATATTACTTTGTTTTTAAACTGTAACAGATTCCTTTTGCTGTTAAATTCTTTGTTTGAGGTTAGTTGCATGTGTCATTGGACTGCAGGAGCCATTTCTGATCAGGTGGACTGTTAGTGACATCAGTTTAATGTTATAAAAAATCAACATATTTACTAATTTAAAAAAATAATATCATGTATTATATTATCCTCAGTACGTACATGTGCTATTGCATAGACGGTTATACTGGAGTACAATGTCAAACAAACTGGGACGAGTGTTGGTCGGATCCATGCCAAAACGGAGGCACCTGCATTGATGGTATTGCTTCATATAATTGCTCTTGTCCTGAGGGATTTATTGGTGAGTGATTTTAAGAGCATATTTATAGGTTAAATAAAAAGTTTTTATAATCATATTATTTTCCAGAAACATTGTTTAAGGTCATACTAAGACTAGACTTGATGTGATTCGGCACGCATTTTTAAAGACAACAACAGACTAAACCTAGTACTTATTCTCTATAGACGACTTCTTCAAGCATCTGCGCATTGAGTCGTGTCGCATCTGAGTGTGATTTTTTACCTATTATAGCTCAGTTATAGTAGAGATTTATACAAGTTTATCACTAGCAATCCGCCCGGCTCCGCATGGGTGATTTTTGGATTTCGACAACATATGCATGTATTATACATACATGTAAGCCTTCCTCTTGAATCATTCTGTCTTTAATGAAAACCGCATCAAAATCCGATGCGTAGTAAAAAGATAAGCGTACACACGGCGCGGCGGTAAGCGACTTGGTATTATACTATTTAGAAAAGACTACGATACACAAGCATTTGAAAAAAGAATGAAATTTTCAGATCGTTATGTAGCGTGCGGAGACTGCTCCCCTCTCCAAGTACACATATCATAGTTCCTTTTATTCACCACAGTTACAAAATTCTTGTATATTTTTTCGGCTTTTGCGCCTTGATGTCATCCTGGGGTGCCCTTTGGGTCGGTAATTTATTTTATTTTATGTGGTCCAGTTTATTTTATCCTAGAGATGCAATGTAGTGGCGGAATAAGTATATCCACTAGCCGATATTATTCCGTGGGTGTCGTTAAGGGCGATACAGGAAAGAAACTGGGAGGTGGGCAGCAACGCCTTCTTAATAAGGCTGTTGCCAACCCGCCTGCCAAGCGTGCCAATTATGCCAAATGAGGTAACGGAGGTACGAAGAAGACCTATTCCCTGCAATGGGCTTTGATAGGCTATAACGGTAACATTAACGGCGTTCAAAAGTCCATGCCAGGGCTGCCTTTGTTTGAGTTGCCAGTACTATAAAAAGAAGTTTTAAAAGTAACTGCAATTTTTGGTAAAATAGATAAAAGTTTTAGAAATAGAATAAATTTGTCGATTTATTGTTTTGTTTACACTTTTACTAAACAAATCTTAAGTAAAGATATGAGATAAAAGATATCAGTTAAATGATTCCTAATATTGCCTTGAACAATTACAAAGTCTGTCGTCTCTCTGTGACCGTGTATTGATTGGCGGTGTAAAAATATTATCTACCCCATATCGCCCCGTAGGTGTTGTAAGAGCACAGCCCTTCACAATTTCACTGCTGAACTCGCCCTCGCCCAAGGAATGCCACAAAGCACCGTTCATAGACACCTGCATCCATCGACTTCTTGCATGTCTTACCAGAGGCGACAGAGGTAAATAAACCAGATGACAGTCTTCCTAATAAGAAATTAAAAAAAAAACTGCAGTTGCCAACCCGTCTGCCAAACGTGGCAACTATTGCAAATATCCCCCTTATGGGACAATCTTCGGGGTAGGCCTATGGTCAGCAGTGGTTTTTTTTTTTTTTATAGAAGAGGGGGCAAACGAGCATGTGGCTCACCTGATGTTAAGTGATCCGCCGCTGTCAACGCAAGTGGTCTTTAATAAACGGTAACAAATGGATAATGGATTATAAATTTTTTTGTACTATTTCAAACCAGCGCTTGACTGCTATCCCACTTGATGATAAGTGGTGATGCAGCCGAAGATGATGAAGCGCACCGAAATAACAAAAGCCTATTCACTCTCGCCTTTGTAACCTCCCTACATTTGTAATCTTATGGAAATATAGATGTTGGCAACATACTTCCACTCCTTTGTAGTACGCATGACGTACGATCAACAACGACGCAACGAAAGGGCTGGCTGAGGCGCCTGATTGTCCGATGGTGGAAGGGAGAGTGAGGAGTGAGGAATTAAGTTATGCAATTCCTGCGCACATTACGAAATGCATTCTGTAAAAAAACATAAGGCAAGCTACTTTGCGTCTGTGTTCGAGACTGGTGAGCTTAGATTTAACCAGACTCGGGAATCCCCATGAACTCTTAGCACGCCTTTCCGTTGAGTGATTTCATTAATAGTCTCAGTGTTATCTATTTTTATGCCTACTCATTTTACTACTTAAAAGAGGTCATTAACCTTTATAGTCGGGAACATTCTCGTACAATGTGACGCAATACACAACTGGCTGTCGTAAGCTCGTAAGCAGTAGCAAAGTATCGCCACAACTTTGCAAGGACTCTTAACTCCCTTGCAGTTGCTTTGGCTTTGGACTCGATGAACCGCCCGAAGTTCAGGTTTAAAAAATCTAAGTTTAAAGAATGATCCGTATAAACCAGCGATACATTTCGGAAAGAAGGAACTAAGGTGAACTGGCTCCTTTTTGCAGTGAAAATACACGCTTGTGTTTTGGAAACATTGGAATCCTAGAAAATTATTTACTTTTGCATTTATTTTAACATCAAATTAAAACTACTTGATTTGGTATTATTAGCCATATAACTAATAGAGTAGGCTACGACTATTCATTTATTTTAGCCTATTAAATGTGCATTCGCTAATTATAGACGTAGGTAGTGGTTTTCGTTGCGGCGCCACTCACTATACGACGAAGTCAATATCGACACACTGTTATTAAAAACTTGGTATTTTCATTCAATAACATAATTTTTGAACCATGAAAGGTAAAAAAATTTTTTTTTTTTTTATAAATTTAATCAAATCACAGCCTCGTACGTATTTTTATGTCTTTGAACATATTAAGCCGGGGGAAAAGTTTCTTCGTATTTTAAAATATACAAATTCAAGACGTTTTTTCTAAGTTTAATTACATTTAATTATAATAATATACTGGGTGATTTTTTTACTGTCTGGACAAAATAGGGTGTAAGAGATGAACGGAATAGAAGCTCATGGGGCTGATATTTATCAATTTTTTATTTTATTTTACAATAACATATTATAATTTGTAACAATAAATCCCATCAAAAACATAAATATGAAATGAGAGCCAAGTTCAATATTATGATATATGCCTTGGTTGTTGACTACAACGACAAAAGAAGTGAGATATAAATGGGTGCCAAGTTCAATGGTCAGCCCTGAAATGTATTTATAACAACATAAAATATCGTTTCTTCTTATAACTTAGGATAATATGTTGTAACCTAAGATCTGACTTGGCTAGTTCTCATATACGAATTATATTATTGCATATATACGCATTTTCTGTTTATACTTAATTTGGTCAAGTCGCGGCGGTATAACACGCGCAGATGCTTGTACTCTACAATAGAGCTGTCTTGTGACTTGATTTGATTTGTATTCCATGTGAACATATACATTACTTAATATCTGAAACGGCGATCGCATGGAATAGGCAGCTTCCGTCGGGAGGCATTGGAATAATTCGGTGTAAGGTAAGTGTGTCACCCAGCCGTAATTCTATTGTACGACCCATTGTACAATATACGTAATAAATGGATAATTATTTAAGATGATTACATAACAAATTACCTGTTATCTATTGAATTCTGAAGAAAATTTGTTACCCTACCAATAAGTTCTCATTCTCAAACTCATTCAGAGTTAGGTATACATACCTACTTATAACTTTACTAAAATTATTATTAATTTTTGATTTAAACTATTTCCTATACCATCTGGACACGCGGTGCGTACTTACTAAAAGAATTGTAATAATAATATGACCACAAATATATAAGTATTTTTTAAGAAAACCCATTAATTTCGTAGCATAAATCGCCACCTCATAGGTCAGATATCGAGAGACAACCGGACAGCAAAACGGCGCTCGCGTTTATGAGCACTGCTGCCAGTGCCACCTGCCACTCGCTCGGACCTCGGACACGTTCGCGTCAAGGTTTTATCGCACCGCTCCCACCCGCTCCTCCAGTGGAGTACCGCGCGCTCTGTACATGTTCCTAATAGAATCAATTAAGTGAAAAATTATAATAAAATGATAAAAATTTATCAGTTTCTGATTTATTCCTTTGTATTCACCTATTTACCTATCTGCATGCCAAATTTGAACTTTCTAGTTCATTTGGAACTGGGTTAGAGTTTTGATCTATAGGTCAGTCAGTGATAAAAATGACGATTTTTAGACGTTAATATCTAAATAACCGTTTGAGATGTGTTTACGAAATTTGAAGTACATATATATCTTGCAAGTCTCAATATATGTGCCAAATTTGAAACGTTTATGTGAAATAGTTTTTGAGTTATGAGAGGGTCAAAAGTGGCTCCAAATGGTTCGTGTAATATACACACGGTGCGGCTCGCCGTTCTGCGTGAACTTGGCTTGACACGCTACCGCGTGTCTAGATACCACAAATAAGGTACGTATTATTTTTTTTCTAATGTTCCAAAAAAAACAAAGAAACGGGAAGGGGAAGAGGTTTTTGGTTTTTCCCCCTTTAAATGGGGTGTCATTATTTCGATAGTAATTAAATTATGTTGTTATTTTAGTATGTACCGAAAGCTTATTTTAAATTAGTAGTATTTATTGATAGACCAATTTCATAATAATATGTTAAAGTAAAATAAAAAAGTAAAATATCAGTGCCATAGGCTTCTATTCCGTTCACCTGTTACATCCTATTTATTCCAGACGGTAAAAAATCACTAAGTATATGTGCCATTTTGTTCGATAAATTGTTGCCATCTTGTAGGTTAATCCCATTGCTATAGAAATCTTGGGATTTTTGATGAACAAAATGAGACAAGTAGTTTTGACAGTCCTCTTTGGATGTTAACCTAACACTACCCAAAGAATTCTGAAGAGACCGAAACAAGTGCAAATCTGAGGGTGCAAGGTCCAGGACTATATGGTGGATACATTAACACTTCCCAACCAAGCTCTCTCATTGTTTGCTGAGTGACCAAGGATGTGTGTGTTTTGGCGTTATCATGATGAAAGACCACTCCTTTTCTGTTGACCGATGCCGGCCGTTTTTTCTCAATTTCTTGCTTGAGTCGTATTATCGATATATCGATTAGTTGTCGGCAGTAGAGATCCGAATCGATGGTTTTACCCGGCGGTTAAAACTCATAATACACACAGCATCACTTATTACGTGTTAATCCCGTTTTCGCTACAGTCCGTGGAGCTTAACTACTATTTGAATTTTACCATGACCTTTTTCGCACGGCGGCTTTTCAATGGCGGGAAAGTGTTCTTTGCTTTTACTTTCTTTTAATGGATTAATATTAAAACCAGCCAGCTACAAACAGTACAACCAAAGAGATTTTTCTTCAATTTTATACAAAGAAAATACGAAGAAACATTTTCCCCGACTTATTATTCATTATTTAAGTCAATTTTCTACTAGAGTTAACAGTCGGTCCAGGGAATTGTGTGACGGCTACCGTTACTCTTCAAACCGCGTGTGTGTGTGTATGTGTGTAGTGCCTTGTTGTAGGGGAAACTGAAAATTGAAAATGACCCCTATGTGTATTTATATTTCTTTATTAACTAATTTTTATTGACTTTAAATTTAACCTTACCTATATTTGGCAAGTGCCGTGGTAGCTTAGATGGTTAACGCTCGCTGTAAATATAACAGAACGCGAGTAACCCGGGTTCGATCCCCGCCGGCAGCTATGAAATTGTTTATTTGCAATTTTAAGTGCTGATTTACCACGTGCTCGGCGGTGAAGGAAAACATTGTGAGGAAACCTGCATGTCTGAAGAATAAGAAAAAAAATATTTCGAAGACATGTGTAGTTCGCCAACACGCTCTGGGGCAGCGCGGCGGACAGTTCCTTGCCCTAAAACCCTGTCAGAAATGAGGGGAGGCCTGTGCCCAGTAGTGGGACGTATGTAGGCTGTAACTTTAACTTATTTAACTTTTTTATATTTGGCAAATTTTTGTCTCGACTGTACAGGTGAAAACTGTGAAACGAACTTCAACGAATGCGAATCCAATCCTTGTCTCAACAATGGGACATGTATCGATTTGACGAACGAGTACGTTTGCCACTGTGTTCTTGGATTCTCTGGGCAGCACTGCGAAGTCGACGCGGCAGTGTGTAACTCTACCGACGAAGTGCGCTGTCACAACGGAGGCCAGTGTGTTGAGGGACCTGGATATAAGTTCTACTGCAGATGCTCGCAAGGTGAGTGTTTTTAAAATGATAAATTTATAAGCGAGCATCGTTGGTTACGTTGCAAGTAAAAAGTGTGTCCGATTCTCGTTTCTTACCATATGTAATATACTGCTATTTTGTGAGAACGTGTAGTTGCGTAAGAATATCCACTAACCCATGTCATCCCTTGGATGTCATAAGGGGCGACAGAGGGAAACAAATCTGGAGATGGTCAGTAAAAAAAACGACTAACAATAAAAAGCTGCGGTTGCCAACTGGCTTACCAAGCGTGGTAACTGTGCCAAATATCTCCCCCCCCCCCTCACCTACGAGGCAATCTATGGGGGAGGCCTATGTTCAGCAGTGGACTTTATTTATTTATTTTTATTTAAACTTTATTTTTATTATTTTTTATTTTTACTTCAATAGTCTGTAAGCTGTAACGGTAACGCTAGCGGACCTTCCAAGTACTACAGTAATACAGTTGCAGCGCGACTCTACCCCATAGAGTATTTAACAAAAATGCACATTCAAAATATCACCGGCCTAGACATAAGAGAGAGTGGAGGCCTATTGTAGTGAAGGCCTTACGAATATATTTTTATGTTTTAGAATTAAGCTATAATTTCAGTTAATGTACCTAAACTTCCAAACGTCTGAATAATCTGAAATTTTGAAGACGTGTCAACATGACAACGCAATAATTTCATAACTATATTCTCACTAGGATTATACCATCACTGCTCATGATAGATGAGGGTTGTTTAAGTTTTTTTTTTAATTCCAATACGTAAAAAAATACTTACTTAGCCGTCAGCCACCATAGAGTCTACTGTGACTGAGTCTATAGTACTCGTGAGGATGCCTCGTGTAGAGGCGAAACACGTTTCGTATTATCGTCTATGGTGTATCTTTCCTAGTGTAGTTTTGTTAGGAGAAGTGGTGCTGGGATTTGTGGTGACGGGATTAGTGCACGCAATTGAGGGAGGGCGGGAAGTGCTCTTCAAACTAGGTAAGACACATCATTTTATTTTATTGAGCGGATGTGTGCGAATTAATACTGCCGTATAGTAATTATCCTCGCATGCTATCTCTGATCGGGCAAGAAAGGTTAGGACGAAGTAAGAGCATGGGCACTTGTACGATATAATGTCCCCGATAAAGTTCACAGCTTTGATTTTTCAACCAAACTGAAATTCGATGGCCGAAATTAGACTACGAAGACGACTACATCCACTGACTCGAAGTGGAATAATGTTACAGTGAACTAAAAGGTCGTTGTCATTGTCCACTATTAAATTGCTACACTTTACACAATAAGAAGGATATTATTAGTAGGGTGGGATAGGGGTAGTAAATAAATGAACTTTCTTTGCTTTTTTTACTAGGAAAGGGGATACGAGCACACAGTCAACATGAAAGTAAGTGTTTGCTGTGGCCCATAGACATCCACATCTATCCTCGAATCAATATCAAAATGCAGATGCGTTGTCAGCCTGACGACTAAGATGGAATGCCTCGTTTCCACTGATATAGGTCTCTGGTTCTCTACACTCACCATCCGAAACATTACAGCGTTAAGCTGCCATTTTACGCTGGTATTCTGTGAGAGCGTGGTCCTTCCCCTGTCAAGCTGACCCATTCGTGCACCAACTGTAATATAGCTATATTTTAATTCAGCTATATTCGGGGCTATATGATATCTGGAGGCGTCACGCGGGCAGTCAGCCCACTTATCGTTGAACCCGTCACCGAAGTTTATAGTCGCTCTTATCGATATAGACCAGGATATCGTTTGCCTTGTCTAAAATACATAAAACGGCTAAGGTGTGCGTGCAATGACGAATGACGATAAAAGTAAATTACAGTTCTAAGGGATTGTTGCTCAACTCTGGATAGTTAATGAACTGATTATGGGTCAATGAAAGTAAGATCATAATTAAACGGCCTTCACACGACAGACAGCTGGGCCCCAATTCCATAGAAGTAAGGCTGTCCCAAACAGCGACGAGATAAAGACCACAGCGGTGCTCCAATTCGTGTTGGCGGAGTTCACGTGCTCTCGAAATAGTTTTAATTGTTCAGACACGCCGGTTCCATTATGAATGTTTTCTTTCACTGTTGAGCACTTGATAAATCAGTAACTTACCAACTACTAGCTACTGTCCCTAAACTACACGACTCTTTAATAGTTTTTTTTTAAATAACTCCTATACCAATGCAGGTTGGGCGGGTAAATTCTGTGAGGATCAAATAGACGAATGTGAATCGAACCCATGTCAGAATGGAGGCATGTGCATCGACATACACGCAGACTACATGTGTGCTTGTGCTTATGGTAAGTTCATTTGATGTAGACTATATTTTTTCAGCGTTTCTTGTTCTACGAAATCCATATTGTACCGAGACCGGTTGGATAATTAGAGACTTAAGAAATTAAGACGAAAGAAAAGTATGTACCATTTGAGAATACCAATTCCACAAACGGCCGATCACAACTGTCCAATGTCCTTAATGTCCGCGTACGACCTCTCTGTGGAATAGTTTACCACCGGCGATTTTCCCGGACCGATACCACCTGGGGACCTTCAAGAAAAGAGAGTACTCCTTTCGCCGACCTTCATCCCTGGTGTTGCGAATGTTCATGGGCGGCGGTAGTCACTTAACATCAGGTGAGCCGCATGCTCGTTTGCCCCATCTTCTATATATTAAAAAAAATGTTCATACGCAGGAGTAGCCTATGGTGCAGCTTTGTGTTAATTGGCAGATAATGTTTTTAGCATTAAGTCCGCCTTTTGATCCTGTAAAGTACTATCAAGTTCAGCCTATCTAACCTATCCTATCTAACCTAAGTCGACGTTTTGAACAAAACTTAAATATTATTTTATATACGCTTTTAATTCAAAATTTTGTCATTAATATTACCTAAACATATTAATAAAAATTATTTATCTTTTAAGGATTTACTGGTAAAAGCTGCGAAGTTCAAATTGAATTCTGTGATGAAAATTCGTGCAGTAATGATGCATTATGTGTTATTGAAGACGGCACGAGAGTTTGTTATTGTGTACCAGACTACCACGGAGAGCGGTGTGAACTGCAATACGACGAATGTTTACTCGGGCCAAGGTTAGACATTTATTATGTAGCTAGACAAGTTTATAGGTAGAAACAAAAACTAATAACACTTTTGTAAACTAGGCAACATAAAAATTCATAACTCTGCTTTATCAGATTATTATTTAGTAAACCCGTTACGCTCAATTTACACTGCTGCGGAACGGAATGGAAGCGAATTTTGTAACGAAATTGTACATAGTAAAATAAGTCTTATGTTAATTGTGTAACGTGCAAACTAGATATGTGCCAAAAAAGAAGTCGCGAGTCGAGAATTCCCCGGAGGACGCGCGATTTCTTTAATTAGCAGTGTAAATTGAGCCTAGGCAGGCGGATTTAGGAACGCAGTACCGGCACCACATCATGTCTTGCAACTTTCATTTCATGGCACTGCCTGTCGTCGGCCTGGATGTTTTATATTGTATTTACAATAGTAGACTTTTGGGACATCCACCGGATGAAATATAGTGGTGGTGTTAAGGCACTTCAAAACAGCATCCTAAAATAAAAAAATAACTATCTATGAGAACAAGAAAACTACGATGCGGTTATGTGAGAGATGTCCTGAACATAGCACAATATACATGCAACATAGCACAATAAGTATGCGTTTTCCACACGGTGTGGCAACATCGCCATTAGATAACGGACATCTACAAAAACAGACTTGCCTTACACTGGGAGGTGTTTAATACGTCCAAAGCGGTAGTCAAAAAAGGCATGTTGTGATTTTAATGAAAATATACACTCTACGTTTACAACAAATAGCCCAAAACAGTATTTATCTTTGTTGAACTTCTAAAAAGACAACGATAAGCGTTCTGCACGAGCAGAATGATTAGATCGTACCGATTGATGGTCACTAGCAGTGAATATGGTAATAATAATACGACTATATAAAATCAATATTACAATATTAATTGTGTCTTAATATTAACGTTCATTTTCAGGTGTATGAATGGAGGGACATGTATTGATGGTGTGGATAACTTTACCTGTTCTTGTCCGCCGAATCTAACTGGATCATTGTGTGAATGTCTAATATTAGATGACAATAACTACGACTGTGAATACGTTAGTCCAACGCCCTTGTTCAAAACTACATCGCCAATATTCCTAACGACACTTACGGAAGAAATGATAACCGATATAACAGTAACAACGCTACCGACGATTTACACTAACGCAACTTCTAAATATAGCACTAGTATGTCCACAGTAGCATCCGAACCTGAATTTTCAACTTTTCCCGCAACTGACTTTACATCAACTACAGAAGTCGCTTCGTTTAGTACTGCAACATCAATAAGTGAAAAAACAACAAGACAAGAAACGACGGTATTGACGTACACAACTACACCAGAATCGGAAGAAACAACTACAATGACAACGGAAATTGCTACACTAGAAACGCAAACTCAAAAAACAATAAGACCTGATGATTCTAAAACAGATGTTCCCTTAGAGAATAAAGATAATAATGAAATAGTAACGGATTCTACCACACCATTTACCTCATCTGAAGAACTAGAAACTACGTTATGGGGCAACCAAACAACGATGAAGGAACTTACTCCATATCCAATAAACGTTACGATATACTCTGATCGTCAAACCGGAGCTGAAGTAACAACGTTAACCACAGAATTATCAACAAAAACTACACTAGTAGGAACAATATTGACACAGAAAATAGATACTACTACGGAAAAAATGTTTACCGACGTTCCTACGGAATATTTTGCGACCGATGCTTCTACAAGCTTTATAACAACTGATGCCGTTGA
The DNA here is from genome assembly GCA_907164705.1 of Parnassius apollo. Taxonomy (NCBI): domain Eukaryota; kingdom Metazoa; phylum Arthropoda; class Insecta; order Lepidoptera; family Papilionidae; genus Parnassius; species Parnassius apollo. The sequence continues at coordinate 5,820,994 of CAJQZP010001607.1, read as the reverse complement.
AACGACTACAAATTTTGATAAAACAACGCAGATCTATACTACAATACCGTCGGATTGTACTGATTATTTTTGTAACAACCACGGAAGTTGCGCAAATACTGTCCATGGTATTAAAGTAAGTACAGATTTATACACTTCTTAATCTTCTTCTTCATCAACCCACAAAAGTCTGTCCTAATTGGATATTGGTCTCTCCCGTTGTATGGACAACCTACCTTCATCACCACGACAAGCAGACAGTTTGGTTAGTTTTCTTCTTCTGTATGAGTTTATTAGTCTATTGAAGAAATGCCACTTTCTGTTAACGGATTAACAGTCGCATTACAATACGTTTGAAACTTATGGAGCTGTTTCATGCAGCTATCCTGTGTAGTTACGCATGATTTAAACGTGGTGGCAATACTTCCCTCCAACCAAAGCTATAAGGTCTTTCTGGCATATCCCAAAGTCGCCTTTTACTTTAATCGCGAAGGATCACGGTTAAACACTATTTATTTTTATTTGTATAAATATCTAATATTAACTAAAGCACATACTTTCCAACTTTGTATGATTGCAGTGTCATTGCTCGTTTCAATATGGAGGAAGATTTTGTGAAGAAAAACTGAATATAACAACTGCAGCATTCGGAGGCAGCTCTTATATTGTTCACCGTTTGAACAAAACCTCTTCCATTATTATTGGATTCAGTGCGAAAACTCTAATTTCGGATGGCCACATAATGCACGTGGATATAGCGAAAGGGGCATACATTGACCTATTTCTAAATTCAGGATTACTAAAATTTAAATTTTCCTGCGGTTATCAAACTATGCTCTTAAGTGAGTTAAAAACGTATGTAAACAAAGGATACCAGATGAAAATTGAAACTAGGTGTGGCATATTTTGTATTCGTAATTTAAAGTTTTTTATTGCTTTTATCTAACTCAGCTTCTGTTCTCAGGTTAGATCTATATTTAGAACAACAACATTGTAACGCAACCCTTCATTTGAACGACACAGTTGCCATGAGCGGTGGCCAATTTGCTAACATCAGTGATCTCGATCGAAACATTATGTTATTCTTTGGTAATATACTTGAAAGCAATTATACCGACAATAAGCCGTTTATTGGATGTATAAAGGACTTAATGGTAAGTAACACTACAAAGTAATAGGACGGGTAAAAAATATTCACTAAGTTTTTTGTTACTCCTAAGTATCACGAACAATTATTAGTAGGTAAGTATTATACTTACTTTTATCGTCTGACCTTATAATCACCAAATTAACAAAAATTTTGGAAAGCTTTTCAAATTTTTTGGAATATGATTATTTAGTAGAAGTTTAAAAGGCTAACTTGGTTTTTTTACAATAGCCATTACCTAAATTTTACAACGTACACGAGATGTTAATAATCTATCTTCTAATCTACCAGACGATAAATCTTACGTTAAAAAGTACACCTAAGAAAAATAAGCGTCTATATTATTAAGTTTTATTTCAAAAACGCTGACCAAAAATTAATGTTGTAGGTAGGTATTAAGCTATTAATCCTGACATCAACTTTGAGTCATTGTAATATCTTTAATTAGCAGGTAGTTCACTTGATCAAAGGCACAGGCGCAATCTTTCTATAATACTGTTAATTATGTTTGAATGTTCTTTAAGGTTAATAATGAAAGCCGGGAAATTTTTGGCGATGCGTTTAACGCAGGTGAAGTTTCGGAATGTTCTTCACTGTCTTGTTTGTCCGGACCATGCCTCAATGGCGGAACATGTAACGACCACGGTGATGGCTACACATGCTCCTGTGCGAATGGGTACGTGTTCCTCTGGTTTAACATTTGAATCGTAATACATGTATAAATTGTTTCAGAAGCACATTATCGAGTCATAATCAGTTATTGTTTTTTTCTGTCAAGAAATTCTCGGTATCAGCCCAGAGTCAAGGAATTGGCGGTGTTTCACGCCCGTGCCTTGGAAAGCACATAAAGCCGTTAGTCCTGATATTTCTCGGGTCGAGTCGGTATGCCTTAACTATGAGAGTGTGGGAATAGGCAATAGAGCAGTAGTGCACCTGTGCTTAAGCAAACACTCGTGCACTATAATCCTGTTCTACACAGATGTCTATAATAGTAGTCGTAATAGTAGTTATAGTATCCGTTAAAACTGGCCGTCGTAAATATTTGTACGAATATAATTCTACGTTAGTTTATTAACTGCCCCAGCCTCTCGCCAAAAAGCCCCGAGAACACCAGTGAAACGTAAAAATTAGTATTTTTGCAGTTTTATTCTCGCGTTCGCTTGTTCTCCAATCTCCTAGCGATTTTGGTTTTTTCGCCTCTTCAAAGGGCTTGCCGGACGAGTAAGAGAATACTATCTCATTCTTGTTCGGTCTCAGTGCGATAAAAGTGGTAGTATATTTAAGAAATAATTTTTTTAGCTTTAATTAATTTGCGTTAACCACCATCGTCGCCGTTTTTCTTAACTTTGTTTTTGTTTTTAACATTAATGAGATAGTTAGCTAAGGCACGCAATGCTAAAGCCGCCGCCATAAAAATGTTGTACATACCATATATGAACGAAATCGCAAAGAGAACATCGTGTGAGTGTAGTTTTTTTACCCGCATTCACGAGATATCACTTCGAGCCTACTCGCCGAAACTTCTCGACGTAAGACTGGCAGACCTCTGAGGAGTAGACGTTTTATATAAGGAAAAAGGTGTTAAGACGACACATCGAAAAGGCTGTCGCCGTACTGATCCGAGTGAATACATAATTTCTATAAAAACTTGAAAAAACGCCTTCATACGGTCTAAAATAGCGTAGCGCCCGCGCCGATTAAAAGCGCTTAGAAATTGTCAGAATCTTAAAATATTTTTTTTTAATTATTGATTTAAGTAATCAAAATAATGAGCAAGTAAATTATGAATATTGATGTTATGAATATATTTGAGTGATTCCCAAGCATATAGATTAAGTAATTTCGTTATAATTTCAAATATAGTGATTTTTTAGAGGTGTTTTCACAAATAATTATGATCGAGTCAAAATTATACAATCGTGTTTTTGAACAATCAAGTTCAAGATAAAGACATAAATTTACTTATATCAAAATTCCACTTTCGTCAGTGGTGTCATAGTCCTATACTATTCGATGAAAGGAGATGCATTTTTTCACGGTGTCGCCTTAAAAACAGGTCTAAAGTATTTTTTTTTTCAAAATTCTGTAATATCATAATTTCCATACTATTGTTGCGTTTCCTGCCATCGATGGTGTCAAGCCGAAAAGCTTGACACCATCGATGGCAGGAAAGAATGTGTGGAGAGAACATGGCAGAACCTTAGGGATGGAATGGTAAGTGCAGCGGAAGAAGTATGTGGTACGACAAAAAGAGGTAGTAGTAAAAGAAGAGATGCATGGTGGAATGATGAAGTGAGAGAAGCTGTAAAAAAGAAGAAAAAAGCATGGTTAGACTACTTGGCCTCTAGTAACGATGAGCATATGAGAGAGAAGATGAAAGAAAGATATAAGCTGCAGAAAGTTCATGCGAAAACATTGATTGAGGAAGTACGTGAAAGGTGTAGAATAGAAGCGGACGAGAGGTTGTCGCACACCTTTAGGGAAAACTCCAAACTCTTCTGGAAAGAGGTTGGAAGGTCCCGGAGTGGTGCGACAGCCTTAAGAATGAACAAAGTGCTTTCGAGAACCAATGACGTCCTCTCAGAAAAATCGGACGTCATGCAGCGATGGAGTGAATTTTATAGAGAAATGTATGCGTGTCATGATCTTAGTGAAGGATCCGGGGGTGACGCCGTGACTGGCACGCCAGACACGGACCTCGATGACACTGAGGTCACCAGCATGAAAGAGATTGAACGTGCGATTCGAAGTTTGAAATGTGGTAAGGCTGCGGGACTAGACAGAGTTACTGCTGAAATGGTCAAGTACGGTGGGCCTCGCGTCTGGGACAGCTTCCATCTGCTGTGCAATTTGTGCTGGCGGACGGGAGATGTCCCGGATGATTGGCGATCCGCGGTCATTGTGCCTTTATATAAAGGTAAAGGTTCACATTTTGACTGCGGTTGCTATCGGGCGATCAGCTTGACCAGTTTAGCAAGTAAAGTTTACTCGAAGGTTTTGACACGTAGGATGCAAGAGAAATCGGAAAGATTCTTATGGGAGGCACAATGCGGATTTAGACCTGGAAGAGGATGCACGGATCAAATGTTTTCTCTCCGCATGATCACGGAGAAGCTTCTGAGTGTTAACCAGAGGATTTTCTGTGCTTTTGTGGATCTGGAGAAAGCATTTGATAAGGTTATAAGGAAGAAAATGTGGGAACTGTTGCCGGGATATGGTGTGGATGGTCGATTGTTAAGGGCTGTGCAGTCACTTTACTATGACTGTAAAGCCTGTGTGCGGGTAGGGCATGACCTGTCACCCATGTTTAGCGTCCAAGCGGGCGTAAAACAGGGTTGTGTCATGTCTTCCTGGCTGTTCATACTGTATCTCGACAGCTGTTTACAGAAGCTGAAAAATAGCTGTTTGGGTGTGAAATTGGGTGACATAAAAGTTAATCGTCTGCTGTATGCTGATGCAGTGCTTATTGCACCATCAGAAGCAGAACTGCAGGCATTAGTCACGTGTATGAAAGAGGAATGTGAAATTAAAGGTCTCCGTTTGAATGCTAATAAAACTAAGGTTCTGGTATTTGAAAAGGACGAAGAGAGAACGAAATGTGAAATATGGGTAAATCAGGAATGTCTAGAACAGGTAAATGAAATTGTATACTTGGGGAGTGCTTTCAGCCGGGATGGAAGATGTGATTTAGATGTGGATAGGCGTGTCGCTGCCGGAAACAAAGTCAATGGTGCCCTGAATGCATTAGTAAAAAGGCAAGGCGTGGTGAAGAGTGCACGCCTTGCAATACATAATGCAGTGTTGGTACCGACTTTGTTATTTTTTAAAATTTTCTCATTGGGCGTAGATGGCAGCGAAACCTGGGTATGCCAGAAAAAGCATAAAAGCAAGTTGAATGCAGTGGAGATGCGATCTCTTCGTAAAATGTGCGGCGTTACCATAGCCGACCGAAAGCGAAACGAAGAGATTCGCAATATGGCAGGATTGAAAGATGACCTTATCACAAAAATTGATAGGGGCGTACTCCAATGGTTTGGGCACGTTGAACGAATGAGTGAAGACCGAATGGTGAAGAAAATATATAGAGCGAAAGTAAATATTAAAAGGTGTCGAGGTAGACCGAGACTAACTTTCGAAGACCATGTGAGCAAATTGCTCGAAGAGGGGAGGGTCAAGAGTACTCGGATACCTAGACGTGCATGTATGAAGAAGTTAATGAACCTGATAGAAGCGAAAGAGGTATGTAAGGATCGTGATACTTGGCGATCTGTTCTCTCTGGCTACCCCGTTAGGGATTGTGCGTGAAGATAAGTGTAAGTGTAAGTTATTGCGTTAAGATCTGTAGTATTTATATAAAAAATAATACAGATAAAAAATATTTCAGATGGATGGGCGATCATTGCAATCAATCAATATGCGAGCACAACCCTTGTCAAGCAGGAGGTAGTTGCGTTCGATATCCAGGCAGCGGATTTCTCTGTCTTTGTCCTTACGGAAAACATGGCATCTTTTGTGAATACAGTAAGCAGTTGCAAATTTATTCATGGGATTTAATAGGAAATCTTTCTTCTTCTTTGTCCTTCTCTCTAGCTATCCGCAAACTTCCACTGCTGGGCTTGGGCCTGGGCCTCTTTCGCTGTACCAAGAACTAGCCTTAATCGCCGTACTTGGCAGAAGATTGAGGATCGCAGCATCAAACTTCTTACATCTTTGACACCACTGTCCGTCGCTAGCCTGGGTATTTCACGTTTGGCTTAAACCACGCCATAAGAACGACATCGGAAGCCCAAAGAAAGGAAGGATTCGATTAGCGTTTACGAAAGTCGCCTCTTACGACACCCACTTTGCCAGTGCGAACGTGTCTGTTCTGCTTACCTTACTCTCTCTTCTCTCTTCTTCTTATCTTACCACTCGCTTTAAGAAATTATTGTCAACGATTTAATTATTGCCATTCTTCAAAAGACCTACATCGAGAGATGAGAACAAATTTCCATGTAAGCCCGGCATGAAATACCGTCTCTATCTACTGAGCACATCAAGCTTTTTAGAAACAGTTCAGCTTACCCTTCCAAGTGACTGCGGAACTGTACGTCACTGGATATGTTGACGCATTCCGTCGAGGATTCTGATTGGAACTGAAGCATTAAGAGGAGTGGCCTAATATTGAAGATATACGATAAATACGTTCTTCTGATTTCAGGAACTAGTTTATACTCCCATCGACGATGTGTTAGCGAGCAATATTTGCACAGCCTTCATAATAAAGTAAAAATTTCTTATTGACAGATGTAGAAATAACCCGGCCATCAATAGCGCCGATAACTACTGGCGTTTCATCATATCTCATCTATCCGCTATCACAGTCTGCCATGAACTCCGACCGCTTTGAGCTTCGCCTTCGCTTCCACACGCCCGACATGGAGCAGATCGCGCTTCTTGCATTTGTTGGACAAAATGGCCAACACGATGCACGCAGTCAACATCTCGCATTAACATTCGTGAAAGGTTACATCATGCTCACGTGGAATATGGGTAGCGGTAAGAAAATAAAACATTTTTTTTAATTTTATTTAATTTGTTAGATAATCACTTGCTGTGGGCTAGCAATAGTGGATCAAACACAAGGTCAGCAATCCGCTTGCTGTCAAATAGCATCTCACTCAGCTTTAGCCTCGAACTTACTGTACGAGTATTGCGAGTATTTCATTTACTATACTCGTATATATTAAAAACGAAAACGTCAATTCATGAGAATCCAGATGCAAAAATATCATATGATGAATTATCTACTAAGTTTGACGAAACCCGCACTGCCTTTTCGTTGTGTTTAGACGTTGTGACTGTGCTGGGTAGATAAGTACTATTATTTATTTTATTGTAGGTGTAATTAATAGAACTGTCTTAATGAACATGTAAGTATACAGCCGAATAAGTAAATTATGCAAATCTGCATTTTCTGAAAGTGACTCTTGTGTATTCTTGGAACCAGTGAGAAAAATTCAGCGTCTAATGTTTTTAGAATTAATAGTATTGAAAAAGACTAATCTTTTTTTGTAATTAAAAACAATACTAGCAATTTTATCAACATTACTAATATTCCCTGTGATGATGTATACTTCCTGTAATATTCTCTTCAAGGAGTGGTAACTCCAGGAAGCTTAAAATGCTTGTGTGGTTCACGTAAGTAGTCGAATGGCGGATTCGAACCCGCAACCATTTTAATTTTGCGGTTCCTATCCTGGAATTAGGCTAGGCGCGTAGGTTGTTCTACTAGAGCCTAAAGGGCTAAAAATCAAAAATCCAACGTTTTGTCGCATGAAATCGTATCTAACAATCATATTGAACATATAAATGATAAAAAAGCACATTGTCAGAAAGATAAATGATTGTTGAACTTATTTTTATAAATATATTATTTGCTATTACATTAAAAAGTGGTTTAGTGGCTTATGATGTAGATTTATCACGTACGCATGCAGGGTTAAAACACAATAACTTTTGAAAATATCAATTGTTCAACTCAATCTATTTTTTAATCTCTTCATCTATCGTGTGGGAAGCCATGGAATGTAAATGGCTGTTTAATTTTGTTTTGTTTAGTCATAATTAATTTTTTTCGGGTGAAAAATTCCGAAATTTGCGGAGTCTATATTTTAATAAATACAGATATACTTTGACTCACTCCGGGCACGGCAGTCGTCATAAGTGGATTACTGTATCGTTTGTTTATAACGGCTCGTAATGAAAAATACCGATCGCTGTAGAAATATAAAATATTCCAAAAAACCGGCCAAGAGCGTGTCGGGCCACGCTCAGTGTAGGGTTCCGTAGCTTCCCGTCCGACACAATAAGTGTTCCCACTTATGAGTTTAAAGGTGGGTATCCATTATGTTCGCGCTCCAGAAGCGCTCCGCGATCCTGCAACTGCTCCCGGTAGTGGGTACCGTTGTTTCCATCCAAGTTCAAAATGATTTTCCTAGAAAGTCCTTATAAAGTTCTACTTTTCAGATTTTTTCATATTTTTTAAACTTATGGTTCAAAAGTTAGAGGGGGGGGGACATTGTTTTTCACTTTTGGAGCGATTATTTCGAAATTATTGACATTATCAAAAAATTATTTTAGTAAACCCATATTCATTTTTAAATACCTTTCCAACAATATATCACACGTTAGGGTTGAAATTAAAAAAAAAATCACTTCCCACTTTACATATAGGGGGGGCTACCCTAATAAAACATTTTTTTTTCCAATTTTTATTTTACCACTTTGTCGGCGTGATTGATACACATATTGGTACCAAATTTCAGTTTTCTAGTGCTAACGGTCACAGAGATTAAGCGAGGACGGACAGACGGACAGACAGACATGGCGAAACTATAAGGGTTCCTAGTTGACTACGGAACCCTAAAAACCAGATTTGATGTGTACTTGACCAAGGTAAAATATTATTATTATTTTTATAATCACAGATTTTCCTTACAATATGTTTTTTTTTGCTAAAAGTACGTAGGAATTTATATAATTATATAAATTCTACGTACTTACGTACTACGTACTACGTACTACCTACCTTATACGTCTTGGACTTTAGGAAGTGACCTGAAGGTATACTTCGGTATCTGCTACTGGAACTTTTCGAAGAGTAAAACTAGGTGTGCCGAATTTGGCTTCGTTTTGTTAGTTATGATCAGATCTTACCTCCAAACTTGATAGAGTGACCTGAAGGTGTACTTTGGTGAATGTTTAATTAATATACTGGTTATGACTAATTAAAAAACTTTTTGAAAACGAAATAAAGTTGAAGAGAATTTTTTTTATTAATGATTCAGGTAAAAATGCCTGAGTACAAATACTTAAAAATTAAAGTAAAAGTTGATTTCTGATCGTTTTAAGATAATTCTATTAATAGATTTTTAATAACAATAATAAAAAAAATTATCTCAATAATAATAAAAATTAATATAAAATAAAATATTTTGTATTGTTGAGTAAGAATTTTTTCTACATTTTTTCACGATCATTGCAATAAGAGCATTATGAGTCGTGCACTTAGAGTAATTAAATCTCTGTGGTCGTGCACTTTTTGATTTTCCAAACATTTTTTATTGACGTTTGACATAAAATTATCGGAAAATTAGAAGTAATAGTAATAAGGTTATTGGTGAAAACTTGTGTGTATTTAAAATACTTTAAAAAATTAACGTATGACACGAGCGCCATTCGGATTTACCAAAAGTTTCTATTTATATCTAGTGGTAAATGTAATGAAGACCTAAATAGTAAAATGCATTTTATATGTATAACACGTATAATTTTTTTATACAATGTAGTTGTCTTTTTAGTTATGACGATATAGGTACTCGGAGTAGTAAAAATTAACACAATAACGAGAGGTAGGCGATACCCCATGAAGTAAGAAGAAATGTAAATTAATGAATGAATGCAATAATTCTCAAGTCTGTCTGGGTATCTACCACCCTCTGAACTATTTCAACCAAGGAACAGCAGTGTGTGCATTGCTGCGGAAGGGTATAGATATAGAGAGTCAGTATAATTACAGGTCGTGAGGCATTCCGTTTTAGTCCTCATAGATGATTTCGCATCTGTAGCCTTCTTTATTTGATGTTGATTGTAGGTGTCCATTGGCTGCAAGCTGCAGTAGTGAATGTTATTCAATATTATAAAAAAAAATTACTTGGTTATGTTTGTCCTGCTTGCTATCAACTTCCCGTCTTAACCCATTCAAGTAATATGTACTAAATACAAGAGACACCGCGAACACACCGCGGCGGTGCGTCACGTGTGGAAGAGCAAAGTACCTTTTTATGGCACAAATTAAGTAAGTTTGAGCCTTTGAGCCCATGGGCTCTAATGCGTATTGCAAACGACAAAGTCTTGGCGTCTCTTCTAGTACGTAGTAAATATTACTTCAATGCCTAAGTCCCCACAAATGGATACAACGTCAGGTCCGCGACGTGTGTTCACGTCGCGCGCGCTGAGCGGACGACGCGGCGGGCACGCGGTGCGCGTGTGGCGGCGCGGCCGCAGCGCCGGCCTCAGCGTCGACGGACGCCACAACGTATCCGGAAACGCGCCTGCCCATCCGCAACACGACAAGATGACGCTACTGCCATATATCTACATCGGTACGTCATATCATATCCCGATACCGTAATCGGTACACATATTTAGCACTGACTAAAGGAAAACCTGAATAGCGCCCCTGGCAGACAAAAATAGAATCATGTAATTTCAACAATGACCATTGTAATGAAAACACTCTCAACTCAGGCGACGGATCATATTGCGTGACTCGTGTGTTTCCATATAGTACAAAGGAAATTTTATAAGAATGCACTTTGTTCTGTGAATTAGCATTTGAAGAATAAATTTAATACGCGCTCAAGTAACGCTTGAGCTGTAACATTTGCCAACAATTTTTGAACAACTATAACCCTAAATAGTAATTTAAATCCAAGTCCACCAACTCATACCGCTAATGCCCGGTTTCTATATTTGAAAATTGGGGGATACCCTTTTCCTACCCCTAAAAAAGATATTCAGCAGCTTAGTAGTCGACTTCGCACATCCTTCATAACATCAGATTTAATCATAACAGGATCGAACCCGGTAGAACGAATATAATAAAGGTACATAAGCTACGGTAAATCTATGTAAGCTGATGTAACTTGATAGGTGGCCACCCTTCCGAGAACTTCGCGGTTCTGCCGCACGATCTGCCGCTGCACAACGGTTGGCGTGGCTGTATATGGGACGTAAGCGGACAGGCTGTAGGCGGCAAAGTAGTGGGCGGTCGCGGCGTTGGACAGTGCGGGGTGGCGCAGTGCACCGCGCGATCCTGCAATGCTCCGCGCGGCGTCTGCATACACTCGCCCGCCACGTACGGGTGAGAGCACCTCAATACACTATTTGCTCAACGATGATAAAACGACACGGTTTTTGCCCCACATTGAAGCATTACCAAGAGTCACTAACGTCAATAACATTAAACGTGTTTCACAAATATTGGAAGATACGTTTTTCGCCCCAAAACGAGGCCTTAGCATTAGTTACATTTTGTGTCCAATGGTAATAACACAGTTAATTCAGTAAGGCAGAAGGTATGCACAAGGAATTTGTAACGAAAACCCGATGTAACGCTCGAACGATAATTTTGGAGGTAGATGCAGCAACAGCTTAGCATGAAACTTAAAAACAATTACAACACGGCTGGATACGAACAGTTTGAGTTTAAGTACAAATGTCGCGTTCGGGTGGAATTCAAACCCTGACCTCTGACTACCAAAACCTTCCGGCCATCAGTTAAATAGTGAAATATTACTACCTCACAATATTATTTAAGCTATTTAACAAAATACTTAATTGGGTTTTCCGACTTCTATAAGAAAGTATTTCTTTAAAGGCCGCACTCAAAAAGATCTTTATTAAAATTTATGTTCACTAACTATTTTTTATATATGTTGATCGAGGTTAGTAGCCCTAGACTTTAAAATGTTAAGTCAACTAAGAATAAAAAATACTAGGGCCGATGCAGATGCAAAGGTAAAACCTTTTGCTAGCATCATAAACGGAGCGGAGTAAAAGTCTAAAGCGCGCACTTTTGCTTTACATGTATTTTCCCATAGACAATTTAGTTTTTTTTTTTAAATATCTATTAGACAAATTCCGAATTTTATTGTTTACAAGCCTTGCCTGTGTGGAGCTACAAATATTGCCGAAAAAATTATGTAAATTGGCCTACGGGTTACGGAGAAGATAGATTTTAAAGAACGGTTTTCTTGCGCCATGGGAGCTCTGCTCCAATAATCAAACTGCAGAATCTTCCTTGTCATCTTTTGACCTCTCGAACCCCTTAGGTCGGATCCGACCACGGCGATATTCCGTCAAATCCCAAGCGGTAGGTTCCGAACGCATTCACCCACAGCACTTTAAACCATAAAAACTTATAATTATTAGTACTTTTCTATGAAGAAGTTTGCCATTATAGAATCTATACGAAATTCTCTATTTTATAGTCTAAACAAAAGTCAGTTACTCTATGGATTTTATTTTTATTCAACTGTCAATTTGCGATATTTACCGACCATACGAAAATGGCGCAATTTTACCGTAGATTAAAAATAAAAATCTATAGAGTAACTGATTTGTTTAAACCACAGGATAGAAAATGTTGTATAGATTCTATAATGCCAAACTTCTTCATAGAAAAGCAGTCTCTAAATATAAGTTTTTATGGTTTATAATGCTGTGGGTGGGTGGGTCGCATGCGACTGTTCGGGATTTGACGAACGCATGCGATCGCTTGGAAATTTGAAAATTTTAAGGGGTTTGAAGAGTTAATAAGCACACTTATTGATTTATTTAGTTTTGATTATATGTAATCAGACGAAAAATCCTTTTAAATACTAATACTGCATAATGTGATCACGTTCATTCTATCATTAACAGCTGCATCTGCAACGAAGGTTGGTTCGGTGCAACATGCTCAAGCCAACAACACGAGTGTGATCGCTCGCGGTCGCTTTGCCAAGGGCTATGCGTGCAAGCACCCGATTCGCGTGCGTATTGTGACTGCCCATATGGAAAGACCGGCGAAAACTGCGATCAAAGTATGTAAACGCAAAATACTTTTTTTAGGTTTTTAATATACAAATATGCTTGGCCCGTAGACATTCCTTGTTAGCGAAATAAAAAAATAAATACCATCATACTACCAGATAGTCCCATGTCTATAATTTTTACGAACTGATGGAGAAAATAAAGAACACAATTACAGATTTTATCCTGGTTTGGCCATATTACCGTTCAACAGTGGACGGAAGGATAAGTTCCTATTACGTAAAAATGACGTAATGTATAACATTTGCCAGGAAAAAGTAAAGATTTAATCTTGGGTAACAAGTAGTTGTTTGCTGAAATGCAAATTTAGCTTTGCTACACTTATTAGCCTTGGTTGCGTAATTTCATTCTATAATATGCCTTAATTAATTATGGGTCTATTTCTTTTCAACTTTGATTGAGTATATAATATTAAACGCTTTGAAAAAAAATTACACTTACTGCGACGAAGATCAGTGACAAATTGCTAAACATCTTGAACTGAAGAATCGTGTAGCCGCCCCCCAACTGTAATGATTTTTCAAATGGTCCATGCTATAGTAGAGGCCAATATCGAGTACTGTATTGTGACGCAACTGATAATACAAGGTTATTTTTCAAAGAGGAGCCAAATTATAACTTAAATCCAAATATCTATATAATGATATACCGTTATTGCAGTCTTTGAAAATACGATTAAATAAGACCTTACAGTTATTTGAAATTATCCCAAATTGAATTGGATTTATGGACAACGTTTTTGCCTACCGATCGTACTTTTACGAATATGTGCGTGTGCAGTAATATCAGTTAAAATAATGCATTACGGGAGTGACACTGAAAGATCTTCTATCTTCTAGCAAGTTATTAGTTTTTATATATATTTTCAAATTAGTGGCCACTTACATCAATACATCGCTGCATCTGATGGAACCACTGAGAAAAGCACTTTGCCTACTCGTCCTTAGGGGTCTCTTCGACGGCATTTTGAAACGCAATCACTGCTTCCTCAGCGTCCATAAAACGTTTTCCTCGAAATAGATAAAATCGCAAGGTCGGGATTACAGGGCGGGTGACCCAGTAATTCTACGTCTGACGTCGCCAAGTAGTCGATTGTTTGCTTGGCAGTGTGCGACGAGGCGTTTTCGTGGTGAAGGAGGATCGTACTGCGAAGTCGTTTCGATTGTTAATGTATTAATTATTAGTAATTGTTAGTGTACCACTCTGCAGTTACTGTTTTTCGATACTCTAAAACAATTGTTGCGTAATGACCTGTCCTTCCGAAGAACGAGGCCACCATCTCTTTTCCCACACTTCGACCTCTCTGCACTTTAGTTAGCAACTTCTCGGAAGGAAACACCCAGACAGCAGACTGTCTCTTAGTTTCAGGATCAATAAATCGTCACCCGTAAGTATGTCGAACACATCATTTAAGCCACCTCCGTTAAATCATTGAACCATTTCACGTATTCAAGCACGAAACCACCACCGGGCACAAAGCTTCCTGACCGCTAAATGTTCGTGGAGGATTTTGTGCACTTGGCTCATACCGATGCCTAAGCTTGTCCAAATCTGCTGATAAGTCACTCTTTTGTCAGTCTCATTTGTCATATGCCGTACAACACTGTTATTATTTAATTGTCGCCGTAGAAGGCCGTCCCTCACGCAGAACCAAAGACATTTAAGTAGTAGTAGTAAAAATATATTTAAATCTCTTTGCGCAGAACATTGGTGAGATTAGTGCGATCACGTTTAAACTCATTAAACCAGTTGTAAACAGTAGCACGAGATGGGGATTCATCGTGAAAAGCCCATCAAAGTCTATCATAACTTTCTTGTTGATTTAAATGATATCGAAAGTCATAAAAAATCATTTTATGAAAATTTTCTTGCGTTAAATTCATACTGACGTGACACAGACAATTTTCAATTTACCACCAAATTGTAAACAAGTGACAAATTAATAGAATACACTGACCTCTATATATACAAGTACTCTGTATACTGGGTGGTCCAAACAGTGAGGTTATAAAATTTTTTTTTGATTCCTCACACCTAGGGGTATCCGAAAATACCCTATGTATGTTACGCGATTTTTTGTAGTTTTTGAGTTATGATTTTTTTTATCCTTTTTTTGAAAATGTTCACCCTTAACAGCCTAACATTAAAAAAAATGTAATTGTGAGATTTTTTTCAAGTTTTTTTGTTTGTAGCATGATCCTTATGAGTTGCCCTATTATGTATAAAATAATTAGCTTCCTAACATTCACCGAAGATACAATAATTTTAATCGAAACTTAAAAATTTTCTGTCAGGAATTTTCAACATTAAATGAAAAATAGTAATAAATGATTTCATACTTTCTAATTAATTTTGAAAACTTGGCAGTACCTTAATCTTTTATAATAACATTAAAAAAATGACACTTAGTAGGCCAGTTTTTCTGTTACAGACTTCTGCAGTTACTCAGGCAGGAAACTACCTGAATAGTTAATTTGATTTAAAAAATCTTTTTATCATTTCTAAGGCTAAACTAAGATAGTAAATGCTTCAGGTTAGCAAAAATAACATCCAGTGTCTTTACTTACGTATTGTTTAGAATTTATTGAAAACAAGGTATCATTTTACTACGTTCTGGACAAATGATTTCAAGATTCATAATAAAACTAGTAAATAATTTAAGATAAATTTATTTAAAGTAAATTTTCGAAATGGAGGCCATTAACTTCGATACACAGTCTACATCGTCTTAAAAAATTTGCTTTTAGTCTTCGAAAAGCATTCGTATTTTCTTTGATTTTTTCTGCGCACTATCTCAATTTTTCCCTTAATTCATTTTCCGAATTAATTTCTCTAGCATACACCATCTCTTTGTAGAATCCCCAAATAAAAAAATCTATAGTGTTTAAATCTGGTGAGCGTGCAGGCCATTCGATTGGCCCTGCACGCTCAATCCACCTGCCTGGGAAAGTTCTGTTGAGGTGCTCCCTCATTTGTCTTTCAAAATGGCAAGGAGCACCGTCATTTTGAAATATCATATCCCTCCTCGTTTGTAAATTAAATTCAAACAATAAACCATTTAAGTTATTTTGTAGTAAGTTCAGGTACTGGGACCCGTTCAACCTAGCCGACAATTCAAAGGGCCCAACCATTTCTCCATTTATGACTCCTGACCACATGTTGATACTAAATCTGTTCTGAAAATTTGACTGCCTTGCTTTTTTTGGGTTTTCAATGGCCCAGCTATGATAATTGTGAATGTTAAAGACGCCAGTCAAATCCGGGTCTTCCGCAGATCTTTCCAGCATTATTCGGCAGAAAGCAACACGCCTTGGATAGTCTGCGTCATTAAGTTGTTGAACACGCTGAATATGAAACGCGTGATATCCCTCTGGAAAAAAATTATTAGTATTTTTATTGTAGGTTGTCATTGTACACAATACTAGAGGTACGTACCGATAGAGCACGTGAACGTGAAATTAAAAGTTGGGATTCGCTAGAGTGGCGTCCTAGCGCCTATTTTTGAATTACGAGCGCTTGTTTAAGGGTCGCTGCTACATCTCTCTCTTTTACACGCACACACATCACACTAGACATCGACAATTCACAGTAAATTAAATGAGTGTGGTTTGAAATGGCAGTGCAGCAATGTGTTGGGATTTTGAATAAAGAGGTCTACAAAATAATAAAATGCCCTCACCTGGTTTCAGTATTCTTAAAACTGAAGTCCTTGGGATTCCAGTCCTTCTCGTAATCGCTCGTGAACTAGTAGCAGGGTCTCTTTCTACTTCTTCAATGATTACATCTCTTCTTTCTGGATCCACTCTGGGTAGTCCCTCGCGACGTTGATTACGCCCAGGAACGCGTCCAGCCATCAGGGTTTCGTGGGTGTTATTAAAAACCCTGTAGCCCGGGTAATGCTCTAACATTTCTCCTCGCCGCTTCAGTTGCTCTCGATAAAGCCGTGTCGCTAATGCGCCGTTTCCTTAGGCAACGCCGTAGAAATAGTGCATCTCTGCGTATTGACTCAGAGAATAACTCATTGCTGAAAGTAATCCAAATCACTAAGCAACTCAAGGTCCATAAAACAAGCACAGGTCAATCGTAAGGCAAATCAAGAATCCGGGAAACAAAGCGAAGGTAGTCAAATAAGAGATCTAAATAAACGTAAACGCGAGTAATGGTTGCACGCGGGAAAGCAGTGAACGACTGGCGGGACCGAGCGAAGTGAAAAGGGACGCGGTCGGTGTGGCGCGGGGCGCGGGGTGCGGCCTGGTAACAAAATGGAGCGCATGCAGGAATTACATTTAGTTCGAGTGAAATAAAAAAACATGTAGTTTGTAGTAAAATGATACCTTAATAAATGTCACGTTTTAACAATAAGTAGTTTTCTTTGCTAACCTGAAGCATTTATTATCTTAGTTTAGCCCTAGAAATGATAAAAAGATTTTTTAAATCAAATTAACTACTCAGGTAGTTTCCTGCCCGAGTAACTTCAGAAGTCTGTAACAGAAAAACTGGACCATTAAGTGTCATTTTTTTATGTTATTATGAAAGATTAAGGTACTGCCAAGTTTTTAAAATTAATTAGAAAGTATGAAATCATTTATTACTATTTTTCATTTAATGTTGAAAATTCAAGCCCCACTCTCCTGACAGAAAATTTTTAAGTTTCGATTAAAATTATTGTTTCTTCGGTGAATGTTAGGAAGCTAATTATTTTATGCATAATAGAGCAACTCATAAGGATCATGCTACAAACAAAAAAAACTTGGAAAAAATCCTACAATTACATTTTTTTAATGTTAGAGTGTTTAAGGTGAACATTTTCAAAAAAAGGATAAAAAAAATCATAACTCGAAAACTACAAAAAATCGCGTAACATACATAGGGTATTTTCGGATACCCCCAGGTGTGAGGAATCAAAAAAAAAATTATAACCTCACTGTTTGGACCAGCCTGTATATAGAGGTCAGTGATAAAATACATACACAATAATAATAGCAAAGAGTTCCATTTTCAAAATTTGAACTTATTTTTTTATTGTAGCGTTTACAAGAGGCCAGTTCTAAAAACTTTCAGTGTCGCCCTCGTACCACGCATTTTGAATTTAAAAGATAAAAAGGACAGAATGTTTGAGATTTTATTAATTAATTTTTCTTCACCATTTGCTATATTACTTATTCTGAATCTTCTCTGCGAATTTGGCCGATTATTGCAAAATAACCCTGCATAGAGTTGAAAACTCGTAATATTTCATAGAGTTATAATGTAGTACGTAGCACATTATAACTCAATGTAATATTTTAACATTCGATCTAACAGTTCTCCTGATGGCAAGTAACTAATGCAGCCAATGGACACTTGTAATCTACTTTAATCAAAAAAGGCTACAGATGCATTGTCACCATTATGGACTAAAGTGGAATGCCTCTCAGTCTGTAATTATATTGGCTCTTTATACGCTTCAGCTGAAGCTGTCTGAAGACAGCGACAAAATAATGAATTCACTGACGCTTGGCGGCAAAACTAGTTAAGTGCTACCTACCGCCAGGGCAGGAAAGGAGTCCTGCCAATTACAAATCAACTAAGCTCAGTATTGTAATTTATCGATTTCCAGACGTTATACCAATCGACGTGCTATTCAGCGGGGTTCGGTCCTATCTGCAGCTGCTGCCACGCTCAATATCCAGTGTTAGTTTGTCCCTCGAAGCCGAAATCAAGCCGACGAAAGAGCGAGGTCTGGTGATATTTGCGCAGACACCCCACTTTTATACAGCTTTGTCTCTGCAAGGAGGTTTACTGGAATACAGATGGACGGGTAGGTCCAAGTTAATACTAAATGACGCGTAAGAAATATTTGCAATAATCGTAAAATATTTTTTAATCTTTTCACGTCATCGTTTTCGGCCCGTTATTAGCCCAATGCTGGGATATTAGTATGTACTTTACGAACTAAAGTACGACTTCTAGATGACATTTTGTTTGTTTCCAGGGCTTGCATGATTTTCTTGTAATTCCATTAGTTGACTTTGACAAACACCCACCCACATCCAAACGAGTGGGAGTAAATGAATACATTCTCCTTCTTCTTCATATGCCTATATTCAGCATTGGACTTCTATCCACTGCTGAACATGGGCTTATCCTGTTGCAGGAATAGTTTGCCTCAATTGTCACGCTTGACAGGCGAAATGACGATCGCAGTATCAAACGTCTCGCACCTTGGATGCTGCTGCCTGTCGTCGGTATTTTTAACGTCTGGAGTAAACGAGATGCAAATCTTTCCAGTATTGCATGTCAGCTGGTACATTCTTGGGATGTAGCAGCAGTAGATTAAAAAAAAAGGTCAAGCAATATCGCACAAAAACAAAATTATTTATTTATTTATTTCATGGATATTGGATGCTGTGAATATGTCGTGTTCCTTCCTTTACTTTTAAATTTATATTAATCGCCAATTTGCCAATCGTGATTCCATCACCCCATTTTATCGCGTGGGTGTCGCAAGAGGCGACTATGAGGTATGCCAAAATATTTTACTTTCGTTTCCGATAAATCGAGAAGGTTATTGGGACATATCTCGTTTAAGGTAGACATCAAATACCAGACCAAATGGGAAGCATCGTCAAAGGTGCGATACGACTAACAAACGTGACTTTTGCCTCCCTATAAAGGTCGCTGCATACAGGACGGAATCAGCACGTGCACGGGACGGAGACGGAACGTGGTTATATACCAACACGGACGGGAGTTTAATGCATACGCACCGTGACAGTGACTCGAAACTAATGTGCTAGTGTTGTGAAAGATATATTTTTCATTTGAAGAATTGGCATTAATTGCTATTGCTTCAGATGATGAAGAAGCTACAACAGTCAAGAGTAAAAGGAGATTTTCTGTATATCATACGTGGCAGTAAATAGGACTAGAAGGATCACCTTTTAATCATACCACACTCTTTCCTCTCTACAAAGAAAATTTGGATGACAAGACTCAATTTCATATGTATTTTCGTATGACAACATAAATGGAAAATAAAATTTAAACTAACTAATTTTTTTTATATTTTGTGTTCAATATGTTGTGCAAGATTATACAAACTGGACATGATCATACACATTAAATTAGTTTTTCGTCGTACATTTCGTTCGGTACAACACACGCATCACTGCGTAGCCAACTGAACGACCGTGCATACGCAACGGAACCACGGACGGGACGTGGCACGCGCCGGGCGGGACGGGCTAAACATCGTCGCCGACGATATTTTTCCCCGCCCCGTTCATGCCACGTCCCCGTCCCGTCTGTGCACCCGTTACGTATGCATTATCACGTACATTTTCTATGAAACGATATTTCCAAAATTTCACGTCCCGTCCCGTCCGGGATAAAACACGTTACGTATGCATCGACCTTAAATCCTTTCAATAAGAGGAAGGGCCCGTGTCCAGCAGCGGATTTTTACGGACTGATAATGATGATGATGATAATTTATCAAAGGATATAGGGGATGCTTTTGGTATATTTGTGACCTTTTTAATGCCTTAGACTATTGAATAGCTTAGGACATTTATCAAAAAACTACAACATTTTGGTATATAAGCGTTGTGTTTAATTTTACTATTTCGTATCTCAAGTAACAGAAGGCAAAAAGTCGTTATCTATAATTAAAGTTATTCCGTCCCGCCTGTATTAATGGGTGTATCTCAGGGCTCTATTCTCGGATCATATTTTTCTATTTTAATCACTTACCTCATGAACGAACGATTAAGCTGTGTTTTGTCCTTCTTTCAATACGTGTCCGAAACTTTAAAAGTTATACAACAGTGTAGATTGAATAACTTTTCGGTTTCCATTTGCTTCTACGAGTTTACGACCTAGTGGAATGTTAACGGACTAGTAACAACTACTCAGTTTTCACGTAGATAATTCAATGGGGCACTTGGTAAGGCTTGTTTTTAGATCGGCTGTCGGGTTTGACCTCGCTGGTACGTAGCGGCGTAGTGGTATCGATGTCACAGTGGCACGGCGTGAGGGCGGGGCGGTACGGCGCGCGCCTGTACGTGTGGGTGGACGGCGCACTCAGCACCGAGCCCATGCTGGCGCATGCCTACCCACACACTGCGAGCGACGCGGACATCGTACTAGGTTACTCACTGTACCAATGTTTTGTATAAATACGTTTTTTCCTTTTTCATTACAGCCCAAGTCCACTACAGATTGCCTCCTATATCGGGTGAGTGGACGGGTTTATTATTATCTACTATCACTTCACGTGGTGGAGCCACGCTGCAGCTATATTATGATTGTAGCACGAATTGTTCGGCTCGACCGAGGAAGGACCACGCTCTCATAGAATATCAGCGTAAAATAGCAGCTTAATGTTGCTGTGTTTCTTATGGTGAATTTAGAGAACCGGAGACCCTTTTTCCTGCAAAAATGGAATTTCATCTTTTCCTCTCTCTCTTTAGATTAAGAATCGAGGTGGAGGAGGAAGTAAATTATGAGCTCGTTTATCATCCTTATTCTTTATTAATAAATACTATATGTTAATAAAATAACAAGTGAGAACTATCTACATATTACAGTTACCAGCTCTGGCAGGCGCGTTAACAAGCTCAGATTTTTAATATTTATTTTGATTGGAGTTGCTATTAGGAAGATGCTTCTGTACATCTTCTGTTTCATTTTCCCTCTTTCGCCTTTTGTGACACCCACAGGATATTATGGGTTATAATTATAGTAGATTTTTTTTCGCCACTACAACACGGCTATATTACGTTATACAGCTGCAATTAATAATACCTTTAGGTTGAGTGCTCGCGTAAAATTTTAGTGTGCAATTGAAATTGTTCACTTGTAATTTTAAATATCCATTTGATATCCCATTTATCAGGAGTTCGGTGGTAAAGGAAAGTAAAGTAGAAGTTTGTTTTTACTGGGTAGTAGAACTTCTTTTACGCCTCTAGTCCCAACTTTGATCACGGCGGCAAGTCTCATAGTGCACGAGTGTTTACGCAAGCACAGGTGCACTCTATTTCTTAACTCTCATATTCCGAAGGGACGGTAATAAGACGAAGATTGGAGAGAGCCCAGGCGCGGGACCAACCATCGAACTATATTACTAGCCTATAGAACAGACACCCTGAACCAAAAGTTTGCTTCATTTTGGTATGATTTAGAACTAAAGTTCGCTACAGCGCTAATGTAGTAGTAACGTCGTTTAACCAAACTATTCAATGTTTTAATAGTTTGGTTGGCAGCGCTAGTTTGCATTAGGGATTAGGGGTTTTCTCGCGACTAAAACGTCATAAACGCCATGAATTTCATGGCGCTTACGCGTATCGTTCAACATAGTGTACAACAAGTCGCTCCCATCTATTTTAAATTTTGTCCGATTCTCGTGAGATTGTAACAACGCGAAAAACTTCAAATCAAATAGTTTTAAACGTTTTAATGTCTACTTACCGATGAAATGTTAAACCATCACTTTTTTGATGTTCTGTAGTGTTTACAGCAATCTTTAAGAACACAACCAGACATTTTGAACTAATCGGTGCGGGCGTTGGACACTCACTAAACAGTTGCGGACTGCGGTACAATGTAACGAAAAGCGTGGCGCAAAATCATGCAAGGCGTTCTTTTCTCTATACGTAGTAGTAACATCTGAATAGGACCAATAGCTTTACGTGCTTTTCGAGGCACGATGTTGGAACTCTAGCGGAGTTCCAACATCATGCCCTGACTCCGGGATGAAAGTGTGAGAATTTCTTGACAGAAAAATGGATTAATTTACTTTGGTGCGATGCCAATCAGACTATCACCGAAGCAGTTTTCTGTCAAGGAGTAATAAATGCTTTTATAACTAGTAGAAACTAAGAGTAGAAGTTAAAACTAGAAGCAATAACGGATGTGTGAGTAGTTAGAAATTTGTGTGCAATAACACAATTTCGCAGTAGAAGGTATTTCTAACTTTTGTGTCTATGATAAATTCAATTAGTCTATGACTAAATTATAAATAATTTATTAGTATTTAGTAAATATTTATCTCAATGAACGTTAATAGAAACTTCATCAAAAAAATCTCTAATTACTATTTAGACCTTAAAAGTTCCTAAAGTTAAAAGTAATTATCATTTGTGTAAGATAAGTGGATGATGGACATTAACAAGTTTGAAAAATACTGTTTTGAGCTAATCAGCGCTTGGAATGTCCTTAAATAAAAACAGAAAAATATTAATGAGTATTTGCAAATTAGGCATTACGCCGTATTATAAAGCCTAAGTTTTTTAGTCTCGGTCACTACACTGCTGTGCGGCATAATTCCATGCTCACGACACGTGTGAACAGTTTATTCAATTTTACTTTAAAAAATATCAAAAGCTCATAGTATGCCAATGCTACTGAAAAGTTTGATTTGACATTGAAACAATTTTACGCTTAAACTTCAAAAGTTAATGATTAAAAATGCTTGTTACATAGGACAAACAATTTTGTTATTTTAACTTGTAAAATACATACTTTTGCGCCTTTTAACCAAGGGACCAAGGGAGAGACTACGTGTTTCCATTAGGTACGATCCTGAGACACCTTTCGCGCTTCTTTTACATCCATATGCCTATGTATACGTGCTCGCCTGTTGATGTTCTTGTTTGTGTGCTCTTAATTTGGTCTTACTTCAATATATCGCCAACTTGGTCCTTAAACTTTCGTCTTCTGTCCCATTCTGATTCCATCACTTACTTCTGCAGCATAAATTTGCCTTGCCACTCTCTCCTCATTATTTCTGCGCGTACCAACTATCGAAGCATTCCTTTCTTAATTCAAGGCACAACGTGCATAAAACCAAGATGAATCACTTGTTTGCTTTGAATTAGTATCAATTATGTTATTATTAATTTATAAGGTGGTGCGAAAGATTTAGCAACAGTACCGTTCGACGCCATGTCCGGGCCGACCGAGTCGTACTCGGGCTGTATCAGAAATTTGCACGTGAACAACATTCCCTTGCCGTTGGAGCCGCAAAATATACGAGGTAATTTACAATTACTGCAATAATTAAATAATAATTAAAACCAAATATATTATAAGGTGCATGAGGGTAATATGGTCACCTTAAGCTTTGCCGTCCTATAAAACCAAAACTAGGAGGAGGATGGATACACAAACACAAAGTCGTATACTATAACTCGTACTATTAGTCGTATACTATATCAATAAAAAAATAGCAAACAAGCTTTGGAAATAATTAGGAACACTTCGAAAAATCAACTTAATAAAAACTAACTACATTACGCCATACTAAAGGCGACTGAAATATTTACTATAATATCAACTGTTAAAATGGCTTCGATAAAGCAGTGTCCTTTTGAGAGCAATTTAGCCACTAATATTTCAATTTAGCGACCATATTTTTTGCCTTTAAATGATTACAACCTCTAAAAACTCTTTTCTTTTTTTACTTTAATTTAGCGACATATACGACGACTTAACTATAAACTTATTTTAGCAACATCTGGTGGATTCAGTTCTCACAGTCTAGCACCCTCACGGCGGAGTTGGGAACCTTTATTATAGTTTATCTAATAAAGAAACGTTATACCTATTATTAATATATAGAGCCGTGGTAACTCAGATGGTTAGCGCTCGCTGTAAATTTCACAATACGCGAGCAAACCGGGTTCGATCCCCGCTGGCACCAATGAAATTGTTAATTGCAATTTTAAGTGCTGATTTACCACGTGCTCGGCGGTGAAGGAAAACATCGTGAGGAAACCTGCATGTCTGAGAAGTAAGAAAAAAAAATATTTTTCGAAGACATGTGAAGTTCGCCAACACGCATTGGGGCAGCGTGGCGGACTATTCCTTGCCCTAAAACCCTCTCAGAAATGAGAGGAGGCCTGTGCCCGCCGTGGGACGTATATAGGCTGTAACTACTTTACTTTTACTTTATACCTATTATTTATTATGCGGTTATACTAGCGATGGGCGATTACTACTAAAACTAATAGAATTAGTCAATTGTTCAGTTTAGTCGATAAATTCGATAACAATCACTTGTTACCGACTTAAATTGTGAGACGGGGGACAATGGCTGACACGGTTACCGTGTCAAATTTAACAAAGTACTAATTCACAGAGTACTTTTTTTATGTACTAATTTGTAGCGTAACGCACCTATTATAGGTACTAAATATGTAATTATAGGTACTAAATATATAATTATATATACAAACGATGGTGCGACGGTCTGTCTGTGCGCCACTACTTACGTTACGACTGCAGTTATTAAGTATGCGATTGGCGTTACATTACCTAAATACAATTTGTTTAGCGAGAATTGAAATGTCGTTTATGACACTAAAAATGTAAATTGTGCAATTTGAGCACTTTAAAATAACATAAGAATTATAATCTTACGAAAGTCTTATATTAGGTTAAAACATTTATTTAATATTGGGGGGGGGGCGTCCTTATTTTGTAGGCGGGGGCTGGTCCGGCGGCGGCCTCCAGGGTTTTTTTTTGTGGGCCTTGTCCTCTTCTCGCCCTTTTTTTTTTTTTTGCCCCCCCTGGGTGTTTTGTTTTTTTTCCTTTAAAAAAAAAAAACTTATTTTATTCAGCATTTTCGGCGCCAGTCTTTTACGTCATTGGTTAGTTAATAAAGATTCCCTACTTAAGAAAAAACGCACTCGGATAGTACATTACTAAATCGACAATTGGATGCGTTGAATGGTCTAAGTCTAAGGCAATAGCACAATTTTGATTTAGTCAATTGCTTTTTTTTTTGCAACTGTCGCCCATCGCTATATACATAGGTTGTAACAAGATGAATCGTAGCTAATGTTTGGCGCGTTGCAGAGGGGCGCAACGTGGGTGCGTGCGGGGGCGCGTTGTGCGCGGGGGGCGGTGCCGACGCGACGCGTGCCCGCGAGCGTGCGCTGCGCCGGCGCGCTGCCGCCGCGCGCGCTGTGTGTGCGCCGCGGGCCGCGCCGGCGACCGCTGCCAGCACGGTGACCACAAACACAGTCTCGCCATCAGTGCCGTCTAGAGGCGGCGTCGCTATCCACTACTACACGGTATCGGCCCGTGGGTCCCGTAAGAGGCGACACATGGAAACGAAGTCAAAATATAAACACTAGCATCCTTCTGATGACACCCTATGTTTGCTGATAAGTTTTTAGACTTAAATATTTTTGCAATACCTATAACCAAAGCCAAAAAGATAATATTGATGCGATTAGAAACATCTACGGTAAAAATATCAATATTAAATGTCATATCATATCTAATAAATAAAAGTATTTTAATAAGTTTATTATTGTTATTAGCATAAACATGCTTATCAAAACTAAGTTAAAGCCGTGAATGACGTACCTACTCGTAATTGATTGCGCAGTTATTTCCTATTTTATTTTCCGCGGTTCTATTTTATGTTATAATATGTTATCCCTATTTAAAATATTATAACATAAAATAGAACCGTGGTTGCCAACCCGCTTGCCAAACATGGCAACTATAGCAGTCATCCCCACCCCGCCCATGAGAAACGTCAACAAACTTAGTGACATTCCTTGGGCGAAACCTAAGTTCTAATAGATTTGTGGAGGGTTGTAATGATGATGATGATAATGACGATGATGAAGATGACATCGTATCGTAGTTACGTTAGTCGACAATCCCGTCTTAGCAATAAATCAATTCTAATCCCGCGGTGTAATAATATTTAACGTGTCGTAAAACGACTAATGCGGCCCTTTTTTCTTTAGAAAATCCAGTCTAAATAGGAAGGTACTTAGTAGATACCACTCTGTTAGGCAAATACACACTATAAATTTAATATAGCTATGTTAATAAGTTTATAATAGTGTACATATATATATATATATATATATATATATATATATATAGTATATATATATATGTATATATATATAAATACATAACCCGTGGTTGCATTTTAGCAATAATATGTTATTCAACTGTGTTTGCAAATTATAAAGAATTTGTATTCGTATTTTAGAAATCAACGTAACAATCCCGCAGTTCGACGGCGACTCATTACTTGCGATGGGAAAACGTCACGTGAACCGCCATGTTGGCGAGCAAAGACTCACGTCTGTGCCTACGTACCTCACATTAAACTTCACCACGTCAGAGCCTGACGGGCTACTGCTATGGATCGACATGGTAAATTTATACAAATGACGCACCTTCTTTCTTCTACCGCTTTTCATTTTAGCCATTTCTTGTTTGCTTTATTAACATTTCATGCATTTAACTTGAATTAAACTGCTATGTGGAGGCGGCGTAAAAGAAATGGTACCCATTTCGTCTAGAGGGAATCGAAATAATGGGAAATACCATAAACACCTTATGGCTTCCAGTGGTTGATGACGGTATAGTGGTATAACCATCTCGTTTACGCCAGACGTAAAACACCCAGACCAGTGACGGAAAGCAAAGATGTGAGACGTCTAATACTGCGACCGTCAATCGATAAGATAATACCAAATCCCTACAACCGGAGAGCTAGAGGCCCATCGCTGGCTGTGTACTTTTACGGACCAATGAAAAAGAAGAGGAACAAATGAATGTGAAGTTTGAAAACAAACGTTTTTGTAACGCATGCTGAAAATTTGACATGTTCTCAAATTATTTAATTTTTTAAATACCAAGAATTCTTCTTTAGCTCAATGACATGGTTTGCATAGAAACTTTTCTAAGTATCCCTTTTTACGATTCTGCCGCTACACAACTGGGCACACGCCATTGAGTTATGGTTTGACGGGTAAGAAAGCCAGAATGATTACAGGCTGTGAGAAATTACATTTTAATTCTAAAAGGTGTCTTTTTGGTTTGAGTTGCTTACAGGCGTCCATGGGCTAGCAAAGGAACTTACAATTTTGTTAGGTTGACTGCTAGCTCGTCACCTCATAGTAATGAAAATCATTTTACTAAACTTAAAGTAGGTAGGTAATCATTGCTTAATTCACAATTAATAATTTTAGTAGCATCGATAGACACTGTAGGTACTCTTATAACATAAGACTTTTTGAGTTTTAGGCAAAAATTCGACTTGCATCATCATTACAGTCCTTCACAAGTCCACTGCTGAACATAGGCCTCGCCCAATGTATGCTACAAAGCACGGTCCTGAGCCACCTGCATCCATCGACTTCCTGCATGTTTTACCTGGTCGTCACTCCATCTAGTGGGGGGTCGCCCTACACTTCGCCTACCGGTACAAACCTGCCACTCGAGAACCTTTTTTCCCCACCGGTTGTCGGTTCTTCGAGCTATATGACCTGCCCGTTGCCACTTCAATTTACTTATCCTTTGGGCTATGTCAGTCACTATGGTTCTACTGCGGATATCCTCATTTCTAAGTTTATCACGCAGAGAAACCCCGAGCATAGATCTCTCTCTAACTCGCTGTGCGACCTCATAGCACTGTCTTAATAATTTACAGGGTGTAGATCATTTGGGGTTCGGACTCGAAAATGGGTACCTAAGATTGGTCTGGTCTTTACATTGTGACGCACCGCATCGAATAGTACGGCCGGCTGAAAAATCTTTCCTGATTTTGCCTCGAAAATTTTCAAGAATACTGCCAAATTCTGGGTTCTTGCCCGACGGCGAATGGCATAAATGTATCCTGGAGTTCGGGAGGAAAAACATAACGCTGACTGTGGATAAACGATTAGTCTTTGTAGAGGAATCATGTTCAAGGGAAGAAGTAAGCTCTAACAATGTCGAGATGTACGTAGGTAAGTAAAGTTTTTGTTGTTCTAATAAATCCATTTCAGGAATATTCTGTTTCGTGGAGATATCTCACAACTATACACTTCACAAGGATAAACATTAAACACTAGACACGTGACAGTTATTTGCAGCCATTCAACTACTGTCCATGTGACAATCAACCTCGCAGCTCGTAACACTAAAGCACCGGCTTTGGAACTGCGCTGCCGTAGCGCTAAACATTGCTTTAACAGTGTGATTCTGACCTACTTTTTTAAATGACGACAATGTGACTAACATAATATTACCTATGCTTACATCCTTTAATGGTGTATGCTGCTCAGTATCGTATGTCCTCTGTCGTATTTAAGATCTGGCTAATATTGCACGGTGCCTATATCCGTGTGTTATACTGAAAAACTGAAAAACAAACAAATCCTCCAATTTATTCACAATATCTTTACATAGGGCATCGACAGATTAAGGCGAGTGAAGAAGAGAAGTGAGTTTCATATATTCGTATGTTGCCTAGGAGGATATCATCATCGTACTGCGTTGATGACTATAGAATCAGAGGAAAGTATATATACACTATGCTTTAAAGCGAATTTTTAGGGCAGAGTCTCGGTCAGTACCTAGTAGTCTAGTTATGAAAAGTCAAGCTACAGCCTATATACATCCCAGCTGGGTACAGGCCTATAAGATCTTATGTGAACACGGCTTATAATATATATGCATTAAAAGATATTCATCCTTTTAAAGCAACATGAGATAGTGACATCGATCGCAGTCGAAGGACGTTCATCATTGGCTATTATTTTTCCAGGTGGAGTAAACGAGGAAGACAATATTGCTGCAAAGAAATTTTTCCCCCAAAATTTCAAAGGCTGCATTGATCATATATCAACGAGAGAGGGTTCTTATATCAGCAACTATTCTGAAGTGTATAGTGAAAATGTTAAGTCGTGCCAAATCTTCCCAGCAATTTTATAATAGATTTGGGAATAATTGGCAATTGAACAGATGTATATTCTCTACCTTAATAACAGCTGCCGAGTATACTTTCTAAATGTCAAAAAAATTGTTTTTGATTATAAATTTTTAAACAGTAAATATTAATATTACTTGCACGCATTACTTGTTAATTATGTTTGTATAGGGTGCGAGATTTTCTAAGATATCGTAGTAAGATATGAAATTCTTTGCAAATTGTGTATGTAATATAAAGTTTCCCTACAATTTAATATTTATTCCAGATATGCAAGTGAAAACTTACTAATATAAGATTTTATCAGTTTTATATTGTAAACAAAAGTAATTAAAATCTTGTATACATGCAATTTATAACACGGATTAAAAACGAAACTAATACAGAATTACGGTTTCAACGTTCAATTTTTTTTATTTTATTTTACATATCAATCGAAAAAAAAACTATCGTGCAGATGCGACAAAAGAAAGGTGAAAAGATTACCTACAACAGAAAGATGACTTCGCGATACATAGACAAAGGACCCCTCCAACAGATCTAAAAAAAAACCATGTTGATTTTGACTGCGTGGTTATGTGGAGACTTTTAGCGGCGAGCTTTTATTTTTTTTTGCGCCCGAAGCAAATATGGGCAACCCTCCGGAAAGCGGGGGAGGGAGGCGGTGAATGCTCATAGCATAGCACGCAGCCGGCTGCGTGGTTATGTGGAGACTTTTACCCACTAAACGCCGCCTTTTAGGAAATGGCTTAACGATCTGACTAGAGATCTCTAAGCCGTATACGAACGCGACCCTCCTTGGCAGAAAGGAGGGCGCATGCGGCGAGCCGAAACAGCTGCTATTTATACACGCCGACACATCCGCTCCCCACCAAAGTAGCGAGTGACCGCGCCGTGCGATAACAAACCTGCGACTAATTATCATTATTTTTATGATTAATATTTTTAAATATTATTATATTATTATTGTTTTATTGATATTATTATTGTTATTTATTATTATTAATTTTAAAATTATTATTAAAGATAAGCCTTAAAGATGTTTAACAAAGGTGAATTAGAAACATTTGTTTGTTCATTCAGCAGTGCATTGTTACCATTATTATTTTTTTAAATCTCCAACTGTTCCAGCACACACAGCCGCAGCCCCTTATTACAAGTATGTAAGACTTCAAAGGAATGGTCGCTGGCTAGTTTGTGCCCAGTGTCCAAGAGATGTTTAGCAAAATGGGATTTATTAAGTATAAGTATTACTTGACTGGCTAATAGGTAATTATGTCATAGTGTTAAATAGTATTTCTTCAAGTTTATTTTTCATTTTCAATAAATAAATCTAATGTTTTAGTTGTTAGCAATGCCTTGTGTGTATAGGCTATACTTAGGTGTAAGAAGCAAAAAAAAAAAAATACTCATAGTACAAAGTTTTCTAGTCGTCTATAATGTAATTTACATATTAAGTTTGTATGTGTTTGTATTAGTGTCTTGAGTAAGGGAATACTAAGAATTTAAATTATGATTGTGGTTTTATAGAAAGAAAATTAAACATTCATCATACACAAAATATAGTTTTATTGATATATTCATGTTTAATAAATTGTATACATAACATCATCAAATATTATATTATAAACATATACATTTCGTTATACGTTACTTATTTAAAACACAAATACAATATGAGATGTTAGCCCCGTTAATTATATTCCATTAATTAAAACATTTAGTCTTGGTGCGGTAGTAGAGCCTGCAGGCGCACACAAAATAGTGTATACATGCCCTAACACAAAGCTCGTGAACATCTGATTTATTTACACTTCCATTCAAAAGCAACATGTACGTACATTAATTCGTAGAATTCATTAGGCCTATTTACAGTGGAATAAAGTTGGAATGCTTGACTGCAGTACACAATTTAGTTAGCGATTATGGTATTGTACAATATGTAAAACTCACTTAGGAACATCGATTCCTTTATTGTTACACGACGTATAGAATTTGATATAAATTCTAAAAAATAAATATTATAATAAGCGATATAAATAAATAGTTAATTGCACATCGTTACTTTTAAAAATTTTCGAAAATTAACAATCTATTATAAAACCGTAAGCTGTGCTTACGACCCGAATATGGTGCTACGTGAAGACAGGCACGAAGTGAATTTCTCTAGAAAAACATTTAACAATTTCCATCTAACATCTTGATAAGCAAAAACGTAGGAATGTTTCTAATAACATTTACAAACATAAAAATAGAATAGGACAAGCAGATCACAGAAGTAAATATTATATATTTACGAAGTAATTAAGCCTACATTGATGCACAATAAATTCCATGTCTATGACAAATGAATATAATATATGGTACAGCGACGGTTCCAGCTAAACATCGAATGCAATAAGGCCTATGTGATAGTAACATATGTTTATATAATATTATACTTGAATGATATTTCAAAAATCTATAAATAAGTCTTAATTGTACAATATATATTCATACACACTACATCTTCCTTTTTCGGAACAACTGAATAAAATTGAAATATTTTTCTTATCTACATTGAAATTAATTTACTTTAAAAATTATATTTAGATCGAACTCATTTAACAATTATAATATAATTCTATAAAATAACAATTACCAGTACGGGATCCCATTGTATATAAGATTTATAAATGAAGCAAACTCCTCCCACAGTTGGTAGGATTTGATAAGTTTAACCGGGTGGTAACAATCTCATTAAATTGATAATCTCTAAATTTATAAACAAATTACGCTACATTACATAATGTCATTAATATAAGGTCATGTATATTAATAAAAACAAACTAATATTGACATTACACTGAATATGTATATTTTAAACTAATTACCATTCGGATTATAATGGTTTAGGGTCACATAAGGTTTTTTTATATTAAATTCGCAGCGGCCCTGTGCTATTTACATATCTCGGCGACCACCTAGAGCTCTGCCCTAGCTTTTTTCAATCGCATGTTATGTAAATAGCGTACATACAGATCAATGTCAAAATGTTATAAAAATCAATTGTATAGACAGAAAGCATATAACTTTTTAAAATCAGTCTCATTCGCATAAGGAAGTGATCACAGCACACACACTGGAAATCGTTGCAGAACGAGGAGCCAAGACCCTCTGAACAGAACATTAACTATAGAGCACCATGGTTGCTAACTCGCTATACTTAAATATGATAAAAACATGCGAAAATTACATTATAAAATATTGAATTTATGGGGAATATACAGGACTAAGAAGACTAAAGAATAACTATTCTGGAAATATACATAACATTAAAATTTTAAAATACATTTCACCGGATACAAAGTATATCGTATTTGCTTAAAAAGAAATATAGTAAAACGAAAGATAAGTTCTCATATAGTAGACTAGATATTATAAAGAGTTTGTAAACAACAAATGAGAGACACGAATCTAACATTTCCCTAAAAACATACATCTCATTAATGGCAACTTCACATTTACGCATAAACAATTTTACACATGTGAAGCTAGGATATTTTATTAACAACAATGTATATGATGAACGTGTGCTAGGCCGTGTAGCACGCGATCGGCTTTCGCGTGATCTCACAATTTCGATCGTAATAAAAAATATAATACATATTTATATATTTTAAATAAAAACACGTGATATATGTATGACAGCTTTACTATTTCGTGCCGTTTACATCACATTCCCTGATGTGATTTACTACTATATACACATAAATAACATTTAAGGTACATTTCATTGCGGTGCATTAAACTGAAGGGAAACGTTTGTACAAAATAAAATCACAAGCTGTCATGATCGCACCCATGAATATGTTAACTCGGGAGCAAGGGTGACTGTTCCCGTCATCTCATATAGAAATAGACAATTACAGATACATTGCAAATACATTGTCAACATGTAGATTTATCTCCTAATAAAATATTAACGTTCGCTTATGTTAATTATAATGCGCTTCTTATATAAACATCGACAGCGCTCTAATAGTAGAAAAAATTCGTAATATGAAATTAATTTTATAAAGGCCGTCATAACAGTTGCCGATTCATCTAACGTAACGGCGAGCTCATAGATCCAGTACACTGTCATGTATCTTGAGCGTCGGCACGAATTTTGAGAGTTGGAGAAATTTTTTGAAGTTTGATTGCGGAATTTGTTTTACCTGATTAACATAAATCATTAAACGATCATTGGACCAGTCCTTAGTTCGCTTATAACCGTACTAACCATCGTTACGTTCAGGTTTAAGGCATTTACAAACAAATCCATAAACTTGCGCTAGTGAAGTTCAGCGCTCCGAATTCGCGTCGTTAACTATACACTCGTTTGAAATGTCGTTGACTGTACTCACGTTGGGTGAGGTGCACGTGGAGGCGCGTGGGGTGTGGAGAGGCGTGTAGAAGCGCCTATAGGCGGGCGAGCGCACGCGGGCGCGCCGCCACGAGCGCGCGTCACGGGCGCGGCTCGACGAGGCGCTGCAGGAGCGCGGCCACCAGCAGCGCCAGCAGCAGGAAGCCGGCGGCCATGAGCAGCGCGGCGCGGCGCGGGGACAGCGGGCGCGCGCGCGGACGGCGGGCGCGCGGCGCGGCGGCGGGCGCGGGCGCGGCCGCGGGCACGGCCAGGCGCGCCGCCGCCGACCACGCGCCCGCTAGCCCGCCACGCACCGCACACACGCGCACCAGGTACTCTGCGCCCTGCTCCAGCTCCTCCAGCGTGAACTGCGTCTCGTTGCCCGCGTACACCTGCCAAAAGCGTCCCAATTTCAACTCAAACGCTACATCTTTAACTTTTTTCTATAGAATAAGGGTAATAAACGAGCATCATACAGTCCACCTGATGGTAAGTAGATGCTGTGGCCCATAGACATCCGCATTTATCTTCAATTACGAATCAGAATGAAGATGCCTAGTTACTCCTGAGGACTAAGATGGAATGCCTCGATTCCAGTAAAAAGAGTCTCCAGTTCTCTACACTCATCTTACGAAACACAGCAGCATTAAGCTGCCATTTTACGGTGGTATTTTGTGAAAACGTGGTCCTCTCCCGGTTGAGCCGACCTATTCGAACTACAACTATAATAGAGCTGCAGCGTGATTCTGCCACCTAAAAAGTAGCAGGGGACTATTTACAAACAGATCTATATATTATGTTAAAATGTGAATGAAAACTTTGTACCCCTCTTTAAGCATATTACGCGCACAAAGAAATGTGAGATTTGGCATGGATAAAGTTTACATGTAGAAGTGCAAAAATATAACATTTCTTTATAATGTTTGTTATTTGTACATGAAATAAAATAAAATAAAGTATTCATTTCTTTTTTCATACTGCCAATGTCAAAGACATAATATTCTGTGGTCAAACGGTCGCACAGAGTAGATACTGTTGTCAAGGAATTTATGATTGTTGCCAACAAATAATTACTAATCAATTTGCGTGATTTCGAGTGTTCCCATTTCAATAGTCTGTGGCTCTATAGCGTCAAGACAAAAATGCGTTTATATTAGGTACCCATTCCCTGTCCCATGAAACATATATGAACATTTCGATTGCTTAACTATTGTGTCTGTTTCGCGGACAGGGAAACTATTAATCTGCAGTTGAAAGTGAAATACAGCTTGCTTAATATACAAACCTAAAAATTTTTGCCCACCAATAGTGAGTATAAATTAATACCGACCTGTTTGTAAACGGCGTCCTTGGTGCGCGCGCACTGCAGCACGTAGTGTGCGTTGTCGAGCGGGTCCCATGCGACGGTGGCACAGCGCGGCGCGGGCAAGTGCAGCGCGGGCGGGCGCGGCGCGGGCGGCGGTGCGGCCGTTGTGCGCGCGCCCAGCGGAGCGCCCCACGAGCCGCGCCCGCCACGCTCGTCGCTAGCGCGGATGCGGAACCAGTACGCCGTCGCCTCGCGCAGCTTCTTCACCTTGCAGCTGCGCGCCGAGCCTCGGTATACCGGCCGGAACTCGCGCGACTCCGCCGCGCGCATCTCCACACAGTACACGCTTCCCTCTGCGCCCTCCCACTCCAGCTTGATAAAATTATGCGCGACTAGAGCACAGTGCAATTCGGGCGGCGCGGGAGGCCGTGGACGTGTCGCCGCGCGCGATTCCTCCGACCACTCGCCCATTCCCAGCTCGTTGAACGCCGCCACACGCACCCGATAAACTGTATCAGGTACGAGGCCTTCTACTAGATGTTCCGGTATCGGACCATCCGTCTCGAACGAGGACTCGTCGACTTCCACACGGTAACGTAGGATGTCCGCGCCGTGACTCGCTGGACAGCGCCAGTGAAGACGCAGACTGTCCGCTGTCGCCTCGTGACGAATCCCAGTTGGTGCAGCGGGAGGAGCGCGCGGAGTTAAAACGTCGCGGACGCCCGACCACGCTCCCCGGCCAGCTGAATTTGTGGCGCACACTCTGAAGAAGTACGGCGAGAACGGCGTCAACTTCGAAACCACACAAACCGTATCGCGACCACGATACACTTCTGCGAAAGCATCATCGACATTCGTTGCACTCATTTCGAGTCGATAGTCCAGGATCGGAGCGCCATTATCGCGGGACGGGTGCCATTCGAGGCGAGCGGTTCGCGCGTTTTCGACGTGGGCGATGGGAGTTTCAAGCGCATCAGGGGGTGCAGCTGCCGTCGTAAAATGTAGCGCTGGCGACGGCGGACCCGCGCCCACTTTATTGCAGGCGACGACCCACAATCGATATTCGCATCCCGGCTGCAACTCGCGGACGGTGCATTCTCTCTCGAGTGACGAATGCGCCAAACGTACAATGCCATCTCCATCGACGATCTCCACCCTGTACTCGGTAAGCGGCGAACCGCCGTTACAATCCGGCGGTCGCCATCGCACCGCTATTAATGTGGCTCTCGGCTCGGCCGCCATCTCGGGAGCGGAGCAGGCGCCGGGACACGTCGCCTCCGTCGTGATCGTTTCAGTAGTTGACCAGTCGCTTTCGCCGGCCACGTTGGCACAACGCACACGAGCGCGGTATTGGACTCCAGGTTGCAAGCGATCGCAGTGCGCCTCCCGCTCGGGTCCATTGTAAGTAGGTTGATAACCTTCACCTCCGTCGATTTCCAGCGTATAATTTTCAATAGAAGCACCCCCGTCGTCCGAGGGTGGATCCCACCTAAGT
Source organism: Parnassius apollo (assembly GCA_907164705.1). Taxonomy (NCBI): domain Eukaryota; kingdom Metazoa; phylum Arthropoda; class Insecta; order Lepidoptera; family Papilionidae; genus Parnassius; species Parnassius apollo. The sequence continues at coordinate 5,784,329 of CAJQZP010001607.1, read as the reverse complement.
CGGAATGCTCGTGAGTGTATTTTTCCCTTTGGTGTCGGTCTGCTGGGGATTCCGGGCCTCTCGGGTAACGTACGATAGGTTACTTCTCGAGACCACGGACCTTGTCCGTCGGCATTCTCACATCTTAAACGGAAACGATAATCGGACGCTCGGCGCAAGGCGTTGCAAATGTAGGAGCACTCGGCACCGGTGAACACTGGCAGGAACCCGTGGCCGCGCGCCACCTCGTCCATCTGGAGAGTGAATTCTTCGTCGGCCTGTCGCTCCCAAGCGAGGGCGAGACAGTTGGCGGCGGCGTCGAGCAACTTCGGAGGCGCCGGAGCCGGTGGGGGAGCACCCATGGTCCAGCCGACGAACTCGTCGCTCCACTCCCCGCGGCCGCACTCGTTGACGGCGGCGATGCGGAAGCGGTGGCAGGTCTGCGGGCGCAGGTTGTTAACGGTGTGCTGGCGGGTGCGGGGGGCGCGAGATCTCGGCGAAGCCCTCGCCGGCGTCCATCTCGAGCAGGTAGTGCAGCAGGCGGGCGCCGTTGTCGGCGGGCGGCGCCCAGCGCAACAGTAGCGAAGAGCGCGCGCGGCTGGCGACGCGCGCAGGCGCCATGCGCGCCGGCGGCGCGGCGGGCGCGCGGAACGTCGCCGCCTCGCTGGCCGCGCCCGTCTGCTCGCCCGCGCGGATCTGCAGGCACACTGAGTACTCGCACCCCGGCCTCAGGTCCCGTACCCTGCAACACGTAATAACTCCGTCCTTTTTATGTGCGACTAGACAGTAATGGGGCATGACATATGATTACGTGAATGTATGAGGAATCATCATGGTATGCCAGCATTTCAGAACAGCTTGCATGAAAGTAAAGAGGTATTTGAATCGTTGTTCAATAATTTGTAATTTAAGAAACAAGTGATTGTATTTTTATGTAATAAAATATATAAAAAATATATACATAATATATATTATTAGTTTTCCCTTGCGTTTCCGTTAACACTCGTGTTGTAAGTGTGCTAGTTCATGTCATTGACGCCGTTTAGAATAAAACTGAGCTGTCGCATGACATGCCAACCCGAAGAAAATCATGCATACAGTCAATCATATCATAATCACAAACAATTGTATCATCATGGGTGATTTTAATACAAAGCTCCAGACTCTCACACTCGTCCCGTTTCTGTACTAGCCACTCATCACAATTCCGACGGGGAGGACACCTGGGTCGACTTAATGTTCACCTCAAACCCCACACTTGTCTCTCCTCAAGGTCAATATTATGCATCTGATTTCTCCCATCATGACCTAATTTTCGTGTCATTTCTCAAACCTTCCAAACCCTCACCAAAAATCTTGCACTTGCGGTGTTTTGCAAGCATGGATATAGAGAAGTTGTGTCAGTGTACGCCTTAAATCAACTGGGACATTATGATTGATCTTTATGATGTACATGCTCCTATCAAAAAAGTTAAGCTGTAGCGGCTGCCTGCACCTGGGATGACAGAGTGCGTATCATTTGTATGCTGATGAACTGCAGTTGTATTCACAGACGAGGGTCGATTGTATATCTACGACAACTGAGTCAGTTAATAGGGGCCTAGAGAATATAAAGAACTGGTTTAACAGGTTTGGCCCTAAAGTTAACCCATCCAAATGTTAGGCTATAATAGTAAGTAGCCATCGGTCTTTTACTTATGTTTTAGGGTACCGTGAAAGACCTTGGCTTACACATTGATTCCACAATGAGCTGGCAAACTCAAGTGGCAAATGTTTGCCAGAAAGCTACAAGTATTTTGCGTGCTCTATACCGCCTGAAAAATTTTCTCCCATCCAGAACTAAAACGATTATTGTGCAGACCTTAATTTTTTTCCCTTCCTGACTATGGTAACATAAATATGGCCGTCTTCTTAATAACTGCATTCGATTCATTTTTAATCTTCGAAAGTATGATCATGTGTCTACTTATCGCTCTCAACTTAACTGGCTTCCTATTCGTCAGCGCTGTAGTCTACGTGCACTCACTACTCTTTATTCCATCCCGATGTCTCCTCATTCTTCATTTTATTTAGCTTCTCGTTTTCAGTATCTTAACTCCAACCATGACAGAGTTCTCCGTTCTACTACTAATCTCCTGCTTTAGTGTTCCTTTTATAGTACAAAATTTTTCCAATATTTTTTTTGTCCAATCTGTTCTTCTTTGAAACGCTCTTCTTCCAAAGAAAATCAGGAGGGCCGAATACCGGGTTTTGTTTAAATGCAGTTCGAAAACTTCTTGAACAAAAAACGACGGGAGCAATTCAGCGTTCTTTGTTATATTTATGTATATATATATATATATATATATATATATATATATATATAATATTAACATAAAGCGCGTTTTTATTTTATAATTTATTATTTTATTTACGCATTACCAGTGCGTGTTGCCAGTGATGACTTACGGATCTGAGACGTGGTCCTTCACCGCGGGCCGTATGAGGACGCTCAAGGTCGCTCAGCGAGTTATGGAGAGGGCTATGCTCGGGGTTTCTCTGTGTGATAGACTCCACAAAAACTGAGCAAATCCGCAGTAGAACCAGAGTGACCGACATAGCCCAACGGATTGGTAAGCTGAAGTGGCAATGGGCCGGCCATATAGCTTGAAGAACCGATAACCGATGGGGAAGAAAGGTTCTCGAGTGGCAGCCTCGTACCGGTAGGCGTAGTGTAGGGCGACCCCCCACTAGATGGAGTGACGACCTGGTAAGACATGCAGGAAGTCGATGGATGCAGGTGGCTCAGGACCGTGCTTTGTGGCGTTACTTGGGGGAGGCCTATGTTCAGCAGTGGACTTGTGAAGGGCTGTAATGATGATTTTTTTTTTTTTATATATATACATACACACACAACACGTAACATAATTAACGCACTTTGAGAAAGTAGTTTGTTCAGAATCGTTTACTCAATCGATTCCTATCATTTTTAATATAGGTTATTTTTATCCTAAAAATAATTAAAACTACATAAATTACAGTCACACTAAATCTGTACAGTCAAAACAAACTGAAATGGACCGTAAATTAAGGCAATAAGACTTTTAAGAGTGCAGTTTTATTTGTATTATTACTAATTCTGTCATTCAATAAAAATAAAGAAAAATGAGCTTTATTTCAAGCACGTCAAAGTCTTTGCGTTCGTGGATTTGTACTGTGACCACAACATTCTTCCGGAATTAGTATAACTAATTTGATAAATAATCAGTTAATAAAAATGTTTAACTAAAAATTCAGTGTATGTATTATGATTATAACATAATATACTAATTGTGGTGTCTGAGGGTGTGCGTTAATTATGTTACATATTATATATATATATATATATATATATATATATATTTTCTATATATGTGTTAGGTTAGGTACATACTTCTTTTTTACACCTACCTCTTTTATCACTGCACTACTCTAAGGTAGACTGGTAGATAATGCCTAGGCCATTACGTCAGCCTTATATACATTTTAGTGTATATGAAGTTAAATAAATCACAGGATGCAAATGAAAAGAAATGTCAAAAAATGAAAAGAATTGTCAATCAACCGCCAGCACATAGTTTACATGTTATTCGAATCAACCAATACAAGTCTACAATCATACATGTATAACAGCACTTAAGGCATGTCACAACGCATTACTGTCAGGGCCCGCTTTACATGTGTCCTTTTGATTAAACTGACATATAAAGCATTATTATGATTCAACATTCGCATTCAAGTTTTAAGGTTTTCATTTATTATCTATTTATTTTGGACTAGAAATGTTACAGAATGGCAATTGTAACAAATACAATCCTGTCATCATCATTACAGCCCTCCATAAGCCCATGGCTGAACATACATTTCCCCCAAGGAATGTCACAATACGCCATCCTAAACCAGCTGCATCTTTCGACATCCTGTATGTTTACTAGGTTGTTACTGATCTGTTGGACTATGTCAGTTACTTTGGTTCTACTGCAGACATAGCATAACCCTCTCAATAGTTTGCGGAGTGACCTTTACAGTTCTCCTGTCCGCAATATAAATACAATAGTTAAACAATTGAAATGTTTATATGACAGGGAAAGGGTTTAAAATTCTAGACACGGATTCTGGAACCGAATGTCATCACTGACAATACCCACTTGGTGGGTATACATGTTTTCAAGTTAGATAATTTTTGTTCAGAAATATTTACTGCTAAATAATTCTGATGTGTTCAAACCAAATTATTTATTAATAATTTAAGCAAATATCCATCCACCATCCATCCATTACAAAAGTCGTCCCAAAAGTGCTGAAAATATGGCACCCATGGATTGCCTCACTGGAAGATTATGCCATAGTTGACAAGCTTGGTGAGCGGGTTGTTGGTAATTTGAGTTAATCTGAAGGATGCTGCTGCCCATAACCTGTTTCAATTTCCCTCTGTCACCTCTTACCACACCTACAGGACGATATGGGGTAGTGGACATTCTCACATCGCCCATACACGGTATCAAATACATAAGTTCAATCATAATTGATACAAACCTGCATGATAATGATGGTCCACTGTAAATAGCTTTATATCGACCTCTGTCGCCCAAAAGTAAATCATAAGTCAATTCCACATTCGGCAATGAAACTCCTTCAGGCAATGGTGAGTTCCATTGCACCAAAGCACTGGTAGGAGTTATGTCGCTAACCTAAAACAATGAATAAGGCCAAATTTAATTTTTTGAACTTAAAATTTAAAAGTACAATAGAATTAGAAGCAATATTTAAGTAAATAACCATAGAACTATTAGGCTTAGAACCGCAGTAGGCGCACGCAGTGAAGCCATTTCAAGTTAGCCTTTTAAGGCTACCTACGACTTTCGGCGCGTCAGTACTCGAGTCCACGTAGTGGTGTAAAGAGCTCGAGCAATTTTGCAAAAAAATGACGTACTGCACTGTGAAAGAGTGTCACAACTCATCACATTAATCATGAAAAAAATTTTAAAATCTAATTTCACGGGTCAATACCGCCTAGCATCTTATATTTTTGTAAAAACATTCATCAAAACAAAATAATAAATCGTAAATTTGACAGACGCCAATATAACGAAAATGTTGCTAGGCATAGTAAAATATTTTACCCCATATTTTCTTATTATTATTTTACATGCTGCTAATATGGGACTTTTATTGTTGTATTTTTATTTGGCAAATAAAAATACTTACAATATTCACGCATAGATTATGTTTTGGTAATTTTATACTATCGCGGTCACCTCGTTTTTTGGCTCTAGAAAATCGAAAAATCTTCGTCTTTACGGCGGAACTTTATGAAAAAACAATATATAAAATATCTCACCTTAAGATTTCATCTAGTTTTATAACTTTAAATGTGACCATAAACGCACTTCTTCGAATATAATCGTTCGTAACTTTTTTGAAATCGTTTTTTTCTTAATCTACACAAAAAACAAACATTTAAAAAAAGGCATTGAATAATGTTTGTTTATTAATTTTATATCTACTAAGTTTTTGACTTTAAATGTTATCATAAGTGCTCTAGAAAATCGAAAAAATCATCCGATTCCGATGAGTTTTTTTAAATCTTCGTTTTTACGGAAAAGATCAAAATGAAAAGAATTAACTATGTATTATATTCAAAAATAAATAAATAACTTATATTATCGTCGAAAAAATCTTGTAACAAATAAAAAATGATGCAATGTTTGACAGTGATCTTAATCTAAAAAAATTTTTTGAAAAAAAAATCACATAATAATGTTTATTTATTAATTTTTAGCGAAGCAAGCTTGGTACGTAGGGCATCCCGACTCGGATAGGCTAGGTAAGTTAGATGGAGATCCTGTCGACATCTCCTTTGCTCTCTATTCGCTCGCTCATTCGATCCCGCCAACTGCGTCTAACCTAACCTTTCCGAGTCGGGATGCCCTAAGTCCCGAGCTCAATAATACAATTTAAAAAAAACAAAATACAAAATTATTAAACAAACATTTTTAATTTTTTAAATGTTCCTTTTTTGTGTAGATTATGAAAAAAAATATATAACAACTTCATTCGATTATTTTTTAAAAAGTTATCAACAATTATACTGTGAATTTATACAATATATTACAAATTATATTGTGAATGAGTGCATTTTCATAAACATTTAAGGCCTTGAAACCAATATAAATTTTAACTTTTTTAATTCTTGTAATTTTTTTCATAAATCCGCCGTAATAATGAAGATTTAAAAAAAAGAATCAATCCTCGAAATCGGATGATTTTTCGATTTTTAGAGCCAAAAAGGAGGTGACCGCAATAGTATAAAACTACCGGTATTTTTATTTATTGTTTAAGTACTTGGTTATAATATAGTCATTTAATACATATTTTTAATTTCATGTTTTATTTGAAAAGATTTTTTTCTTCTGAATCGATTTCGATTTAATAAAACAACGCCTATTCAATAAAATATATTATATATTTATATAAATATATAATACTTTACATATGCTTATATAAATATATCTTCTAACAGAATAATATAATGACATTATAGATTTGTGAATATACATTCTAGCAAAAGATATTTAAAACATTAATGCTTTATTTAAATTATATATATACGTAATATCTTGTGCTATAAAATACATTTACAAATCTATTACGTTATTATATTATTAGTTACGAATGATATATTTATATAGTATATATCACTATGATATATATATATATATATATATATATATATATATATATATATATATATATATATATATATATATATGTGTTATATATTTATTTAATTATAATATAATTTTGTATGACACTATATCTCCAAGTCTAATTACTCTATGTAAATAACGACAACAAACAATGGCCTTCTTTCACAAAGACCAGGCACATAGACAATATATGATGTATAGAATTAACCACTTGGTCCTGGTAGACCCACCAAGTAGATCCATTAGTGGGATATACATATCTAGGCTAACATGTCTTCTCTCTGTAGTTTCTTCATCTTCAATTGTACCTTTCTTTGCATAATCAATTATTTTTTACGAATACTATGAGTAGTACATACATAATAACATAAACACTCATGTCTTTCACCCAGAGGGGTAGGCAGAGAGTACGAACTACCATTTGGCACGATCCTGACATACCTCTCTCGCCTTCTTTACATCCATATATCTACGCATACATATGCTTGTCGGTTAAGGGTACTTCTAATGTGGCCCCTTTTCAAAATATCGCCAATTTGATCGATAAACTTTCGTCTAGGGCGTCCCTTCCTGACCCTGCCGTTCACATCTGCCATATAAATTTGCTTGGTAACTATTTCCTCATTCCACCGAAGCATTACTTTCACATTTTTTACATTTTTCTCTTATCACACAATTTCTCACCGTCATTCAGATTCAACCCTAGCATACTCCTTAAAAACCGCATTTCTACAGCATTTATTCTACTTTCGTGATTCTTCTGCCACACCCAACTTTCACTACCATACATTAAAGTACGGATTAACACAGCATTATGAATTACCATAAGTGCCTTTTTTGACACATTCTGATTCTTCAAGTATAGAGAGAGCCCCAATCACTCTATTTCCTGCATTCACTCGTTGTTCTATATCCTTATCATATCTACCATCCCTGCTAAATACACATCCCAAATACACGAACTCATCCAATTTCACAATCAATAGAAGGGGACTTCTATTCTTATTTCACATAACGTTTTACTTTCTTCTCTTTCAAAAACCATCACTTTCGTCTTACTTGCGTTCACTTTCATTCCCCTTTCTTTTAATGCCTAGTTAATTAATGTAACCATCATTTGCAATTCAGCCGCCGACGACGCAAATATGACTTGATCATCGGTGTACAAAAGGCATTTGACGGTTAACTCGCCCATTCTTAACCAGCATTCTTCATCTTTCAAAGTTTGCAAACAACTATCCATAAGTAGGTTGAACAGCCACAGAGAAGCTACACAGCCCTGTCTGACACCTTTTTGGATGCCAAACCAGTTAGAGTAGACCCCGTTGATCCTCACACAAGCACTAGAATCCCTACAAAGAGACCTTAATGCCTGTGTTATACCAGCGCTCAACCCAAATAAGTTCAGTATTTGCCATAACACAGTCCTGTCCATTCTGTCACAAGCCTTTTCCAAGCCCATGAACGCACAAACAACTTCCTAGTTTTTGGCCAAAACTTCTCCGCAATCATGCGCATGGAAGACTTCATCTGACTTGAATCTTGACTCTCCCATTCCCTTTCTAAATCCCGCTTGCACATCCCAAATTTTTTTATCAGTTTCTTTCATAAATCTTTCAATTAACACTTAAGCATAAGTTTACCCACAATACTAAGCAAGCTGTGACCCTTTTCCTTTATATATTGGGACTATAACTGCTTTACACCAGTCTTCCGGTACCTGCTTCAATTCCCAACATAAATTAAACAAGGTGTAAGCAGGCCTGTAACCACTCCCTCTCCAGCCGCGAGATCGCGGTATCGCGAGTGATACTCTATCATATCCAGCTGCCTTAACTGCTTTCATGTTTTTCATTGCTTTCATTATTTCATCTACACTTATCTCCACACCCCTTTCCACTTATTTCGGACAGTTCTTACGAGTTTCCAGAACATTTTAATATTTGCCTGGAAGTTATCAGATATCTTCTATTATTCTTATCCCATCTTTCTTGCTTTTTTCTTTCAACTACTTCTTTTACTGTCTTATTTAGATGTCTAAATTCAGTCTTTTCTCTTTCAATCTCATCATTCATACTGCCAGAATATCTGAATATGTAATAAATTGTATTAATAATTAATGCTCTCTTCTTTGCTTCAACTTCCACCCGTACCTCATCATCCTACCACAACATATTATTTATCCTTTCATTTTTTCTCTTACTTACACCACATACTTCGGTGGCTGCATCCACCAAACCTTTCTTAACATTATCCCACACAGTATTCAAGTCTAAATCATTCATACACAACTCATTCAAACACCTAATATTTTCCCTCAGTCTACATTTATACTTCTCTTTCACATCTTCATTTTGTAACTTCTCTATTCATATACACTGTAACGCAGTGGTAGACACAGATATCCGATGCCTACAATGCTTGACCAACATAAGACCAAGTAATGATCCGTCACTATATTGGACCCCCGGTAAACCCTTGTATCTACCACTGTGCTCCTCGTTCTTTCATCTACAATTATGAAATCTATCATGCTTCTATCATCACCTCTTTCTCATGCATACATTTGAATCTTCTTATGAAGAAAAAAAGGGTAAAAAGATTCTTTTCCACACATACGGTGAGGAGGTCTTCACCATTCTCATTTATACTTTCATCACCAAACATTCCCAATATCCTTTCATAACCAGACCTCTTCACCCTATATTTTCATTTTCCTTACATTTCATCAACACCATTCTTACCATGTCCCAAAACTGCTCTCGGATATTAGTGGGTTTAGACACATCTGGGGCGTACACCCCTAGCACAAACAGCTTCTTTAAGCCCACTTTCATTCATATACATAGAGGCCTCAGGCTTACACATTCATACTCTTTCACACATTGACCCATTCTTTCTGAAAGGATGAAACTGACTCCCTGGTATGCCCGCTCGGTCTCATCTACACTAGACCAATATGCGGTATACATGCTATGTGCAGTGGCATCCATTCCCTTTTGTTTCGTCTCATTTACGCATAACACATCTATTCCTCTGTCAATCATTAATTTCGCATACTTCATCCATCTTATCATTCATTGCTCCACATACATTTAGCATAGCCAAACGGGCTTCCGCAATCCACTTTTCGCCCCTCCGGTAGACAGAACGTGGCGAGTGGCGAACCTCGTCGCCAGTTTTACTCCCGGAGATTCTTCGCACCCCTGCCCCAATAAAGAGGCGCCGGGAACTCGGGGCCATTTCTTTTATTTCATGCCTCATGGAAAGAACTAGGAGGGGGAGGTAGATTTTACGCTGCTACCATACAGCGAGAAGCCGAGTCTATTTTATTTCGGCTTTGTCGCTCGTTTAGCACCACCCGGGCGATACGTGTAGGGTGAGCCTAGGGTTAGGTGGTCGAAGCCTACGGACGCGAGTGACTTTTCCCCTATATTTTACTAAACATTTGGCTTCTTAATATTGGCGTGTATTCATTCTACATTTTTTATTTATCAATAGATCTTAACAATATAAATTTATTTTTATTGCAAATCACAAGCACGACATTTGATTAGCAAGTAATTATCACTATCAAATACCCATTCATGGTTTTATCACTTATGTTAAAAATGGCTTCCACTGTTTAATTATATTTAAATTTAAGATTATATTTAGGTTTTCTTGTTTGAATTCTACAGTTATTATTAAAATTATACTATAAATTTTCAAACTTTTTTCAATCTAAATCAGTCAAAAGCTATAATAGAAATTATGTGCTGAGTGAATGCTGTGATTATTTTATATGGTAACTGAAAGATGTTGATGAATTTATGGTCGGAACTTTATATCTTACGAAGGAAATATTTCTTATTAAGGTTTACCTGTGGGGTTCTCGTAGCAGATAGTAGATCAAGAAATGCTTGTGTATCACTATCATCATCACCCTGTACAGAAGCTCCTGCCGAAGAACCTTCTCCTTCCGACCAGGCGCCTGAAGAAGCGCCACCACTACCGCCATTTCTGCCATTAAGCTCTTTACGTGGTGATAACGAAGGTGTACTTTCGCCAGAATTGATTTCTGCAAAATAAATGTTTACAGCTTAATTTAATAATGTAATACCAAACATAAAAACTCAAAGGACATAAGAACGGAGATTTGCCAATTGTGCAGGATAGGATATATTAATACACAACTGTATGCACAATTACAGGTGAAATCACTTTTCCCTCATTTTCATAGAGTGATGGGATGGTAATGGAGGGAAAAACTGCCAACTTCTTGACTCCGGGTTAATTTTAGCTCAACTTGGACCTAGGACCACATGATCAACAGTCAAGCTTATGACCACAAAACCAACTATTTAAAATAATCCATGTACCAAAATATTTTATAAACATATTTACAAAATAATAAATAAAACAAATCTTGTAGTTCATCAAAATTATTTGAACATATCAACTTTTCACTCTGAAAAGAGTGTCTTACATAAACCATGTCATTTATATTTATCTCTTCTCTTAATTGGGTTAAAAAAATAGTCAAACTCGTATAGACTCAACAAACTTATAAGTAAATAATATAATATTATATGCTACATAATTATGAACATGTATACCGTTATCTCTTATGCACTGTTGAATCTATGGGATATTTATCAATTATGCATACATTGACTGCTAATAGCAACCTCCTTTTGGTTGCATCATACTTAAAGAAAATGTAAAATATAGTTGTATTTTATTATTAAACATTACATAGACACTTACCTACACCATTATTTCTACTTGTGTGTTTGCGCTCCAATTTTTGTTTAAGTTTTGAATATTGGCGTTGAGTTCTTTCATCCTTTTGGTAGACTGGTGGTGGTGGAGAATGCTGCATGTGATGAGGAGGCACATGATGGAAATGAGTTGGGTAGCCAGCACCATAGAAATGTTGTGGACCGCCCGCACCATTTGTTGGTGGTCCCTGTAAGAAACATGCTTTAACTGTATTATGACCGCAACGTGAAAGGGTCAGCTCAACCAGTCAAGGACCATGACCACGCTCACTTAGATTACTAGCATAAAACTAACATAATGCAGAATAACAAAAACTGTAGAATCTTTTTACTGTTAACCAGGCATTCCATTTTAGTCCTCAGGGGTAACATTTGCATTTTGAATCTTAGGTAGATGTCAGCCATAGCATCCACTTACCTTTAGAAGGATTGTGTACTTGTTTGTTAGCATTTTTGTATAAATTCATACTCATATAATTTTATGTAATACATAATAATATATTCTTTATTTTAATAGTAAATCTTAATCCCAATTTCTTTTAAAAAAATATAAACTAGTACTAGTAGACACATATCTCTAACAATAACTAAAGTTACTGTTTTTTAAAAACTCGAACAACTGGAATCCATCTTTCATAAAATGAACATTGTTCTATCTTACAAATAAGACATAAATATAGCATACCTAAATAATAAAATAGAAATAATAGAAAAATAATTGCATTCTATTCTTTTTGTAAGAAAATAAATTTCATAATAACATAAAAATTACTATCCTTACATACTTAGCATACATAAATAAGATTTTTAATTTATTTAGATAGTAAATAAATAAAAAATATTTTTATGTAAACTGACCTTATCTGTATCATTTGCAGATAAATTAATTTTTGGTCTATCCGAATTAACCATAATATACAAACTGAAAGTAAATTAATAAACACAAGTACAGGAAATACTGTAGATATTTAGCTATTCAGCAACAAACAAAACGGTCATCACAAAAACGTTAAACGTCAACAACAAAATTCAACGCCACGTAGGAACGTACCACTCACTACCAACAACTTCAACTCGTTCGCCACTTCGCTAGCGATAACCGATAACACTCGCATTCGCTAATCACACAACCGATTTATTACTATGAACTTGATGTTGTAATACACAGCACAATATAAGTTAAAATTACGTAACACGTAATCCCGTCTTCGTTTTTGTTAGTTACACAGTTGTATGATTGCAATTCCAAGCAAAAATTATGTTTACAAGCGAGACAATCGATAAATCGACGGAAATTGTTTGCACAGGCACAGATACATATTGAATGCACATTGGTTTAAAAACATTTTGCGATACTCTCATTATCGTTCCACTTTGTAGATTTTAATATTATTTGGACAGTAAAGACATTTTAACTTAAGAATTACATTTTAGTTGTTTTAAAAGTACTTTGTGATTGGTATCGATAATGACATTATGTAGTAATTAAGTCTTAAACCAACAACTCAAATATTAACTCAAGCAATAGCAAATCAAGAGTAATTATAAAAAAAATAAGTTGAATGACATCAAAGGCAAACATAAAGTAAAAAACATTTAACATAAGTAACACCAAAGCCTTCACTTCATTTTCTACCTTTTAGAATAATTTTACGCAATTTTACGTCTCTACAAGAAGAATAAAATTAATCATAAACATAATCTGTAAAACCAAAAAGTTTTTTTCCGTGGTCAAATTGGTGACTCCGACGTGATATGAATGCAATATGCAATCTTCCGAAACTGTAACTTTAAGCTTTCGTAATCGTCCTAGAAAACTCCTTCCATTCGCGCTCAAGCGAACGTAGTCTGCAGTTTCCTGCTCCTACGAATCAGCCTAGCTTTACAAGGTTCATCGCAGTACTGGAAAAAGGCTTTCTATTCATACAAACTTCTAACTGCGCTAACGAAGCCTAAATCACGGTATCAAAGTTTCCGGAGTACTCCGGTTTATGTAGAATAGCTCCGTAAACATACCACACGGGGCGCTGGCCGCTACCTAAACTAAACTTAGCCATACTACTTTTTTTATAGGAGTATGGTGACAAACGAGCACACAGTCCATCTGATGTAAAGTTTATAATATATAAGTTAGTTGCTGTGGCCCATAGACATCTATCCTAGACTACGAATCTAAATGCGGATGCGTTGTCACCCGTGTGAGCACTAAGATGGAATGCTCCATTTCCAGTAAAAGGTGTCTACGGTTCTCTAACTCAGAAAACGAAAAACAGCAGCGTTAAGCTGCTATTTCACGCTGGTAGTCTGTGAGAGCGTGGTCCTTCCCCGGTCGAGCCGACCAATTCGTGCTACAACTATACTACTAATATAGCTGCAGCATGGCTCTAGAGTTAAACGCAGCTTTTTGTAGCCAGCGCCTCCATATAACTTATTTTATTACTGAAAAATAATGCTAATTCGAAGTTATTAATAACTTCGAATTATTAAGGACTATATGTACCAACCTACCTAACAAAATACTTTTTTTAGGTATTTATTTAAGTACACCGACGATTGTTGCAACAATGCAGAAATAGTAAGCACACATAAACTTATATACTAAATGCACAATCAATTAAAGATATACACCGCATGCATCACGTCACTAAAAAGTTACATAGTAGTTACATAAAATACAAAAACTTATGATAGAACAAAGTAATAGCATGTATAAAACAATGACTTACACATAGTTACTTAAATAATGTATCGGTTACTGTGGCCTTATTACTTAGCTATGCTCATATTTATATATAATATGAACTATTGACTCTCCGCACTTATTACATAGTTGGGAAATCCTGCAGACCGGTGAATTGGCTCCCAGAACTGTTTTGCGAAACGGACGAGAGAGATGTTCAATGGGCTTGCGGGGCATTCGTGACGGAACCTTAAAATTGGATTTCATTAGGAGTGCAGGACAACGCAACTGATATCTTATTATCTTGAAAAAGAAGGATAGGTCAAGTAGATCCCTACGATTGTCCAAGCTCTACATCCTTAGCTCTGCGTCCTTGTAGGGGCTCAATCTTATATGCCAGAAGTGTTAGAACACGAAGTGTTTAACTAATCGTTTTTGAATGCGTTCTATACGAAGTATGTGAATGGTATAATGTGGACGCCAGACCACACTTCCATACTCAAGGATCGATCTGACCAAGCTATTGTATAGCGCAATTTTCATGGAAGGTCGTTTCAATACTCTAGCATTCCTTATAATAAAACCCCGCATCTTGGACGCCCTTCCTATGATGTAGTCAATATGTGGGACAAATGTCAATTTACTATCCATAAGTACACCCAGATCCCTGACTACTGTCTTTTCTTCTAATCGAATTCCACTAATGCTGTAGACGGATGAAACAGGATTCAATTTTCTTGTGAATTTAATGTGAACACATTTATTGATATTGAGCTCCATTCCATTCGTCTGACACCACTTCACTAGCGCGTAAAGATCTTTTTGTAAATGCAAAACGTCCTCTTGTGTTTCAATCACTTTCCACAATTTTAGGTCATCTGCGAACATCGACGGAGACGAGTATTTTATGTAATTAGGTAGATCGTTTACAAAGATATTGGAAGAGAATAGGACCTAGGTGAGAACCTTGCGGAACACCAGAAGTAATACTATCAAATGTTTTGCTAAAATCTGTATATAACGCGTCTACTTGTTTATTACCATCAATACGACTAACAATGTCCTCAACATACGTAACTAGATTAGTATTAGTAGACCTACCTTTTGTGAAGCCGTGTTGGTTGTCGTTTAAATATTTGTCGAAGTCGGCTTGCAGAATAGGGTAGACTAGAGACTCGAATACTTTAGCTAATGAGGACAATATGGAAATAGGCATATAGTGTCTAATGAGCTGAACATCACCGGCCTTGTATATTGGTACCACTTTTGATACTTTCCAAGCTTTGGAAAAAACCCCAGAACTCAATGAGTTGTTAAAGATAATAATTAAGGGCTCCACCAGGCATTATTGCGCATCGTGAAATGAATAATGGTGAAATAGTATCACTCCTAGGGACCACCGTTACATAAATATTGACAATTTTTTTATAGATTTGCTTGCGGGAAAGATGTAGAGTCGAAAACCTATCGATTCCTCCCCCCACAAATGCACCAAATAATTCTCGTCAGTATTTATGTCGCAGGGGACGCCAAGATTGGAGGTAGTAGAGAAGAAGGAAGATGCAAGGCTATTGCATATGTCATTACCATTTCGTAATTTGAGTATTACCGTTTGTCCATATGGATATATTCCAGAAACACCACGTTTGGTCTTGATATAAGACTAGAACACTTTCGGGTTCTTTAATATTCCATCCTCAATTTTACGAATATATACATTGTATCATTCTGAGGGCAATTTCTTGCAACGCTCAGTCAGTAGGCGATATGATATCCTGTGTAAGGGGTTGCTGTATTTTTTGTACCTTAGTCTAACCCTATTTTTCTCTCGCAAGCGACTAATCAAGTCCTTACTGAACGAGGGAGGATATTTATTAGTGTTTGGTTTGACAATTGGTACAAGCTCATGAATGGCTTTATTAAGAACATCTAATAACAATTCAAGTTTCTTATTTACATCACTGTGCCCATAAAATAGAGACTTCCAATCAACTTCTGCTAAATAGTCATAAATAGCAGCATAATCTACTTTTATGTAAATGAAACCTACACACAGAATTGGGCTGTAGCTATTTTTGCATATGAATACACACTACATCTAATTTTATTATACTCCTCATAACATCACACACTACTATAAACATAGGCCTGTTCTCGAGCACGGTCCTTAGCAAGCTGCATTAATTTCATTCTTGTGTATTAATAAATAATAATAACAAAATAAACTTACATAATGGTGTGGTGGTTGATGGTGCGGTGGTTGGTGGTGCGGCGGTGGCTGGTGGTGTGGAGGCTGGTGATGAGGCGCATGGTGCGGATGCTGCGCGTGAGGGTGTGCTACCAGGTAATGTCGAAGCCCCTCGTCTAACACCGGTGGCATCATTGCTGGCATCATTGTGGCCGATGTCACAACTGGCATACCACCTGTTTGTAAAAAAAAAATCACTACTTAGTTGACAATTTAAACAAAGTGTGAAATTGTACAGAAACAAATAATCTACATTTATAGAAGGATCACATAAAACGTCCATTTGTGAGCTAAAATTAAGCAAAGAATTTTATTTACAAAAATGTTAATGCGTGCGAATAAATAAAAATTTGTTGGCAATGTCTTTCGGATCCAATAAGAACCGTAGCACATAGTCTTGAAGTTTTTTTATAAAGCAAAATTCAATATATTATATATTATACTAATTTATAAATCAAAATTTGTGTCGGTTTGTGTAATATAATTTTCTTATTTCTCAGACATGCAGGTTTCCTCATGACGTTTTCCTTCACCGTCGAGCACGTGGTAAATCAGCAAAATTGCAATTAACAAATTCATTACTGCCGGCGGGGATCAAACCTGGGTTGCTCGCGTACTGTGAAATTTACAGCGAGCGCTAACCATCTAAGCTACCACGGCTCTTCAAAAAAATATTTCAACGACATATGAAGTTCGCCAACACGAATTGGGGCAGCGCGACAGACATTTCCTCGACCTAAAACCCTCTCAGAAATGGGGGGAGGCCTGTGCCTAGCTGTGGGCTGCAATTTTAACTTTAGTGTCATATGTATTTGGAAAAAAATTTATTGCATTGGTTGATAAACGAGCACACAGTCCACCTGATGGTAAGAGGATGCTGTGGCTCATAGACATCCACATTTATCCTCAATTTAGAATCAAAATGCAAATGCCTTGTCACCCTTGAGGACTAAGATGGAATGCCTCGATTCAAGTAAAAAGGGTCTTCGGTTCTCTACATCCACCATACGAAACAAAGCAGCATTACGCTGGTATTCTGTGAGAGCGTGGTCCTGCCCCGGTAGAGCCGTTTACCATTCCAACCCATTCGTGCTATAACTACAATATAGCTGCAGCGTGGCTCTACCACGTAACCGTAACTCTAAAATCTATTTAATACCCTTTTCAAATTTCATTTTTTTTAAAAACTGAAGTGACAAATGCAATTGCAATTCGTCTGATGGTGAGTCGCTACTACAGCCCGTGAACATCTTCAAACAAAGAAGGCAGATGCGTAGTCACCTCTGGAGACTGAGACGGAATGCCTTCCAGCCTGTAATTATGCCGGCTCCTTACACCCCTCATACCGAAACATAGCAGTGCAAGTACTGCTACTTGGCGAGGGAAATGGGAGAGAGAGGTACTTACCCAGACACACTCCGAGGCAGAAAAAGACCACCAAGTAAAAATCTAATGTTGAAATTATTAGTATGTAGTAATCTTTGCTCTAAATTTCAAAAAAACACAATCCATTCGAATCAAAAAGATCAAAAGTTGTTCCTAACAACCTAACATGTCAAAAAGTAAATTTTTGAAGAATACAAAAATCTGAATAAATTTTAAATAATATACGTGGGCCACAGCATCCACTTACCATAAAGTAGTCTGTTTGCTCGTTTGTGACCCTTATTCTATAAAATACATACAGGCTTTTAGTACAATTAACGCTTTCGTACTAAACGCCTTCATTCTGTAAGGTTTAAAATAATCCTTCCAATTAATGGCAAATTATTGGTTCTATAACTTTAAATAATATAATATTTTAAACGTGGTAGAGCCACACTGCAGCTATATTATCGTTGTAGCATGAATGGGTCGGATCGACCGGGGCAGGACCACGCTCTCACAGAATACTAGCGTAAAATAGCAGCTTAATGCTTCTGTGTTTCGTATGGTGAGTGTAGAGAACTGGAGACCCGTTTAACTGAAAACGAGGCATTCCATCTTAGTCCTCAAGGGTGACAACGCATCTGCATTTTGATTCTTAATCGAGGATAAAAAGTAGATGTCTATGGGCCACAGCATCCACTTACCATCAGGTGGACTGTGTGCTCGTTTGTCACCCATATACCGACTATAAAAAATACAATGCCACTGATAATGAAGTGTGAGTACCTATATACACTGGAAAAAGTGGCGAATGTAGTGGCAAAGATATTGGCCGAGAATTTGTGACGGCATACACACGTTGGAAGGTCGTTCAGTTTGCTTCGGTTCAGGCCAATATGCAAACGCATTTAGATGACAGCTCCTTGGCGCAGTGGCTTAGCAATGAGTGGCTGCGCCGGGGGCCGCGGGTTTGAATCCCGCACGGAACAAGTATTTGTATGTCCTACAAATAATTGTTCCGGGTCTGGATGTGTGTCCTTGTGCAATTTATGTTTGTAAGCTGCCTCCGCGATACAGGAGAAAATCCAAGTGTGGGGGTAACGTTTTTATAAAATAATTATAAAAGAATAGTGGATATTAATGGGACTGTAAATAGATATATAATATACGATTAGCTTTATTTATTCTTTACATGCATCATAAACTGGAAATAAATACCATTAATTAGAACTTAACTTATTTTAAAGTTAAAGGAGTTATAATCGATTAGTCTATGTTTTAAAATTGTGTTTTGATTTTAAAGTTTAGCAAAACATGTACTTGCTTTTCTATCCGACATTTGATGTATATAAAAAACACCTTATAATTTATTTGGTAATTTAATTATTTTTTGAGAAAGACAAAAACAAACAAAACAAAATAGCTACTAATTATAACTTAGAACATAAATGAAAAACTCATGACAAGGAAAGTGGCTCAGGACCATGCTTTGCGGCAGTCTGTGCAGGAGGATGTTCAGTAGTGGACTTGTGAACAGCTGCAATGATCATTATGATTCGAAAACTTGCACGAATAAATCATAAGAAATCGACGTTTTTATAGGATAGGGTGACAAACGAGCACACAGTTCACCTGATGGTAAGTGGTTACTGTGGCCCACAGACATCTACATCTATCCTCGATTACGAATCAAAATGCAGATGCGTTGTCACCCGTGAGGACTAAGATGAAATGCCTCGTTTCCTTTAAAAAGGGTCTCTGGTTCTCTACACTCACTATACGAAACACAGCATCATTAAGTAGGGCTGCCATCCGTCCGGGTTTCCCCGGATTTGTCCTAGTTTGGAAGACATCCTGGGAGCGTCCGGGCGGGGTGGTCCTTCCCCGGTCGAACCGACCCGGGAAGGATTCGTGCTACGACTATACTTCTAATATGACTGCATGGTTCTACCACGTATAAACGACGTGCTTCATTATTTTTTTTTTTCATTTTAAAATTGTTCTCGTAATAATCTGATTGTAAATAAATGTTCATTATATATATTTTTTTTGATAAATAGCTTATCGATTAAAACAAATGTTTAAAAATAATTAAATCGCGCTAATTAAAGTAGTAGGAATGTTTAAAATTGAAATTGGCACTAAAAGGCTGGTATTTGGGGTATCCACCCTACAAAGCTTGAATATAACATTTAAATCACATGCGTGTAATCACTCTGGGAGATTGTAGCAAACTAAACGCGCGCCCAACGTGTGGACGCGGCGACCAAACTCTGCCAACAATCCTTTGATCTTTTGTAAAAAACCGACACCACACGGATCTCGCGCCAACTTGTGAGCCATCGTTCCAATACATACCAATGAAGCCCAAACACCCGCTCTACACGTTGGCCAATGCTATTGGCCACATTCGCCACTGTGTTGGCCAACGTGTAGAGGCGCCGTAAAGCTATGAACTATGCTTATTTGCTTACATTTCATGTTTAGACATATTAGGTACACGTTATACTTAAATATTACAATTATTATATAATGCGGTATTATTAAATATAAAATTACTAAACTATTTTAACAACCTTTAATACCTATCTAGGTACATTAAAATTATTTTAATGTGATTTCAATGAAACTAAGGTAGAAATATAATATATAAATATTATATATTTTCTACCTTAGTTTCATACTTCTATATTATTACTCTAATAGTAGAAGCGTAAGACCATTACCTCAAATGATTACAGATAAATTATAAAAATACAGATAAAATATCAGTGATGAAATCCGTCTGTAATATCAAGCATTTATGTGAAATGTCCGAAATCTCTAGTATATATACAGTAATCTATAGTCAGAAAGATCTCACTTATGAACTCTTTCCAAAGATGGTTTGTAACGCCAGAGGTAAATTAGTGACAGGGAATGAAAAACTAAACCGCAATTTAATTGCAAAACACGCTGTGATTGATAATCTTTAAGACAAATATCTTTATTCATTACATAATATGTAGGGACGTGATTAATTGTGTAGTGGAACAGTTTCACCCTTGCTATCTAGTGATACAGTGTCGAGAATTCCAGATCGCTCAACAGTAATTTATTCATTAATTGTTTAACCGGCTCACTGTAAAACGTTTTTACAATCGTTATGTGATTTGAAATCGTTGCCCCCATTAACATTCATGCGGGTGATGTTACATGTGACAAGGCGAATGGAGCCAGGCGTCATGGGTGGCTGGCTCGGCTTCATTTTGCCATCATTGTTCGTTCCGCGTCGTAACTTCCATGTTATGAATGAACTCATTGCAATCTTTCGCGGAAAACGATTTTTTGTGGGATCACCAAAGTTTTTAGATGGTTTCATGCTGTTTTAATATATAAAAAATTAACTGTCAAAGCTAGCATCAACATGTATCAAAATTCATCATCATAGTCATCCTTAAAGCGTTTCACTAGTCGACAACTGAACATAGGCCTCCCTGAAGGACGGTCGACTTGTATGTCTTACCAGGTCATCATACCATATAGTGAGGGTTGCCCTACACTTCGCTTACCGAAGCTACAATTCAAGAAAATTTTTATTCATCGGTTGTTTTTTTTTTATATATATATATATATATATATATATATATATATATATATATATATATATATATATATATATATATATATATGGGGGCTGTGCTGTAATGACCTTGTGCTTCCTCATACGGCGAGCAGTGATGTACCACGTCTGATCCAAATGTCATTACTGGCAACATTGATTACGAATATTGATCCGTTGAATTTTAGCAAATTGTGTAAACGCATACCATTGCTGCCAATGACTCAGCTCCCTGTATCTACACAGTTGGATATTGTCGACTTCAAAATCTAAGAGAATTATATATGATAGTAAGTATAATACATATAAACAATTAAGTAGTTCGTTTTTAGAGCGGCACGATGCAAGCCGACCGCGGAGATTTGAGCAACGCCGGAGGAAATCTACAACAACCTTGGAGCCCATTTGTTTCGACGAAGTAAAAGGGTTATTATTTCAATAACATTTCAAAACTCTTGAGATGAGTAATTAGTAATTACACAAGGCAACATAACTAACTAAAATTGGAATGTCTTTCTTTTTACGGTTTTGTTATTTCAATTCAATTTATAATTTTCGAATGTAATAAAACAGTTCGTTTTGAATGCATGCATGACATAGAGATCGACATTTAAAAATAAAATAGCATATCGATATTGTTACGAGCTTAGGGTTCGTGACAGTAAAAACTGCCGATTGAATTACCAGAATTGACACTTTAATTACCGAACACCAATTAAAACTTAAAACACACTAATAATTAATCACAATTAAAACTTTAGTTCACTTTATTTCGCTCCGAAGTCTTCGCTTGTGTCACTAATTGAATACTTCTCCGGTCGCAGCTCTAAACGGCTTTATATAGGCTTTTTCCAACGAAACATCTAGAATATTCCAGCAAATACCGGTCCCGACGGACTAGGTGTAGAAAGTTCGAGTGTGTAGTTTTCCAAAAAGCTTAGTTCTTCTATTCGTTACTAGATGGCGCTAGTAGGAGAGTTCTAGAAAGATCTTGACGCTCCTATTTCCGCTCCTTGATACTAGATGGCGCTAATAATCATCCGCTATATATAGCGCTATGTATACCGCGCATAAATTATGGCGCGCAACAATATATATTAGCAGCGAAAAAGAATCTATTTTTCATTACGACCCGTAGGTGTCTTGACAAATAAGTAGATTAATAATTAGTTTAAACTTTAAAGTAGGTACATGGGCACTAGTGATGCTTTGCCAATTTTAGACTTGAAGTTATGTCTCCATTTTTATAGGAGAGGCCTATGAACGGAAGTGATCTTTAGCATCGTTGAGATTGCACTCGCTATTTCTTTAGACTTTAAATGTATTTCAGTAAAGATTTATTTTATTCCTAGCCGGCCAGGCAGACGCTGTTCTGCTCTTTCTGAATCAAGGTGGCGCGACGAGTTTCACTCTGGACTTTCAGGATAAATATAAAATTTATTAAAACTCCTCCACATCACCACGTATAGGGTGCAGATTTAATGATTTTTCTTTTTCGGCACTAAATCAACATATATTGTGATTATGGATCATTTTAGTGAATAAAAACGAATTTTATTAATTATTTAAAGAGTCATCTATCGGATCCTAACACAGTGAATCATCGTCTCGATGAAACAAATATATGTATATTATGCGGATATGACCTCAATCGTTTGAATAGTTCAAAAGTTAAACCTTTTCAAAAATATATAAATCTTTATTTTGTGTTTAATTTTATTTCCCATTTTCCTAAGAAATTCAAATCGTTTCTCCAAAGCCACGAATTCTGAAATAAAATCAGTTTTGCATTCATTAATTTTTACTCTTTTATTTTTATCAAATAACGTGGGATTTCGTGGTCTTTAAACTCCCATTACCTACATGGAATAACTTGAGAGCAAAAGAAGAGAAGTTCGTCAGCCTATTATCATGCCAATAGAAAAGGAACATATTCAACTAAAAGCCTCTTAATCATAATTCTCTTTACACAGCATCCACTGCAACCACAGAGCAATTAGACTAAAAATTCTATGACCAACAATATCCAGTCGTTTGATGTCTAATATTACATTGAAAATTCTTTCATCAAACGTGGCGATTGGGGCAAAACATCCAAATATTAAAACGTTTTTGTAACTCCACCACAGCACAATCTGATTGAGAAAAAAAATCACTAAATTGCCTTGACGGGTCCAGATTTAGTGATTTTTTTTTCTGGAAACCTCTATCTACCTGTCCATATATTATATCGTGAATTAGTTTTTTTTTTTAATTAATAGCAATGCTATTATATTACTAATATTTCCGTAAACTTGGAGTAGGTTAGATTAAATAGTGTTAGAATTCGTTTACGACAGTAGTCGAATGGTGGATAGATAGACTTAGGTCGTGGGTTCAAACCCCACCCGGTATTAGTTGATTTTTCGAATTTCTCATGAAATGTTTAGACATTTATTAATTTGGTTGGTCTTTCTATGGCTATGTTAATTCAAGCTCAAAATGTGCCTACTCTGTTACGTTGTTCTAAGATCTAAAGTAACGTTTAATAAATAACAATAGGCTAATAGGTAATTGCGAGACTTGCGAGACTCTTGCTGCAAGACCTAGACCAAGAACAAGACTGAGAGCGCAATACCAAGACCAAGAACAAGACCAGGTGTATTGGCGCAAGACCAAGACCAAGACTGGCTAAGTCTCGTCTTGTTCTTGCATTTGGGCAACACTAATTCCGATCTATCCCCTGTACGATGCCTACCATAGACTAATAAAAAACATTTAATTAATACCCACATTTTTCAAAATACCTATACCTGCTCAGTAGATAAAAGTTTAAGGAGTTTAAAAATAATATATACCTTGACTGTCACTTTTGAACCTAATTTCATTATTAATTGAAAGCTCAATTTAGATCTCATTATTACTGGAAATATGTAGTACAGTAAAATTCTTTAATCGTAAAAATTAAGAAAATGACGAGTAAATTTTAATTATTTTAAATTTTTACCACTTTTTTAATCATATTCTTGCATTGTAATCCGAATTTGAGCTACATTCAAAATTTCCAGTTTGCAAATCATCGGAATGTTAGTTTAAAATCAATTACTAAATTCCACTCGGAACCACAGATTGACAGACAAACAACCCTAGTAACACATCAAAGCAGTATAACGGCCGACTTACAGCATCTCTGTATTGTTTTCGCATTTTGAGTTAGTTCTACAGTAGCATTAAAAATGTTTTTACGGCTACTGTAATGCTTATTTGGGCACAAATTATATGGCTTTAGATCCTAAATCTGTTCACAATAGTTATTTAATTGCATTTTAGGCACATTATACTAGCATTATTGTAGCCAAAGATGGTATCAATCGCATTACAGAAGTATTATACCAATAATATTATTGATAATGAAGATGTTAATTGCATTACAAAAGCATTAGACTAGCATTAAAATGTAGTAAAAGGAGGATTGGAGCTATTTAAGTGTTCTTTGTGTTAACAGTTAGAACTTAAATAAACCCTACATCATTACAAAAACATCTCTATTGCGCAGTACTAAATGTTATAACACAATTATTTATAACGTAGTAATTTAACTACTTCATTAGTTTCATAGTATATGGGCGTACAAAGACGATCAAAACTAATATAAAACAAAATTTATAAAGTTTTTGACACTTGTTATTTCATGTCTTCAAATATTACTGCGCAATATAGTTTACTGTAAATGTCTATATAAGTTTTATTGAATTTTTTTAGGCGCCTTCGATATTTTATGGTTTTGATATAAAATGTTATAAAAAGATATGTGTGAAATAACCAAAACAATTGTGTGTTCGTAGTATAGAACGAATTTTGGACAATTAACATATTAAAGTTTCAGTATTAAATTATGTTATATCATTATTGTATAGGTGTATATTGCTTTCATAAATAGGTCTGAATTATAATATTTTTGGTTATAAAATATTTACAAAACAGTGTCGGTTTGTAGTAGCCCGATGAGCCTTTTAAAGGTTAATTAATGCCGCCAGCAGTATAAATACTCACACGTGCCACAGAGAGTATCTGATGAACTACTGCAGCGCCATTGAATGTAAAGTAGTTCTATATGCGTTCACTAGTATAAAGACTTGATGTAGACTTAAATAGTGCCATTACTTCAACGCTACGCTAAAAACATATATGATCAACAAAACAGTAAAATGAATGTAAATACATCTTTACGCATTACAATAACTCACGTGTATTTGATTAAAGAACTGTTAGCTGCACAACAGCACTCAGTTGATATTTAAAAACGCAAGCATTACATTGACTCGCATTTATGCTGTTCAGCGGTACTAGGCTCTTACTTACAACTTAAATGCTATTACAAAACAAGGGGTACTAAAAACAGCTCAAAGCTGTATAGCGATATTAAGTGGAATTATAATGGTTCAAGTTTATGCTACTAAACAGCATTAAACATTTATTTACTACTTAAAAATGCTATTGTAGATTCAAATGCACTAAAAATAGCTGAAAGCTGTACAGCTGCATTGTGGTTTGCTAAACTAAAACTAAAGGCTTTACAATAGCATATTGATATGCCATTAACCAAGCGTTATACAGGGTAAAGAATAAAAATGATTTTTAAATTGCAATGCAAAGCGTCAATATGCTCGATGAACTTATATAAGAGTTTATACGGATCTTAAGTTCTACGAATAGTAAACTTATACTATTCGTTTGTTAAAATGCTTCCTGTGTTACTTGGGAAGAAAGTGACTTAATAAAAACGTTGTAAAAACGAGTGAGCCTTACAGTAGTCGCATAATATGATGTGTAACATCTAAAATCTAATCAAGGAGTATAGTAATATACGAGTATAAGGAAAATCTCATCATCAATAAGTTGTATTTCGTAAAAGTCAAAGTAGATAGTATCGACGGCGAGACCCTTTCTACGCTCCAGGGCGCAAGTAGTATTCTGTAGATTCTACTAGTTAGTCTGTGGTAGTAGCAGGGTTGCCAACCGTACGAGGTTCCTCGTACAAATACGAGATTTGTGGTCTTCCGTACGAGGTACGAGGACACTATCAACCTCGTACAATTATGTACGAGATCTTGATAATATGGCTCTAACATTTTGCACCACTATTATAAAATAGTAAAAACTAGTACCATCTATCAGAACTTGAAGGAACTTCTTACACCAAAAATTTAATTGCCGCATTTACGCGATGATTGTCTATGGTAGCCTAAATCAGACTTGGCTGTATCGGCTTAGCTCCCTTTGCCTGTCCCAAATAGGGACGAAAGGAATAAAAAAATTATGTAGCTCATAGACTTTGTATGTACCCGTCAACCGGGTAACGGAAATCCCCGACCAAAACATTTCGTTCTTCGCATTAGTCGTCTATGTCACACATAGCGCAACTTTCTCTGTTCTTTACGTGTTCCATTCGTTGCATGCCGGCCGTGTTTAGTTGTGCTACAATATTACGTGGAGCTAATTGAAGTTTTTGTAAAAAAAGAAGATTTTATTGTTAAATACCTAGTCTTTACGTTGTTTGGACCATTGTTTAGTGGTATAATAGAAGTATCGTAATGAGTGATAATGACGTAAACAGTGACCGTTCGCCTACTTTGACTCCGCCTAGAAAATTACCCAAAAAAGGTGCTTGGACAAGAAAAAAGGAAGGTAACGCATTATCGCAACATCGTGTACAAAATTTTAGACAGCAATGGTTAAACGACCCGACTTTTAAAGACTGGCTTTTGCCAGACACCAATGATTTAATAAAAGCTAAATGTGTATATTGCCCGGGAACATCAATGGTAGCTGAACTATCCAATTTAAAAACTCATGCCTCTACCAAGAAACACCTAGGCAACAAACCCGGATCCAGTGGAAAAACACAAACATTAACATCGCTTGGATTCCAAAGAGGTATAACTCCACAAAATAGAGAAAAAGCTCGTGCAGAAATTAAACTTTCTGCTTTTTTTGCGGAGCACAATATTGCATTCTCGGTTGCTGACCATTTGACAGATTTATTAAAAGAAGTTGTGACGGATTCTAAATTAATCAAGGAAATTGAACTTAAACGAACCAAAATTACAGGTGTGATAAAGAACGTTCTCGGAGAAGGTCATAAGGCAGATTTAGCCCAAAAACTACAAAAAAATCAGTTTTCGGTGATGACGGACGAGACGACCGATGTTTCTACGGTCAAAACTGCTTGCGTTGTGGTACGCTATTTTGATCAAGAAGCTCAAAAGATATGTAGCGCATTTTGGGAGCTGTACAAAGTTTTAAGGAAACACCTGATGCTGTTGATATTCCTACTGCCAATGCCGAGAATTTATACAGAGCTCTTATTGATTCATTTACTAACCGTAATGTTCCATTAACAAATGTGATCGGCTTTGGCTCAGATGGGTGTAATGTCATGATGGGTGATAACGACTCAGTGAAAACAAGGTTATTACGCGATTTTCCAGGAATCATAATCACGAAGTGCGTTTGTCATTCGGCCCATTTGTGTGCCAGTGAAGCCTGTAAACAGCTGCCTGAAGGTGTAGAACA
This sequence comes from Parnassius apollo, assembly GCA_907164705.1. Lineage (NCBI taxonomy): Eukaryota > Metazoa > Arthropoda > Insecta > Lepidoptera > Papilionidae > Parnassius > Parnassius apollo. Next base: position 5,756,407 of record CAJQZP010001607.1, on the reverse strand, counting down.
ACTGGCTAGAGATATCTACAACTTTTTTTAAACATAGTGATAAACGGCTATTTGATTTTCGTAACTTCCAGTCGTTTGCTGCAGTGGAGCCTCACAAAATACTGAAACCATCACAGACAAGATGGCTTTCCTTATTATCAGTGGTTGAAAGGATATTAGAGCAATGGGAAGCCCTACGTCTTTTTTTTATCGATTTTACGACAAATCGTTCACATAGAGCAAGAGCCGATGTAAGAAATCGAGCAGTATTTATTCTCGAAAAACTCAGCAACCCATTCTACAAACTTTATTTCTGTTTCCTTGAATGGTCGCTCCCTTTATTCAATAAGTTCAATCTGGAATTTCAAAGCGAGAAAGTAGTTGTTCACAATCTACATGAGAAAATTCGTACACTCTACCAGGAAATCCTATTGCGTTATTTACAACGCGAATATGTCATGAGGCCAAATCTTGGTGAAATAAACCCTGAAAGTCAGCGACATCAGCTCCATGACAATGCACTGTATCTTGGTGTCAAAGTGTATGAGCTCTTGAAACATCCAGATGTGATCATACAGCCCACAGATATCGCTCAGTTCTTCTCATGCTGCAAAAATTTCTACAAAGTTGCAGCCATCGAAATTAAAAAACGATATAACATGGAAGATCCTGTCTTGTCAAAGCTACAAGTTTTTGAGCCTGCATCTGCACTCTCCTACAATTTTAGGAGCAATTTCCCTACACTTATGCCTCTTATGGAAGTGGTCCCCCGAATAATCGCAACAGCTGATCATGCAAAGAAACAAATAATCGACAATCAATGGAGGAGTTTGCCAAATGCACAAGCTCGTCATCCTAAAGGGTTGAATGAAATTAGTGAGCCAGATAAGTTTTGGGCTCAATTACTGAAAACTGAAGACTTTTCCGAGCTAGCTCATTTTGCCCTATCTACACTGTCCCTACCCCATGCGAATGCTGACTGCGAGCGGGTTTTTAGTAAAATCAATTTAATAAAGACAGAAATACGAAACCGGCTAACTGTGGAAACAGTGAACGGCACACTTCTTGCTGCAGAGAGCGTAAAGGGTTCAACTCGTACTGGAAACTGCGTCAATTTTGAGCCCACAAAAGAAATGTATAGTCGCATGACAAAAGATAAAATATACGGCAGAAAAAACGATGACAGTGAGGATGTTCCTGACATAATATTTGGAGAGGAGATGTAAACTAAGTTACCTTTACCTTTTTGTTACATTTTAATTGTCGTAATAATATAGCCACATTTAGTTTTTTTTTTTGTGATTTTACTTGAGTAATAATAAAGGTTTTTTAAATACTTATAAACTTGCAATAGTTTATTTCATTGAGAAAAAGTCCTAAATCCAGTAGTTCAATATACATTAATTTTGGTTTAGCACGTTTTCGATGCATAGTAAATGTACGAGGTTTGAAAGTCAAAATAGTAGACGCGAGATTTTTAGCTGCCTAAGTACGAGGAAATATTTTTTACTGTTGGCAACCCTGGGTAGTAGTAGGATCCAGTATATTATTCTAAGTCTATCAGTAAGACCGTTACTCGCGCGGGAGATTTGTTTGAGAATTTGACCACTGACGGATTGTTAGGACTCCTGTTTTATCGTTTAAATAATTGTTGAATGTTATGTTTTGGTAGTTTGATAGGAATTTTTACATTGGCACCTTGAACAGTATTTTGGCTTATTCAATGTAGGAGGAGGCTAAAATGCTGGTTAAACTAGCAGACCTGATTCTGTGTAGCGAATAGGTGTGTTTGTTTATAGTCGAGCGACATAAATATTGTCACTATAAAACATATTATTTTTAATTTCGTCATTCCATTGTAGTGATTAATTAAATGTAGTCTGAACGGAACGATGTGGTTGGTTGCTCAGCGACAAGGTCATTTATAATAATTATAATTGAAAAAAATGGTTTGAAGTGGACGTTGATAAGTAAAAGCGCTGCGATTTTGTTAATATTTACATTGTAAAAAGATCTAGTGGATTCAAAGTAAAACCACAGTAAAACTGAACGCTCAACCTACCTACCGAAAAGTCCAGAAAAAGCTCCATCAATCAAACAAAATATAATAAAAGGTTTCTGTTTTAGTAGTAAATTTTCAACTGGTAAAAACGCACAAGTTAAGTAATAATATTAACGTTTTTCGATTCGGTCTAAGTCGGAGTAATTTATGTATTTTTGTTATAACAACCACTTACCACAACCTTAATCACAGATTAAATAATGTTACCAGTAAAACCACCTTTGACTAAGCGGACGTGAAGGGAAATCTTTAGTTGAAGTTGTTTGCAATAAAGGATAAATAAATAAATGATCTTAAATTTTTTGATTGAAAATGGTGGGGAACGTAGGAAATTAAAATTGAAATCATAGCTTAGGTACACTTTTGATTCCTGAGTTCAAACAAATATTTCTTAGTTAACAAAGACTTCTATATTAATTAAATACTTAGTGTGCTACTTAATACTTGTGGGCAGCATATAACCATAACAAAATGAACTTAAAAATCCAGGGTGGCGGTCATTATTTGGATGTTTTGCCGTAATCGTCACGTTTGATGACATAATTTGTAATATAATATTAGATACCAAACTACTGGATATTGTTGTAGTCTAATTATTAGTCTAATTTCTCTATGGTTGTTGTGGATGCTGTGTTAACAGAACTATGTTTAAGAGGCTTTAGTTGAATAGATTTGTTTTCTATCGGAATGATAATAAATCGACGAACTAGTTATTCCGCGTAGGTAATATGAGCTCAAGGACCACAAAATCCCACGTTATTTGCAGTGGCGAAGCTTCCATTAAAGCCGAAAAGCCGGGCTTGCCTATTAATAAGGCTATTAAACCTGAATCAATCAATAATATCAACTAATAAAATAACTCGTAAAATGTTTCAAACTATTTCAAATTTCCCGCGCACTCCACTGTTCGACACATGTCGACCGATGACCTCGTATTGCCTTAGCGATACTGCTGCTGTCATAAAAAATGAGTTTTAATAGAGCTAATAGTTGTCGCCCTCGCTCGCATGGGCTTTTTACGGGGCTTTCGAGAAGACGATCGCTCTCTTTCTAACCTATGGCAAAATATTTTATAATGAAATATAACTACGATTGTATATATAGCAATTAGTGTAGAGATTTAAAGCCAGGCTTTTGGGAATAAATTTGTTATAAGCGGATGCGCGCGGGCAATACGTTTGCAAGTTCATTTCACGTTTCAATGTTTATTCGTTTGATGTTTACTGTGTGTGCTTATCTTAAGCGATCTAATATTACGAGCTCAAAATTTATGCTTTTTTAAAGATTTTTAATGAAAATGGAGGATAATAGTGTTCTTTGTGATGAATTGAAGTGTGTTAAAGTGATAATCGGAGAGGAAATCTTTAAACTTTGTTGAGATAATACACAAGGTTAAGAGTGTATTTCAGACTTATCAATTATCGCAAAAAAAAACAGTTATTAGTACAATTAAAACGTTCACCAACATTTTAGGTGGACGTAATTAAATCTTTCCATAAGAAAGCGAGACGATTCCACTTAACTTATCTTATCTTATCTCTTATCCATTAGAATGTAAATATATTTTTTTTAATTTTGTACATAGTTTGTTTGTACTTTGTTCGTGTTTTACTTTTGTTCATGTATTGTATTGGATGTAAATATTTTTTTTTCTTTCGCTTAAACAAACCCAAACGGCTTTCTTCAAAGCCACCGAAGCTATGCAATTGCTGATATGTAATACAATCTATCTAGCAGTGGTATGCCTTTTGTGTGCTTTGTTAAACACGTCCTTGACAGCACTGAATACGAATCTGAAGCGTGGAGACAGATCAAGATTGGTATATTTTTATAAAACTGCTAAAAACCACAATCTATATTTTTATCAATTTATATCTTGGGCTTGCCCTAGCTTGGAGCTCTAGCTTCGCCACTGGTTATTTTATAAAAATAAAAGAGTAAAAATCAATGAATGCAAACCTGATTTTATTTCAGAATTCACGGCTTTGAAGAAAGGACGGCGGACTGCGGTTTAAAATAATTTGTCAGTAAAATGAATTAAATATCCTCTAGACGCAGCCAACTAACACACATTCAAGGGCACGACAAGCCCACTCAGAGTGACCACCTCGGGTCACTCCCCTACTTTTAGCATGGGTTACCAAGCCACTGCTACCAACCCGCTCTCCACCATGAAAAGGCAGGATCCCGTTCAGGGAGAAGGAGTGGGGAAGCTAGGGCTCCAAGCTAGGGCAAGCCCAAGATATGGTTTTGTAGTTTTTAGCAGTTTTATAAAAATACATCAATATTGATCTGTCTCCACTCTTCAGTTTCATATTCAGTGCTGTCGAGGACGTGTTTAACAAAGCACAAAGAAGGCATACTACTGCTAGATAGATTATATCTTTGAAAAAAGCCGTTTAGGTTTGCTTGAGCGAAAGAAAAAGATATTTACGCACAATACTATACATGAACAAAGTACAAACTATGTACAAAATTAAAAAAAATTATTTATATTCTAAATTGAATGGTCTCTCTTTCTTAAGGAAAGATTTGATTACGTCCGCGTACCTTGTGTATTTTCTCAACAATGTTTAAAGATTTTACCTTTTCCTCGCCGATTAGCACTTTAACATATTTCAATTCATCACAAGGAATACTATTATCCCCCCTTTTCATAAAAAATCTTTGAAAAAGCATAAAAAAAGCACAGACACAACAAAAAAAACATAAACATTGAAATGTGTAGTGAACTTGCAAACATATCGCCCGCACGCCCGCGCACTGCAAAACAACTTCAGCAAGCAAAGCCCAGCTTTTGGTTCTATAGTAATTGCTATATAAACATTTCGTAGTTATATTTCATTATAGAACATTTTCCCACAGGTTAGAAAGGGAGCGATCGTCTTCTCAAAAGCCCGGTAAAAAGCCAACGCGTGCGAGAGAGACGACTAATTGCTCAAATCAACTCCTTGATTCATTAATTTTGACAGTCCATTGAGTGTTCGCTTTGAGACAGAGAGAACTCGAACCAGGGTATTTCGAATTGAATGCAAACTGCCAAGTGTTGACGTTACATATACATTACGAGGTCATGACCTTTGTAAAACAGAAGAGCGCGCGGGAAATTTGAAATAGTATGAAACATTTTACGAGTTATTTTATTAGTTGATATTATTGATTGAGCAGATTGAAAGGACACGCCTGGCTTTTCGGCTTCTATGGAGGCTTCGTCACTGGGGAGAAGCTATTTCTCACATAAACTCACGCAAACCCATTAAGGACAGTGATAATTTTGCAGTCCCAATATAAATTTATTCCCTTGAAATAGCTTAGGCGATCTTTCTACACTTGGCTATGGATCTTGAGTTTGAGGGAAAATGAGAAGAGAAGAAATAAAAAAACATTCGAAATTATAGGATAGGGTGACAAACGTCTGTGGGGGATTTTGAGTTTTTGGAGATTGCTATATTTGTGTATTGATAAAATAATAATCTAAGATTTTTATACTTACTGATACATACTGGTACAACCAGAAAATATTATCGGTATACTGCACTTTGAGAGAATTGACTGAACTAAATTTTAGACAAGGAACTCGACAACCCTTTTTAATTTTATTGTTTATCAAAACTCAGTAATATAATGCCAAACATGTTGGCAACTACGATATTAAGATTAGTAACAATTTTTTAAGTACCTATATTATCACATAATTTTAGTTTGTTTTATATTAGTTGCAAACTCACTTACTAGTGGAAGGTTATACAACTTTCCTTTTGGTAACGAGTTTTACATATTACGCACACTCTCATTATTATTAAAAATATTTCTTATTATGTAACTAAAATTATACACAAACAAACCACATAAAATACTTTCTTTTTAGTTTAAAAGTTCAAAATACAGAGATAAGATTTAAATAAGACAACAGACTTTGGCATATTATGTCATTTTGTATGGTACCTATAGCCAGCGCAGCGTACTTGTATATATAGAGGTCAATGGCATCAACATATTGTTTTTTTTTATAGAAGAGGGGGCAAACGAGCATGCGGCTCACCTGATGTTAAGTGACTACCGCCGCCCATGATCAACCGCAACACCAGGGGAATTGCAGGTGCGTTGCCGGCCCTTTAGAAAGGAGTAAGCTCTTTTCTTGAAGGTCCCCAGGTCGTATCCGTCCGGAAAAATCGCCGGTGGTAAACTATTCCACATAGAGGTTGTACGCGGAAGAAAACTCATACGATTGTGAGTGTATTGTGAAGAAAAAATCTATAAAAACCAAGATCTCGAATGAAATGAAGACATGGCTTAAAGAACAAGCATCCAAGCCAAAAATAAACGTTACTCGTGCGATTTTAATGTCAACGTCATTAATTTATACAATACACTAGATTAGTAATTACCGCACCAAAGCGTTGCCACTGCACACATGGCCACAGCCATAAGCCTAGCTAACTTCAGTTCAGTATTCAGTGTGACGCCGATATAGTTGAACCGAAAGATCCGCGACAAAAATGGGTAAATGCGTAGAGAAAGAATGCGATTCAAAAACATAATAAATCAAGCGGAATCACTTTGCACTCGTAAGTTTTAGTTCATATTTTCATACAAACGTAAAAACCACAAAAAATAAATAAATAAAATATCGAATATTTCAATTTAGGTTCAATGTTTTGCCACTTTTCGCCTTTGAGATTTTCCCACATTAATGGGAGACTATATAGTGTATGGAATAAGTTAATTTGTTACCTCTAATTTTAAATAATTTAGAAATTACAATAAAAACTACGTTTAACCTTCATACAAAATAATGAATTATTCTTATTTTAATTTATTCATTAATGATCTATTAATTATATTTTATTATCTATTTTATATTAATAATTTTGTAGGGTACCTAAAGATGCAACACGCCGTAAGAAGTGGGTAGAAATACTATTGCTGAGAAAGGAGACTGAGTGCCTTCTACATGATGTGATTCTAAATGCACTTCTAATGAGTGAGTGGAGTTAGAGGGACTGTGTGCTTTCTAAATCTATTCTCATTTGTTCTAAGCACTTCCGAGATCAAGACAAACTAGGACGGCGGCCGTGTTTATTTGTCTAACGAAGTAATTCCAATACTTGTAATAAGCAAAGATTTACTACGGTTGTTAATTATTGTCATAATATAGGTAATATTAGTCTAAAAATACCTTTTCATAAAACTCCCATGGCAAAGTGTAATGCAAACAAAATTTTGTACTGTTATTATTATTATTAACCTTTTCTCATTCTAATACTCCTATGTCGCCTCACTCATAGATATTTCATACACAGATCTTCTTGATTAAGAGACTGTGTCAAAAATTGTATTTTTGTACTAATGTTTTTGTTTGATTTATTAGTACAATAAAAACTCTTTTAATATAATGTCTTTTGTTTCATCAGTTATGCTTACTTCTATTCACCTGATAAGAAAATATACATATTTAAAATAAAAACAATTAAATGTTGCTTAAAAAAATTCTTTTTATTGCTTATTTCGGGTAAAATTTCGTATAGTAAGCAACACCAACGCGCCATTGTATGTTTGTGTCCATCTTTATCTAATAAGTGACGGTCGTAGACAGAGAAACCTATAGACAAATTGACGCCTTCTTTCGCATTCGCACACGAAAAAGATAGATTTATGCATCCGTATTGCATAGAAATGAGACAGAGCGGTGTGATTGTCCCTTTCTCCGTGCCGGTTTTTTTGTTTAGTAAACTACATTTTGCTAAACAACTTTGACAATTCGTAGCGATCTAAGGAGTTCACAAGTTGGTTTAAATGACGGTATTATTTTGGCGACTTGTGTAAATGAGACAGATATTATATGTTTATTTAAAATTTTTAGTAATTTCAAATCTACGTCGTCGCGCTTGGATAGTTTTTACACTTTTTTCGACGCGCGGTAATGTGGTTTGCTTTTATAGTTTTGTACATAGATACTATAACTTTTGTGTAACTCAATGGTCAACGTATCGAGTCAGAAAGTATTCAAAAGCATTTACGTTATTAAATTTGTTGGATATTATGTTGATTTTACTGTAATTAGATTATTTAACCTAAAGGAGACAATCAATTTTTCTATGGAAAATGGCCCCACTACAAAGTTTAAAGATTCTCAATGTCGATTTATTCCTTATAATCCATAGATTACAATAATATTATTAGTTGTACTGCATCTAAACGGAGTCCTGAAAATTTAACAAATAAAATGTGAATCTAACAATAACCTAAAAACAAACTGAAAGCGATTTTCTAGTAGTATTCATCGGTATTATAAGTTAAAATAGCGCACACTTGTATAATAGTACATATAAAACTAAGCTGTAGGTATATTCAGCATTTATAAATATTTAATCGATGTAAAACCTTTCACTAGTTCCGGTAAAACATAGTGCCTGTCTGTGCACAAATGTCGTATGGATTCTTTTTTATTATTATTACTGATTATTTTTGACATGTATTGATTGATTGTGAGTGTAAATTCTAAATACCAAGATGGCTAAGAGATAGTCTATTTCATCATCATCATCATTACAGCCCTTCACAAGTCCACTGCTGAACATAGGCCTCCCCCAAGGTATGCCACAAAGCACGGTCCTGAGCCACCTGCATCCATCGACTTCCTGCATGTCTTACCAGGTCGTCACTCCATCTAGTGGGGGGTCGCCCTACACTTCGCCTACCGGTACAAAGCTGCTACTCGAGAACCCTTCTTCTCCAACGGTTGTCGGTTCTTCGAGCTATATGGCCGGCCCATTGCCACTTCAGCTTACTAATCCGTTAGGCTATGTCGGTCACTCTGGTTCTACTGCGGATATCCTCATTTCTAAGTTTATCACGCAGAGAAACTCCGAGCATAGCCCTCTCCATAGCTCGCTGAGCTACTTTGAGCGTCCTCATACGGCCAGCAGTGAAGGACAACGTCTCGGTTCCGTAGGTCATCACTGGCAACAGACACTGGTTGTACAACTTAGTTTTCAGGTTTTGAGGTAAACCTGACGAGAAGATGCGTTGTAATTTCCCTAATGCTGCCAGCCGAGTGGAATCCGTCGATTGACCTCTCGGTCGAAGTTGGACTTACCCCAGTAAGTTGTCCCAGGTAAACGTACTCGTCAACAACTTCGAGCTTAGTGCTCCCAACAACTACCGGCATAGGTGTGACATGGACATTAAACGTGATCTTTGTTTTGTCCATGTTCATCTTTAGACCTATCCGTTGGGAGGCACTATTGAGGTCATTGAGCATAGTGCTTAAGTCCTCCAGCGATTCTGCCATAAGGACTATATCGTCGGCAAATCGAAGGTGAGTGATGTACTCGCCATTGATGTTAATACCGTATCCTTTCCAGTCCAGTAGCTTGAATACGTCTTCCAATGCAGCGGTGAAGAGTTTCGGGGAAATAACGTCACCCTGTTTTACACCTCTCTGCAGTTGGATAGGTTTCGTACTCTGGTTTTGTACTCGGATAGCCATCGTAGCCCTACTGTACAAACACTTCAGCACTTCGATATACCGACAGTCAACTTGGCACCGCTGAAGAGACTGTAGCACCGCCCAAATTTCGACGGAATCACAGGCTTTGAGGCTTACTCATAGTCCACATACGCCAGGCAAAGTGGCAGATTGTACTCTTCGGTCTTCTGTACAATTTGCCAAAGTGTATGTATGTGGTCTATGGTACTAAAGCCTTTTCGGAAACCGGCTGGTTCGGGAGGCTGGAAGTCGTCGAGTCTGCGTGCGAGACGATTCGTAATGACTCTCGAAAACAGCACGTAGACGCAACTCAGAAGGGATATCGGTCTGTAGTTGTTCAAGAGGGCGTTGTCACCTTTCTTGAAGAACAAGACCACCGCACTTCCGCTCCACACCTCCGGAGTAGTGCCACCATGGAGTTCAGTGTGCCTCTAACCATTCGGTGATCGCTGCCAGATTTCACCCTTGCGATCACTGAGACATCACTGAACAGTTGGCCTCTGGTCGTTATAATGAAGTCAATCTCATTTTTTGTCGAACCGTCGGTGCTCGACCAGGTCCACTTCCTGTGGGGCCGCTTCTGGAAGAAAGAGTTCATAATAAAGAGTCCCTCTTTCTCCTTAAAGTCGGCCAGCTGCTGGCCCCTACGGTTCCGTTGCCCTATTCCAATTTTCCTAACTTCAGCTCACCGCTTTCTCTTGTGCCTAGTTTTGCGTTGAAGTCTCTCATCAACCGTGTAGTGGGTTTTGGAGGAATGCATGGCTCTGGAAATATCCTCATACATTTCCTCCACCTCCTCATCGGGATGTGCCGAGATTGGTGCGTAAACCTGTATGACCTTCAGCGAATACCGTTTGGTGATTCTGAGTATCAGGTACGCGACCCTCGTCGACACACTCTCAATCTTTACAACGTTGTTGACTAGAGACTTGTGGACGATAAATCCGACACATCCTTGGGACAGATGGTCGCCCTCCCGGTGATAGAACAAGTTGCCGGACTCGAGGAATACCGTGTCCTCCCCCTCTCTTCGGACCTCGGATAATCCAATATTATGCCAGCGCAACTTGTCTACCTCTTCTTCCAGCTCCAGCATCTTCTCGTCAGTCCTCAGGGTGCGTGCGTTATATGTTGCCAGGTCGAGTCGTCGTAGGTGGAACGACTCCCAGGTGATCCCCTCGGGTGGGGGCCGTTTTTCTGTTATGGGGGGATATTTGCCATAGTTGCCACGCTTGGCGAGCGGGTTGGCAACCGCAGTTTTTTTTATTACATTATTGTTGTTATTAGGAAGATGCTGCTGCCTATCTCCTGCCTGTCTCCCTCTGTCGCCTCTTACAACACCCACGGGAAGATATGGGGTAGTGGATATTCTCAACAGCCACTACACGCTACTATTATTATTACTATTAATGTCTATTTATATTTATGATATTACCAACACACAAAAAGAAATATGTTTTAAAGTGGTTGTATTATAAAAAACAAAAGATAATGTAGGTAACTAACTCTATTTATTATTGTAAATCATAATTTATTTAAGTATTCTATTAACAGTAGTAGGTACAGAAACAGAAACCTTTTATTCAATTTAGATTACGAATAATACTGATTGAAAGTCACTTTTTTATATTTACCACTGGTCCGGAAAAAACCTCTGACTTGAAGAGAACCAGCAAAATACCAAGTGTGTCTTTTAAAAAAAAGCCAGCTTACAATCATGTATGTCATAATTAACAACACAGAACAAATTAGAAATAGCTTGGTAGCGATCACCTTACCTACGGGTTATTGTCAATTGTCATCCATAAATTCCTTTATACTATAATACCCCTTTTATACAAACTTAGTTTAATAAATTATTTGAACTTTGATGATTGACTGACATATATAGACAGGAGCGGTGTCAAGACTTTGTTTTAATATGTTTTGGTTGATTGCTAAGTAGTACCTATACATCATAATAAAATGACTGGGAATTAACATGTTTATCTATATGTTATTACACAATGATAAATAGTGAGGAAGTAAGATGTTTTAAACTGTTTGTGTAAGGATTACAAAAACTAGGCTTAATTTAAATGTATTTATTACTAGCGATGCGCCTCAGCTTTGCACTGGTGATTTATGGATCTGGACAACAGTGCCATCTACCGGGTCGAAATGTAGATATAAACCGTCTAGGGATCCATCCAAACACACACAAATATTTTCATTGAAATTGGTTGGATGGTTTCTTATGTTTTGTCTATAAGTACTTAGCGGACTTAGCGGTCAGACGCCGTAGAGTCTACATCACCTGAGTATGCCTCGTGTAGAGGCGAAACATGTGTCGTATCATCGTCGATGGTGTGTCTTACCTGGAATAGTGGTGTTGGAAGTAGTGGTGCCGGGAGTAGTGGTGTTGGGAGAAGTGGTGCTGGGACTAGTGGTGACGGAGTTAGTGCATGCAATTGAGGGAGGGCGGGAGGTGCTCTTCAATCCAGGTAAGACACATCATTGCATTTAGCTAGCGGAAGGTTGCGAAGTAATTTATATTTTTATTATAATGGATTTCTGCAAAGTAACGCCTAATTCTATCAATTATCAAAATTACATAAGTTGAAAATGAGAATTTTTGTTTGTGGAGATATTTCAATAATTTTAAAAGTTTTAAAGATAGGCTTAGGTAATATTCCAACCGGAATTATGAAAATCTAATAAACCGTTTAGAAGATATGGACAAAATCGCATAAGAGAAATGTGAAAACCTGCATTGTTTAAAGTTTATGTTTTATGAACTTTTTAGTTATTTTAGTTATATAAAATATTGTTTTGTATAAGAAAAGGATACTTAAGGGAATACCTGTGATAAAAATAATAAAGTTTAGTTTTAATCAAAATTAAAAAAATCAATTGAGCAGCGATAGAAATTAACCTCACATTAAAAAAAACTAAATACGACGAATTATTATTACTCACTTGCATTTTTTACCATCGATCTGCACTGTTTTCAGACACTTATTAATAGTTTACATTTATTAATATACAACTACATTTATTAATATAATTTACTCCAATACCTAAATTAGTTTAAATAACAGCACACTTTATCACCACCGCGCGCGCTAATTGGTAAAATCAAAAACGCGCGCTTTCCGGGCTTCCTGTTACACACTTCCGTCCCTTTTCACGAAATCACTCCCATAGATTGCGGAAAGCGAGAGGCGTTACAAATATAAGTATGCTCATAATATAAAACGTGATGAAAATAAACTTTACGAAACCAAGGTCATTCGTTATGTTATGTAACTATTTACCTGCAATCGACTTTATTTGTTGTTTTTTTTTCTTTTTTATAATAAATGTAATTTTATAGTTAAATAGTTTGCCCATATTATAAAAGTTAATTAGTGGATAAATGACCTGAAATTGCAATAGCTCGAACAACCGACAACCGATGGGGAAGATAGTTTCTTGAGTAACAGCCTCGTACTGGCAAGCAAGTGTAGTATAAAATCAGATGTAAGAGCAGAAGGAATTGGCCAATCCGTGCCATTTTTCACACATTCAAGACAAATTCTCCATAAAATATGTAGTTTGTAAAAAAAAGTCCGTGTAGTAACTAGTTGACGCAATATGATCACAAAAGTCTGACTAAGGACCTAACTCTCCTAGGCACTTAATCATAGTCGTCAGGGATCAAGAATCATCATTTTGATCCTTAATCAATGATAAATATAGTTGTCTATGGCCTACAGTATCCTCTTACCATCAGTTAGACTGCGTGCCCTTGTGTCACCTTTACTTCAATATAAATAATATACGATTCTGTAGAGAAGATATTGCTAAGATATATACCGTATTCAGTGTGCACTGTGCACATGTGCGCGTGCTGCGCATGCTGTTGCGGGTGTTGGCACATCTCGGGCGGCACGTAGTACTCGGGTGGGTAATAGTCGCCGTAGTACCCGTCGGGTGCGCCGCCCCCGCCGCTTTCCACCACTCCCACTCCCACCATACTGGCCCCTAGCGCATCGCACGCCCGCGCCGCATCCGTGGCGCCCGCGCACCCGCCACACAACCCTCAGCCTGGAATCACAACGGGCAAATTTTAATACATTTGCATGCAAAACATAATTGGACATGGAAAATTCCATCAACTCACGTCGTTACGTGGGAATCACTAAAGCAGACTAAGGGTAATAACTAAACTAAATAAATAGAAAAGTGAGCCGTGGTAGCTCAGATAGTTAACGCTCGCTGTAAATATAACACAACGCGAGTAACTCGGGTTCGATCCCCGCCTGCACCAATGAAATTGTTAATTGCAATTTCAAGTGCTGATTTACCACGTGCTCGTCGGTGAAGGAGAACATCGTAAGAAAACCAGCGAACACATGTGAAGTTCGCCAACACGCATTGGGGCAGCGCGACGGACACTTCCTTGCCCTAAAATCCTCTCAGAAATGAGGGGAGGCATGTGCCCAGAAGTGGGACGTATATAGGCTGTAACTTTACTTTACTTAACTTTAAGGGAAATAACTAGCTGATTGGACTCCGCTTTAATCTAGGAGACTCTGGGTGCAACCACAATGAAGTCTGCAGGGGTGATAACGCATCTTGGCGTTTTTTCTCTGCAATCACCGTCAGGTGGACTTTCAACTTATCAACCATCTTAATACGATAAAAATGTCGGAAGTTGTTGCTCCAGACTGATGTCGAAACAGCCATGAATTAAAAATGATACAGTTTATAAGCGCTGACCTTCACATGTGCAGTTAACGTTTTTAGGTCCGCTTGACGGTATGTAGCGCAAAGGCGACAGAATTATGCCGCTGTCCGATTGGTTCGTTGTTCATTTGTTACTCAGTAATTGGTGGTAGCACCATGCGAGTTCGATGTACATCGTCTAACTGGTCCAGAAAATTTATCTGCAGCGCGAACTAGCAACACTGAAATCTCTTTGTTGTATCGCTACGTCGTATTATTACAAATAAGTACTCTTTAATTTTCATCAGCCCGTCATTGTTGACACCAGCCGCTTCCGTCGTAAGAGAGATCTGCCACGCTTAGTAGACGGATTGATGATTGGCGCAAAGGATATGATTTTACCGCCATCTATCAGAAGCTATAAGATGTTATTGCCATTTCCTATACTTAGTGGCTTCATACGACACCCATGGCATGAAAAGCGCAGATGAATTTTTCTTACGCCGCCATAACACGGTACATTATATAAAATAACTTATAAATATAAAACCAGCGGAAGAAGTTACCTATAACTTAATAATGAGATATAGTGATTTCTTAAATTTACGCGAACACTTCACATAGAATAAAACTAAATTTACGGATTCTATCGCGTTTAATTAATTATTTTTACTTTTTTTAATTCTCCACGGGTGCTTTACAGCACCCATGGTCCTCCCCCCCGTGACCATGGGTGTTGTAAAGCACCCGAAACGTCGGGAATTAAAAATAACTGATTAAACGCGATAGAATCCGTAAATTTAGTTTTATTCAATGAGATATAGATTTATACCAAACACATCAATGATGACGCTGCATACTCTAAATTTAAGAGCACATTACACAAGCGTGTATCAAGAAGATATCAAACGCGTGAGCGCATCGTGACCGTATTTGCCTTTTAAATGGGGTGCTCCGACGGCGCCTCACGAACTCTGCGTGAACGAATCGCAATCTGTGTCAGCGATTGTGGCTTCGCCTTAGGGTTACCATTGCCACTGTACCATTAAGTTTTATTTTTCAGCACACACGTTGAATGGCTACTGAATTTTGCCTCTCGCATTCTTTTTACTTATTTATTTGATCTAAATATAATTACGTTGAAAAAGTTGAACGTCAATTATCACGTCATAGGTATATTATAGCAATATAATATACCTATTACGTAATTACTATTATTAATTAACCGAGAGATGAAATCGGACAGTGTTAGTTTTACGGTACAAAAATGGTTTTGTATAGTTATAGTCTCTGTGTAAGTCAATTTGTAGTTTTGCCAGGAAAGTTTTCCGGGAGTTTTGAAAATTGGTAATGTTATAGATTTCGGTGTGCTCTTTCCTAAATTTTACTTTGCTACTTCGTATCTTTGCCGCTCACGCTGCCGTATGGGAATAATGACGCCTAAAAACAGTTTTTTTTTGACAATACTCTCTTTTCGACTCATTTTACGATAAAAATATTTATATAATAAATCAAAATAGAGAAAATTGTCTATAATTTAAGTAATATTTCTTTTTGTAAAATCAATAGTTTCAAAGTATGATCGCCGCAGTCTACATGCGTTTTGGAAAAAAAAAATACTTATTTACACACTACAATGAAGTAGAGTAGCGTGTTTTTTTAATAATATTAAGCGAATGTACACAAAAAGAAATATTGCCCAATATAAAAGCACAATAGCTGCTTACTCTATATAAAACGCAAGTCTGGTCGTGTATGGAGTATGGCTGCCGTTTATAGGCTGGCTCATTGGGTTTATGGTGCTGCATAATGCCACCTAGTAAGTAGGTTTGGACTCAGAGCTATGTTAAGAGACTAATTGGTGATTAATCTGGTTATAGAAAATGTGTTTCATCAAATATATTTCTGAGTGTGTACAGAATTTACTGAATATAATTCCTCCCTCTCTTCCACAATCGGATAACCAAATGTTTCGGCCTGTCTCCAGCTTTGTAGCCGATATACCACGCATTCAAATCAAATGGTTTGCTTCGCCGTTCGTTATGCGTAGGTACAACTGCAATAAAGCCGAATATATTGCCAACATCTGTCTTTAAATTCGAGTGACTATTTGGCTGTATCGTTACTCTAGTAGTCGTTAGGCTACGGTCTCCTATTAAATGCTATACGCGACGTCCGACTTCAGCGTAACGTTCCGATCGGCGTCTGAACGCCAGGCACAGCGTCAGCGGTCAATACATATTTTACAAACGGACGACGCGACGTCTAGACTTTCGATCGAGCAACAATTAAGTAGCCGACAGTGCTCACGTGTGGTTGTGTGTCATATTTGTACATAAAATGGATATAAATTCAATACTTTTGGGGGCGCTTGTGTTACTTGAAGAAGAGGCACAAGACGACCGTATACGAAGAATGATAAATGCAACAAGGCACCGATTATTTATGAAGAGATATGAAGAAGGATGTTTCCAGCTATTGATAATAAAGCACTTAAAAGACAGCAATTCTAAATTTACTGAATATTTTCGTATTAATCAGGAACAATTTAAACATAATAATAATACAGTAACTCGTCTTTTTCTTTATTAAATTTTGTCATTTTGTACTGACGCTAGACACGACCTTCACGCTGCAATGGTTCGAAATAACTAGAGACGCAGCGCAAAGCGTCTTAACGCCGCCTACGACGTCCATACGCCGACATCAGCTTGTGAAAGAGACCACAACAGTACATTTCTATAGTAAGCATCGTAACGCGGCGTACGGCGTGACGCTGTAAGCGGCCGATGGCGTTTATAGGAGACCACCACCTTAGCGCGTCAGCCGATTATGTGGTCCCGGGTTTGAATCCTATAATCCCAGGTTAAGCCAAAATTAGTTAATGGATTTTTCTATAAAGAAATTCTCAGTAGCATCAGGAAGTTGGTGGTGCTAAAACCCCGTTCTTCGAAAAGCACGTAAAGCCGATGGTCCTGCACCTGATCTCTCCGGTCGTGTCGGATTGCCGTCCCATCGAACTATGAGATTGAGAGAATAGAGAGTACATCTGTGCTTGCACACATACTCGTGTACTATATAATCCTATCCTGAGCAAATAGCTAATCTCCGTTGACACTGGCGTTTAAATTTACATTTATACTCCTATACTCTGTTCAATTTAGCACGACTTTTAATGTAAACATAAAAACATTTTTTTTGTATATAGGAAAGGGGACCAACGAAGATGCGGCTCATCTGATGTTATTTAACCATACAGCTTATTTATAAATTAATTAAAAGAATAAACTAAGCTTACTGAGTGCGATATCTTATAGTGCTTCTACATTAATATATGTTATTTTGAAAATGTATTCCAATCATCACCTTATTGCACCCATAAAAACCTATTATAAGGCTTGTTTTTGTAAAACTTCTTGCTAAAATGAACAGAGTACAAATACTAGCGTCTTCTTTATTAAGCACTGTGGTAGCCCTATAAAAATCGATTTAGAATTGTTCGAGAACTAGTAGTTATGAAAGCATTCACCTGAAAAGTTTAATAAAGAATCTTGTTGCCGTTACCCGACCGTCTCTACGGTAGTGAGAATGTTCAGCAACATTTGCCTACATTATTAATACTGAATACGCATTAGACTTCATTACGTCTATGTAGATTCATGACGCTTGAGTTTATTTCTAAGCTACTTAATGCAAAATGGGCCGTTCGATCAATTCGAAGATGGCCGAGTCTCCGTCTCCCTGATTGAGCGCTCGCAAACTCACAGTTGATGTCCTTTACACAATACTGTAAAAACGTTGTAAGATCGTTCGAACCTGGTTAGATCTAGCTTAACAATAACGAATAATTTATCAAAACGCCTCTGTATTCTTTACTAAACATACTACTACACGTAATATAGTTAGATAATCTTTTTTCTACACTTCTACATTTAAATTTCTATAACGGTATAGAGAATGGCAGAAAATCTTAAGACATAACTTTAAGACTCAGACGTGAGGAGCTTAGAACATTTATGAAATAGTAAAAACCTAATAAGGTAGTACTAGTACAGCTGTTAGTTTTAAATTCGATATGATACTTATTTTAGTGGAGAACAAGGTTAATACTATATAAGTACGGTACAAAAACTACATGCCGTCGGCATCAGAGATCAGTTTTGTAGACAATATAACTTAGCAACCTTCCTCCATTTATCGAAGCTTTCTTCCCCTCACCGGAACTCATTCATATCCGGAGTTTATGAAGGTCATTTGAACTAAATAGAATCCAAGCTGTTTAAATATTACATGTCAATTTTAACACGAAATCAACAAAATTAGCATTCATGCATTGTGTATTACCTTATGTATGTATTATAGTATTCTATGGTACTACCTATATGTTAGTTACGATTGTATGCTTTTTCCTCAAGTTTTTTTCTATAAAATATGACAAACGAACTCCACTCACAGTCAATGTTCAGTCACCTGCAAAACAACTCCAAACAAAAAGTCTACAAATGCGTTAACACCTCTGAGGACAAAGATGAAATTTCTCACAGCCTTTAATTATACTGACTACGAGTATATATTCTTAACACCGGTACACAGCAGTGCCCAAGACTTCTGTTTGGCTGCATACGGACGCCTATTCCCTAGTTTGTTACTTCATGTAGACAATATTTAACAAAAATGCATAAAAAAATTATTTGTTGATAGAATTATTCTTAACCTAAGGCAGGCTATAAATCATGCGTCGACATGTACATGTTTTTGTCGTATGTGATGTTCAAAAATTGTTATGTGCCAATCGCAAGCAATGTTTCGAGACTCGCAAAAATTGCGATGCACTGATATTAATAGGAAATTCAGAAACTTCATCACTTCATTCGAATGGCACAACTTGGTATTATATGGCCCCTAAGCTCTCCTCAGTTGGCTGAGGGGTGGAGATGATATTTAAAACGGCTCTAGGGATTTTGTTCTTAATTATTTAATAAAGAGTATTTATTTCATTTCTAACGTACAATAAGTTTAAGTGTCGTAAACATACATCATATGGGACGTGAAAGAAGTATTCTTTTTCCGCTATATCAATAATAATAATCGAATACAAAGCTGACCTTGTATTTGCAGATACATATTTTTTAAACACATGATGTACAAATAAAGGACACCTTGTTCAAAACTAAAAACACACAGAATCGGAAAAAATATGTATAAAATTATAGTGTCACAGAACACTTTAAGACATACGATACAATTGCATTTTACATTAACTTTATATATAACAGCAAAAATAAATGGAAAGTAACATTTTTATATAAGTAATTAATGTTGGGTGACTTGGGTTGCTGCGAGTGTATGTGAGAATGCATGTGGTTGTGTGCATGTGCATAACAGTGTTTTAGTGTTTTATTTCCTCTAAAAAAACGCGTTACCAAATAGCAAAATTGTAGTTTGGTCGCACTCACACCTACTTTTCTGGTTTTATTTTAGATTTTATAACAATAATTTATTTACCTTCCCTCGATGAGATGATGCACTGGACGTTTATACATTTTTATTTGCTTAGAATATACATAAGGTAGCTTGTTTATGTATTCTCTGAAGTTACTTGCCTTTTTTATGCTCCTTTATTATCCTCTAATAATTTATTACTATTATTATTACCTACTTTTAATAACTTAATGACTTTTCTTCTTCTAATAAAAATAAGTGAGTTATGATTGTCAAACGAGAAATGCTTACGTATTCCTAATAAGACCGGATGCGTCAATTTGACGCCACATCAATTAGTGTGGAATAATGAAAACAAAAGATTTCTTCTTCAGACCTTCTGACCGTAACTTTTATTTATATTTTGTATTTGTTGACATGACTTGTAGTTTCAACTGATTGTTTGAAGTGAATTGTCGTGTGTTTACATTATAAAATGAGATGAGATTGAGATAGATATAGAACGGGAGTTATTGCGACTTCGTGGTATTGATGAAGACCTGAGACATCAGGTGATGAAAGTGACAATGAATTATTATCAGTGGAGATTATTCACGCGGATGGGGTACAAGAAAGTTCCACATCGAAGGATCCTAAAACTGAAACTCCAACTCAACTGAAATGTAGACAGGAATTTACACAGCGAACGTGGCAGACGAAAGTAGTTACGTTGTACCAGTTCTGGCTCACAGAGTCAGAAGTGGTACAACGTTCTTCGACTCATGTACCTAAAAAAATAAGGTTTTGGCATGCTCTGATCACGAATCCGTTTTTGTGTAGGATGCACGGTTCCGGAGATGTGCAGATCAATTAACTAATATCTAATTGATATCCGGTGAGGGCCTCCACCGTCATTTGAGTCCCATTGTTCTTATCTATTGTCATTGTCTATACTTCCTCGGCGTGTGTGTCGGCTTATCAGTGCTATTGTATTACACTTCTTTGTTCCTATCTACAACGCTAATCTGAATCATCAATAAAACACATTACCTAATTTTGTTACAATTTTTATTTACAAAATACAAAATCTTATTACTTATTATCTATAAAATAGGAGCGAAACATCTCATCCACTAAAATATCGTTGTACAATGTGTTCCCTGTAAATATACTCGTAAAACTATGCATTGAACATCCCTGAAATTTATATAGCAAATACATTAAGCAATGTTCGCCACAAACTGAAGTCCACTCATTCTGAATCCTATCAACATTCCAGTTTCATCTTTTAAAATTCCTATTTAAAAACTCTAGATGATATCGTACAGGTGATCGTCCATATGAATCAAAATATTGACCGACGTCATTCGTATCGATATATAAAGCTACCTAATGTGACCCTGGTTTATCATCTGTATCCAAATTGCATATTATATACGTTGGTACGTGGGTATACATGGGCAGTCTATTAGCAGCATAAACATTATTTTCCAGACTGGGGTGAATCTTTTTCAGATGTTGTTATACATCTTGTGTATCCATGATATTACTGCTATTAGTAGATTATTACAATACCAATCTACTCAATGACTAACATAGTAATGATCAATTATAGTGATTTCTAAA
The DNA here is from genome assembly GCA_907164705.1 of Parnassius apollo. Classification (NCBI taxonomy): domain Eukaryota; kingdom Metazoa; phylum Arthropoda; class Insecta; order Lepidoptera; family Papilionidae; genus Parnassius; species Parnassius apollo. Next base: position 5,735,138 of record CAJQZP010001607.1, on the reverse strand, counting down.
TATTAAATTGCATTCTTTTGTGTTATACAAATCGTATTTGAGTTATCGATACATCGAACGAGACGCAACACGAAGGAATGTTGAGATATGTAACAGAATGTGAGATAAGCTTGTTGACGCATAAAGTTACTATCAGTTCCACTGCAGAAATTCTTTAGATTAGAATTATTACTTTCTGGTGCTATATAAAACCAGAGCGCTGCAGTCATGGAGTTAGTGTGTGGTCGTTTGACCGCAGAGGATCTATCAATAGTACATTTTTGTTACTTCAACGCATCAAAGGCCATGGATGTAAGTGTTTATTCTATTGACAAACTTACTTTTCTTTCTGTTATTTTCTTACGTGTGTATTATGATTTAGTGTTAACAAATTATATTTAAATATTGTGTGTGTATATGATTAAACCGTGGTAGCTCAGATGGTTAGCGCAAGCTATAAATTTCACAGTACGCGACCCGGGTTCGATCCCCGCCGGCACTAATTAAATTGTTAATTGCAATTTTAAGTGCTGATTTACCACATGCTCGGCGGTGAAGGAAAACATCGTGAGGAAACCTGCATGTCTGAGAAAACTTCGAAGGCATGTGAAGTTCGCCAACACGCATTGAGGCAGCGCGGCGGACATTTCCTAGCCCTAAATACAAAGACAATAGCAGAAAGTGAAAAAAATACTTTTTTAACAATGACAGTCATTAGCTGATCATTAGTGAATGTGATTCTGTTTACTTAAATTACAGAAAGACAAGAGCAGAAGGAAGAGATGGGATGATGGGAAGTAATGAAGCATTGTTATGTAAAGTTTGTTGGAACAAACATATTTTTAGTCACATGTAAATTCTTTTAACTTTTTGGTTCAAAATGACACAAAATCTAAAAAATATTAGATACTAGATTAGATTCTCATAAACATTTTTAATGTAGAGAAATTGCTATTCTAGACGTAAAACTATCTAATAAAAATTATGCGTTTATCGATCATTATTTGTTTCGGCCAAGTTTTCCTTTCAATTATTTGTCACCAAAAGAAAAAAAAACTGTTCGTTATTGCAAAACTGACAAAAATGTGCCTACAAACAAGAGAACATCATTCCCGTATTAAATTGGTATATTAGAAATTTGTGCAAAGACGAAGTGATCGCATACAAAGGTGGTTCAGCAGAAAAACAATTTTTAAAATGTTGACGACGAATAGTAGAATTTTTAATATTGAAGAATACAAATGTCCAAAATACAATGATTTGGTAAATGTCATAAATTTAAACAAACGTTATGTGTGTAATAATTATATATTTGCAAAAAATAATCACAAAATTTTACATTGTTCTTGTGATGAAGTGTGGGTTTTTTACAAGTGGTTATTGCTTGAAAATAAAATTTTAAATTAATTATAAATTTTGTTTGATTTCCCAAAATAAAACGTTTAAAACATCGCATGACGTAAAATAATCACAAAATTTTACATTGTTCTTGTGATGAAGTGTGTGTTTTTTACAAATGGTTATTGCTTGAAAATAAAATTTTAAATTAATCATAAAAATTGTTTGATTTCCCAAAAAAAAAAACGTTTAAAACATCGCGTGACGTATAGCGCTACGTCCTGTGACGTATTATGAAATAAACGTTGTTGCCTGGAAAGGACGATACGTTTAGTATACAGATTATTCTGTTTTATATAATTTTTGCAATATATATTAATTGTTTACACCAACACTTTCATTTTTTATTTCACCCCTTAGAACTTTAGACGTGTGTAATGTTTCACTTTATCCATCCGTTTACTGCTATTGTGGCAGGACCAAGTGGATGTGGGAAGTCAAACTTTGTAACAAATTTCATAAAATCAGTTACAGAAATATGTAATTGTGATTTTAATCAGATCACATGGTGCTTTGACGAAATGCAACCTTTATATAATTTACTAAATGTTAACTATCATCAAGGAATTCCAAACCTTAATATGTTTGATGGTGAAAACCCACATCTTGTTATTATTGATGATCTAATGAGAGAGTCCGATGGAAGAATTGTGGATATATTTACAAAAGGTAGTCATCACAGGAATCTTAGTGTATTTTATTTAACACAAAAATATTTCATCAGGGTAAAGGGCAAAGAGAAATATTACTCAAATTACAGGAAGACAAGAGTAGAAGTAAGAGATGAGTGTGGCATACGTGTACGGAACACATCATTGAATAACAAAACTACAACACTGAGTGGAGAAGAAAACGAGAAGAATACGCAGTACTCAAGAGCTGAATATCAATTCTTCAGTTCAAAATCTAGCCGGTTGCTCAGTTTCGAAAACTGGCCTCTCGTTATGCGACAGAAACCTGAAGATCTTGCAGAAGCCGGTTTCTTTTATACTGGCCATGCAGACATGACCAAGTGTTTCCATTGTGGTGGTGGTTTCAAATTCCAATCTTTTGGGAAGATAATGATGATCCTTGGCAGCAGCATGTTCAGTGGTTTAGTCAGTGTGCTTATGTAAAATTTAAACTCGAACAGTGTTTTGTATTAGATTAAATAGAATATTTATAAAGAAATAAAAAATAATATATTGCATACAATTTGTTTTATTTAATTTTATAATGTTTCACATAGTTACATACACACAAAATGCATTACACATAACACATAAAATCTAACACACAACACATATTATAACCTTAACTACTATAGTCTACAGTAACATTTCTGTTTTTATGTATCTCAAGAATATTATCAAACTCAGCATAAACTATACAGTTAATTGTTTGTATTAGTGAGGATTCAAATCGTACTTCTAATCTTACACTACCATGCTTTATGAGATTCCAATGAGCTGATGAGTTGGCTGATAAATCAGGAGTTAAGTCAAATGCTAATAGACAGTAACCTTTGGCATACTGTTCACAAGAGATTCCATTTCCTTCATTAAGAAAGTGAATACCAGTTCCCGAGAATAGAGTATGATATGCTGATGTAAATATGCTATTATTAAAAGATGGTTGCAAAGCTTTTGAAGGTATTTGTTGACCATCAATATATAAGCTGAAAGAATTAATACCATAGTTTTCAAAGTTTAATGGATTTTTAGTCAGGGAACCATTAAATGCGGAATTGTTCACAAATCCAATTATACATCTTTTCATCATCATCCTAAACATATATTATCAAGAGTTTTTCCTTGAACACCCGATGGAATTGTTAAAACTTTTACTTCAGCTCGAGTAATAGGATATTTAGCAGTGGTAGAACCTAAAACTTTTTGATGTGCGAGTAATACACTAAGTACACTTGGATTAATTCGTGCTCGTCGAACAATAAGAGTTGCGTCCGTAATGCAAACTTTAAACTTTACATCGTTTGACCCAGCAATTAAATTAAAACTCTCCCTTGATCGAACCAATTTAACACTCATTTCAACACCATTAATTAAAAATTTATCTTGGTTGAAAATCTCACCGTGAAGATGACTAATCATTTCTATTTCCTTACTTTCACTAATCTATTCCTGTCTTTTAAAAAATCCTATATTTTTACCATCCGTAGAATCCATTTTTCCTGCTGTATCCTCATACCAAAGACTACAAGAAAAATGAGATTGTTTAGCAGCAGGAGCATAGTTTAAAAGGGTTTCCATGTATGCTCGATATGCATAGGTATTATTAGGTGGTGATACAAGTTTTTGGTTTAAATAAACATCAAGTTGACTAAAAAGTGAATGCAGCCAATTATTTACAGGTGCTACTATTGTAGTAGATATCAAATTAGTTGAATCTTGATTTAATACGTTTGCCTTTATGTGGAGTAATGTATGAGACAAATCTATGTAGTCGTCGCCTGTCCCAGGAACTTGAAACTCGATAGGTCCATCATCACCAAGAGATGAAATTGGTTTATAATGAATCCACAATCCATTTTCAATGCTAGTTTGTGTAGACGGCAGTGCAAACTGCAAACATATCCAATTCTGACTTAACGCACTCGCAAGAATGATTATGAAGCAAAGGCATATTTAATTTGAAATATATCTTTGATATTTTTTGGTTTTAGACCAAGTTTTTTCGCAGCTTTCACTTTAGTAGTTAATGGTGGAATGAACGAGATCAATCGTTTTCTTTTAGTTTTATACCCAGATCCTGTCATGTTAAATTGATCAATTTTCTCATCAGCCTTTCGTTTTAAATTCGTACTAACTTGCTTTAGACGATCTTTTATTGAGGCTTCCATAGGACGCGCTTGAACCATATCCGATAAAAGTCCTACTCCAGCGCTTAATGCCTCCTTACCAATCACTCGAGCACCACTTGAAAGTAAAGGTAAAACTGATCTAAATAACCCCCTAAGAAGCTCCCAATACCATGACCGCGTTGGTATGGTGAACCCTTATAAATTATTCCAACTCCTGACCCAGCTTGATGTGTATAATAATTTTCATATGGACATTTATGATGATCACGAAGAGAATTCATTATTATAATTTTCGGAAATGTAGTTTAATACACCAGTTCCAAACTGGAATGGTATTTTTTGTCCTGTGCTCGATCTTGTAACTATTTCCAGCGTATCGAACTCTCTTCGCATAACAGGTAAGTAGTGAGGTTGAGAGAAAACGTGCATTTTATTTGCACCATAAATGTATTTTGTAGGATCTAATGGAATGACTCTTAGTAAAGGAGTCATAACATCACCCACAATCTGAGGATCGATAATGTCGCAATATAGAAATAGTTGAGATGGTAACCCTAAGTGTAAATTAGCAGGACACATTCCAAAATTTCTCTCTAGGAGATTTTTATTTGGTTCATAACCTAGTTGTAAACTTAATTTGGGTGATAATGTTACGGATGTTATATTTTTATCCAAAACAGAAATAGACACAAATTTTGTTATTTCATCATAGCGAAATTTCAAGTTCTCTCCGATACCATTTAACACTCTTAAAATATGCTCAACGTTATCATAGTTGGTAGCTGGAATATGTTTTTGTAGTACACTATGGATGGTTTATCTTCATTAGGCATTAACATAGATTTTGTAATGTATATAACATTTTCATGATCTTGAACAGTAAACATGGTACATGGATATTGAAACTCGACAACTCCAACCGACCATTCACCTTCTAATTTAATAGCTTTTGGTAATTTCTTTGAAAAATTTGTGGTCTTGTTATCAGGAAAGTACTCCATTGAACTATTGCAGACTAACTTTGTTAAATAAAAACTTTCTTTATTCATATTTCTTTTAAACTAGAAGCTAAAATCCAACTGTTAAAGGGGGATGCCCACTGTTCATAGACACTTCGGCCATGGGTGCCCACATATAAAAGCATATGGAAATGATAATATGCAATTAAAATAATGAAATGGTTAAGGAATTGGTTTAAAAAAAGTCGGGATTTTTATGATATAAAGCTTTTTATTTTCACAAATACAGCTTTTTAACGACTACTTTTACTAATTTTATTGCTTTTAATTTCTTTAACTTTTAATTCCCGACGCGTGATTTTTCTTTTTGGAGGCCTATGCCAAAAGGCACACCGAACAGAGGGACTTACTTTAACTAGTATTACAATAGGAACTCAAACACAAATATTATGTAACCCCAAAGTTCGGAAATAAATGGCTATATTATTATTATACTATTATTATTAATTCCTGACGTTTCAGGTGCTTTATAGCACCCATGGTCACGGGGTACTGAGGTGACTGCCATCCCAATGTCAGTATTGGGACATAGAGTACCTTCAGCTTTTTATTATTATTTTTATAGTCCAATCTACGCAGATTGAACTTACTCTATCTTTAAGTCTTGCAGTGGTATGCTTGGGGTTTGTTTTAATTTTATTAATTATAGTGTCCCAAGCAGGTGGCAGTACCCAACCGCCTTCTCTACTGAAATTAGGATGTTTTCTGGATAACCTTTCCACTTCACTAATACTTCTTTTCAGTTACCTGAATAACGAGTGTCAATTATTTTATCTATTTTATATTGTGAGGTGGGGTTGTAAGTGATTTTCTGTAATTTTCTTTCATAGAATGTACCAACTATTGCTTCATTTTGTAAATCTATTATTGTAATAAATAAACAACCCATGTAGATCTATCAATTATTGAAGATATAATAAATATTTCATCACTCCAATTTTATTCATATCCTTTTTGGAAAACATGTTTATATTTAGTTATTCGAACATAATCACCCACATTAAAATTTGGTTTAGGATTTTCTAAAGAAAGTTTGTTTGACCGTCTATCATAAAGATTAGTCCAAACTGTCATAATATTGTTGGAATTTACATCACATGGGCACATCTTAATACTAGAGTGAAAGCTGTGATTATAGGAGTATATTAAATCTTGTAAAACATCTATATATATATATATTTATATATATATATATATATATATATATATATATATATATATATATATATATATATATATATTATATTGTATATTATGTAGTGTGATATATTATTAAGTATTATTATGAGTGAAATAACGCCACATTTTCATTTTTAGTGTTCTTTGAAATCGTTCAACAATACTGGCCTTAATGTCAGGATTGTTAGTGGTATAGTAATGAATCTTTTTAGATTTAAAGTATTTTTGTACATCTTTTGAAACAAATTCTGTACCTTCATCAGATTGTATGTGAGTAGGTGTCAAATACTTTCAGTAAATATATTTTCAAAACGTTCTTTAGTTGTTTCTGAGTTTTTCTTTTTCATTGGTCTTGCAAAAGCATATTTACTAAATACATCAATAACACAAAGTATATACTTGAAACCATCATTATATTGAGAATAAGTTCGCATATCACTTAAATCAGCTTGCCACAGTTCATTAATATTTGATAGAATGTACCTATTACGCGGGAATTTTTTTCGAATGGGTTTATGTAATGTGTATGTTTCTTGTGATTTTAACTATTCCTTTACTTGCTTTTTATTCATTTTACCCTTCATGGCTTTTGATAACTTATCAATACCACCAAAACCAGCGGGATTAGATGGATCATAATAAATCCTGTTAATTTCTTCTAGCACGGGGTCCATTTTTCCCACTCAAGCCTTTTACGTACTTTAGTTGTAGACTTTTTATCTCTACTGCTCGGTGTAGAAAACTCTTGAACTTCAATCTCGGAGGGTTTGTTCAGACCTTTTGCTTGAAGTAGGTTAATAAACTCACATCTCTTTGGATTTCCAATATAAGTAAGTGGTACTTTAATATCTTTTAATGCTTTAGCAAATCTATCCCACCGTACTGGATCACTTTATTAAATCAACAATATTACTTCCAGGAATTTTTTCATCATCAATTATGACTGTACCTTCATTATCCCAATGTATTTTACTTTTACTTGTTTCAACTAAGTTTAATAATAACTGTCCTTTTTTATTATAAGTTTTTGGTATTAAAGTGAGTATTTGAGCTGGTGTGTAAAGTGGATTTTCATCATTTGCTTTACTTTTAATGGATCGATTCTCCTCCAACAAAGATTCAGCATCAACTGAAGTTTTAGATCTCTATCTTTATTTTTAAAACCAATTTTAGACACATTTGAATCTTCATCAGATGTATCAGAATAAATTGGTAATCTGAGTGGTTGACGGTCCTCTTCGGTAAAATGAAGGTATCTTTGCAGTGTTTGTAAATATAACATCCATTTCTTTCGGTCTTCCGTCTTACTATTCATAATATTTTGCATTTCAATATCTAATCGAGATAAATTACTATTAACCTTATTTTCTTGTTTTAATTTTTCAATCAATCCAGGTTCGATAAGTATAATTTTCTTTGCATTTTCCATGTTAACTGGCTAGTCCACTCACTAATCTATTCAATATTGCACCTAATATTATTGGTAAGAAAGCCCCTCCTTTTTGTATAACGATATTTTTTCTTAGTTTATGTTTACACTTACGCACTAGTTTACGGATTATATTTTTGTGTTTATTCAATTTTTGTTTATCTTGATCTTTAAGAGGTACTTTTCCTTGTAAAACGTTATGAATACACTCACAAATACAGTTAATTTCTTCTTCATCACACGTTTTAAGTAATGCTCTTTGATATTTTGGTTTAAGCGTATGCAAAGCGTTTAGCAAATGTTTGTGCGTTGTGAGTCGACGATGCATCATTTAGCAATGATTTGAATTGTTTGATTCTTGGTGTATTTAAACTCCTTTGTGGGGACATACACTGTACAGAAACCATTAAATGGGAAGACATTTGTCTTGATACGACAAAAATCATTGGTATTCTGTTTTAAATCTACCATTAAATATCCATGCGCCTCTAGAGTTGCATCCCTGTAGGCATCAATGAATTTTGGGTTATCTGGTGACACTTGTTGTGCTAAATATCTTATTTGAGTTTTATCTCGAGGGTTTTTAAGATATATTATATAACTTGAGTTTAAAGATATGTCTCTTTGCCCTTTACCCTGATGAAATAAATTTTGTGTTAAATAAAATACACTAAGATTCCTGTGATGACTACCTTTTGTAAATATATCCACAATTCTTCCATCGGACTCTCTCATTAGATCATCAATTATAATAACAAGATGTGGGTTTTCACCATCAAACATATTAAGGTTTGGAATTCCTTGATGATAGTTAACATGGTAAATTATATAAAGGTTGCATTTCATCAAAGCACCATGTGATCTGATTAAAATCACAATTACATATTTCTGTAACTGATTTCATGAAATTTGTTACAAAATTTGACTTCCCACATCCACTTGGTCCTGCCACAATAGCAGTAAACGGATGGATAAAGTGAAACATTACACACGTCTAAAGTTTTAAGGGGTGAAATAAAAAATGAATATATTGCAAAAATTTTTTATATAAAACAGAATGATCTGTATACTAAACGTATCGTCCGTTCCAGGCAACAACGTTTATTTCATAATACGTCACAGGACGTAGCACTATACGGCACGCGATGTTTTAAACGTTTTTATTTTGGGAAATCAAACAATTTTTATGATTAATTTAAAATTTTATTTTCAAGCAATAACCACTTGTAAAAACACACACTTCATCACAAGAACAATGTAAAATTTTGTGATTATTTTAAGTCACGATATGTTTTAAACTTTTGGGAAATCAAACAAAATTTATGATTAATTTAAAATTTTATTTTAAAGCAATAAACACTTGTAAAAAACACACACTTCATCACAAGAACAATGTAAAATTTTGTGATTATTTTTTTGCAAATATGATTTGATTATTACACACATAACGTTTGTTTAAATTTATGACATTTACCAAATCATTGTATTTTGGATATTTGTATTCTTCAATATTAAAAATTCCATCATTCGCCGTCAACATTTTTAAAAATTGTTTTTCTGTTGAACCACCTTTTTATGCGATCACTTCGTCTTTGCACAAATTTCTAATGTACCAATTTAATATATGGATGATGTTCTCTTGTTTGTAGGCACATTATAATTCTTCGGTCACGTCAAAATATGGAATGCCGTGCACGTGTGTTTCGCAATAACGAACAGTTTTTTTTGTCTTTTGGTGACAAATAATTGAAAGCAAAACTTGGCCGAAACAAATAATGGTCGATAAACGCATAATTTTTATTAGATAGTTTTACGTCTAGAATAGCCATTTCTCTACATTGAAAATGTTTATGAGGAATGACAACGCATCTGCATTTTGATTCTTAATCGAGGATAAATGTAGATGTCTATGGCCCGCAGCATCCACTTATCATCGGGTGAACTGTGTGCACGTTTGTCACCCTTATTCTATAAAAAGAAATAACTTGGTTGGTCGAATAACCACACTCTTGCTTTTAAGCAAAATTCGCAGTTAGAAGTGAAGTTGCTAAAATTATCCCAGATTCTAATCTTATATAATTAATTATTTCATTAAGTTCTGCGATAACTACTTCTAATATTAGAAAATATGATTATCTAACTTTTTGGTACTTTCTAATACGTAAGTTATCTATTAACTAATCAATACTCTACCTTTAAAGTCTATTTTAGAACCGAACACGATCATTCTAAATATACTATACAAAGACGGATCGATCGATACGATTTCGTATGATTAGACAGACAGTGAATCGACGGCAGAGTATTTCTTAGTAAAATGAATGTGACTCCAACCACCAACGTGAATACCCGTCTGTGATTCATCAACACAGTCCCCTTGTGATGTTGCAAACGTTTGTACTTATTAAAAATGTCGAATGAATAATGGTGCAGGTTTGGCTTGCAGTTCTTGATAATAATTGCCATCGTTATCACAGAGATACAAAATCGTAATTGCCAAATTTATCAGCAAGTCTTTTTCTAAAGGAATAAACTAAGCAACGAGTATAACAACGTACGGACTGAAATTTATAAGACGTTGGTGGGAAGCCGCCATTTGCCTTTCGTTAGCCACTCCTATTACAATAACTTTATACTAAGATTTATTCATTTTAATAATACTATAAATAAAAGGTCAATACACATTATTCATGTTATTTCTCTGAATATAAAAGATTATTTACTTTATTCCTGCTAAAATTTACTGACACACAAAAGATGTTTTTATAAAATATGAAGTCCACAAGGATTTTTCACTTGACTGACATAAGAGGTATATTATGTGTTCTTAAGACGAATATTCATCGCACTCGATAGCATTCAATTGAATAAACGTAGACGTAGCCCGGCGCTGAGCCGGCTCCTACGTTGTTATGTAAATAGGGCCGGTGTTGATGAGTGATGAGCCGACTTGTCCGAAGGGTCGCAGACATTCTACCACACGATATGCGCATGCTATCTACAAAGGAATGCAAATAAAATACATACTACAGTTAGATATGGCCGGTTGTCCACGGACTTTATCATTCAATGTAAGTATGTATGTACTACTTTATCGATCTAGATAATGTGACACATTATCATAATAGGTCAATTTTAGTAAATAATTGAGGTCGGTGTAAGATACACACAAAGTCAGATCACAAAGTCTTGTATATTGTCAATGCAAATCAAACTGCTATCTGGATTAGTTTAAGTCGGATCGGATAATTCGCACAATCGCCGTGCGGTGACAATCTCTGCAAAATTATATCCGAGTAAATTAAAAATGTACTCACTCGGATACTATGTAGTAGAACCTATACGCTTAACTTTCGAGCGAGAACAAGAGAAAAGCAGCGACTACAAGTCGCGAATACAGTTCCTTTAGGAACTTCTATTCTCTTCAGTAAATTGTACAAAAATGTAGTATAGTCTCGGAGACTCATATTTACGTCACTTAGTTCAGCTGCCCTTGATGCCGCCCGGGCTCTAAACAAGGAACTTTTGAAGAATTGACGTTGAACATTAGATTTGAATGAGTAACGGTGGTAGCTTGTTGGCGTATTCTTTTATGATATCCGAATTCCGAAATTCCGTGGGTGTTAGTCATAAGTTAGCCGTCTTATTTATATAGTTTATTTATTTATTGTTAGCGACCGCCCCAGATTCTATAGACCTATATATAATCTATCTATGTAGCGGTATTTAGATTTAAGTAAATCATAGACATGTTTTTCCAAAAAAGATCTTTAAGTTTTTAGGACAAAATAAAGACGAGTTATACGGTTTATCCACCCTAAGAAATCCACCCTAAGGTGGATACTCGGAAACGCGTGTTTGTTTCAAACACACTAAACATTTCTGTCATGTTAAGATATCTTTGGATATCTCCAAAATTACGTAAATTATGTCACATCGAATCATCGAATGATATGTAGGTAGTTGAACAATTAAAAGTACTTCAGTTTTGACCTTTAAACAAGAAGTATGTATGTATGTATCTGTTATAAGAAATATATTACTTATATCTATGGTTATAAGTATGCTAATGTCGACTAAGTAATCTTGGCCCAGTTTCTATGTATGATGTTCTTATAAACAACTGTACACAGCCGAGGAGGAAAATCGGAAGAAAAATAATATACGAATTCCGATTATCCACTCCATCTGGGGTGAACAACGAACACGCGATTCCGAGTATTCAGCCTAGGGTGGATTTCTTAGGGTGGATAAACGAATAACCCATAAAGACTAGATCCGTCCTGGCATTGTTCTCTATCTGTTTGTAGTTTAACCACAATCTATCTCTATCTGTTCATAGTTTCATCACAATCTGTCTCTATCTGTTCGTAGTTTTACCACAATGTATATCTGTTTGTAGTTTTACCACAATGTATATCTGTTAGTAGTTTTACCACAATCTATATCTGTTCGTAGTTTTACCACAATCTATCTCTATTCGTAGTTTTACCACAATCTATCTCTATCTGTTCGTAGTTTTACCACAATGTATATCTGTTCGTAGTTTTAACACAATATATCTATTTGTAGTTCTACCACAATCTCTCTCTGTTCGTAGTTTTACCACAATCTATCTGTATCTGTTCGTAGTTTTACCGCAATGTATATCTGTTCGTAGTTTTAACACAATGTATATCTGTTCGTAGCTTTACCACAATCTTCTATCTGTTCGTAGTTTTACCACAATGTATCTGTCGTAGCTTTACCACAAGTTATCTGTTCGTAGTTTTACCACAATGTAAATCTGTTCGTAGTTTTACCACAATGAATATCTGTTCGTAGTTTTACCACAATCTCTTTATTCGTAGTTTTACCACAAATTATATCTGTTCGTAGTTTTACCACAATCTCTATGTGTTCGTAGTTTTACCATAATCGGTTTAACTATACCAAAGATTAGCCCGGACATACAGACGTCACTCTAACTGAGACAAAAATTATAAAAATGCTTTAATTATGTCTTGATAGCATGCAAATAACCTTTATAAAACATTTATATCAATATACAGACACTTTAATTTTATGTATATGTATAGAAATTTAACATTTAAATAAAGTATCTTTTTTATTGTTAAATTTATAATATATTTTAATAATTATTGTATCAATAGATTGACGAAATTACGAAAGCCCTGGTTGTTTGACGTACCTCCAGTTGTGTCGAGTGTTCGGTTCATCTGATACAGGACGGTGTGAATGAGTGCTTGCATTTGAATTGCTTGATAACAAACGAGTGAATAAAACTTCCGGTAATTTTAAGAGAATATATCCACTTTAGAAATCGAATGTGCAAATTTTCGTTCTCGATTTATATTTAAACTAGCAAAAGTGTGCTAATGATTAAGGTAAGCTTTCTTAAAAATAGAAAGCTTTCTTAAAACGAATAACCCATAAAGACTAGATCCGTCCTGGCATTGTTCTCTATCTGTTTCTAGTTTTACCACAATCTATCTCTATCTATTCGTAGTTTTATCACAATCTATCTCTATCTGTTCGTAGTTTTACCACAATGTATATCTGTTCGTAGTTTTACCACAATCTATATCTGTTAGTAGTTTTACCACAATGTATATCTGTTTGTAGTTTTACCACAATCTCTATCTGTTCGTAGTTTTACCACAATCTATCTCTATCTGTTCGTAGTTTTACCACAATCTCTATCTGTTCGTAGTTTTACCACAATGTATATCTGTTTGTAGTTTTACCACAATCTCTATCTGTCCTATCTGTTCGTAGTTTTACCACAATGTATATCTGTTCGTAGTTTTAACACAATGTATATCTGTTCGTAGCTTTACCACAATCTATCTCTATCTGTTCGTAGTTTTACCACAATGTATATCTGTTCGTAGCTTTACCACAACGTATATCTGTTCGTAGTTTTACCACAATGTAAATCTGTTCGTAGTTTTACCACAATGAATATCTGTTCGTAGTTTTACCACAATCTCTCTATTCGTAGTTTTACCACAAATTATATCTGTTCGTAGTTTTACCACAATCTCTATGTGTTCGTAGTTTTACCATAATCGGTTTAACTATACCAAAGATTAGCCCGGACATACAGACGTCACTCTGAGACAAAAATTATAAAAATGCTTTAATTATGTCTTGATAGCATGCAAATAACCTTTATAAAACATTTATATCAATATACAGACACTTTAATTTTATGTATATCTATAGAAATTTAACATTTAAATGAAGTATCTTTTTTTATTGTCAAATTTATAATATATTTTTAATAATTATTGTATCAATAGATTGACGAAATTACGAAAGCCCTGGTTGTTTGACGTACCTCCAGTTGTGTCGAGTGTTCGGTTCATCTGATACAGGACGGTGTGAATGAGTGCTTGCATTTGAATTGCTTGATAACAAACGAGTGAATAAAACTTCCGGTAATTTTAAGAGAATATATCCACTTCAGAAATCAAATGTGCAAATTTTCGTTCTCGATTTATATTTAAACTAGCAAAAGTGTGCTAATGATTAAGGTAAGCTTTCTTAAAAATAGAAAAAATTCTTTGAAATTTTTTTCTTTAGCCTAAAAGTAAAAAAGTAAAGTTACAGCCTATATACGTCCCACTGCTGGACACAGGCCTCTCCTCATTTCTGAGAGGGTTTTAGGGCAAGGAAGTGTCCGCTGCGCTGCCCCTATGCGTGTTGGCGAACTTCACATGTCTTCGAAATATTTTTTTCCTTATTCCTCAGACATGCAGGTTTCCTCACGATGTTTTACTTCACCGCCGAGCACGTGGTAAATCAGCATCTTTATCCTAACTTAAAAAAATTACACATGGTAGAGTCATGCTGCAGTTATATTAGTAGTATAGTTGTAGGACGAATGTGTCGGCTCGACCGGGGGAGGACCACGCTCTCAAAGAATACCAGCGTAAAATAGTAGAGAGAACCGGAGACCCATTTTACTGGAAACGAGGCATTCCATCTTAGTCCTCACGTGTGACAACGCACCTGCATTATGATTCGTAATCGAGAATAGATGTAGATGTCTATGGGCCACAGCAACCACTTACAATCAGGTGGACTGTGTGCTCGTTTGTCACCACCAATCATAAAAAAAAATTGCTAGTACAAAAAAATATTATACTTTCATCAAAAGTAAAAAGCGAATTCAAATACCTTAAAGAATAAAATAACTGATCTTCAAAATGTAAATATGTACATCTTTTATTCACAATAATACAATACATTAATACATTACTCAGATTTCATAGGTCAGAAATTTTTGTTACCATGCGTTAACAAAAGGGGTATAACGGGGAATATGTGAGCAATTTCTCCACAGGTCAACTTCATCTACAACCGGTACACGAACTATAATAGTATTTTGTATTGTATGTTTGACAATAAAGCTCTGGCGATCGACTGATGGCGGAATTTTCTTCGAAAAATGAAGAACCCAATGCCACAGACCATAGTTAAAACGTTAAAGTTTTAAAAGTTTTATAAAAAAAACCACTCGCTGCCCGCGGTGTAATAAAATGTGGAAGCAGGACGCCGCCTGTTGCGCTCTCTGTCGGACTTACGGGCCTTACGGCAGGCATAGTGACTCACCACCATAGCAACAATCAGGGTAAATGTGTTCTGTGCAACAAATGTATATAGTAAAGTTTACTCATTTTTATTAAAAACTAATAGCGTTTTATCATTTTCTAATAAATATTTTTATTTTGTTCTAAATCTTCGTAATCGAGGTCCTAAACCATAGAAATATTAATTTTTAAAGCAAAATTGACCCCCGAACCAAAAGTTTGCTTCATTTTGGTAAGAGTTAGAACTAAAGTTCGCTGCAGCGCTAAAATAATAGTTACGTCGTCTAACCAAACTATTTAAAATATGCAGCGCTAATTTGCATTTAGTTTTCTCGCGACCAAAACGTCAAAGCGCCAGGGATTTCATGGTGCTTACGCGTATCGTTCATAGGGATCTTTAAAAACGGTAAACCGGACAATAGATTGTCCGGTAGTAAAATAATCCTTAATTATTTCTACCGATCAGGACGACCGTTTCGTAGGCATATTTTTTAACAACGAAGAAACGCCACGCCAAATTTATTGAAAATCGTACAGTATGTGTGTAGTATTCTCATATCTAATGCTTTTGTGGAACGAATCTTCAGCGTTAAACGAAATGTATGGACCAATGAAAGAAATCGTCTCGCCGTACAAACTTTAAAAAGTAAATTGTGCGGTTTTTTTAATATATATGTTAGTAGCACTGAATTTAAAGATGCTATCTCAGGTAATAAGACTTTATTAAAAGCAGTCGGAGTTCTAAATATATAAAAAAAGTAGAATGGCTGTAGTTTAGTAAGTTTCCAGTAAACAAAGTACATTGAAGTTCACTTTTTATTTTTGTATTAAAGTACTTTTTTTTTTGTAAGAAATGAAAACAAATAAAAACTTGTCCGGTTTTTTCTTTGAACACATCTGGCACGTAGTGTACAACAAGGCGCTCCCATAGATTTTACATTTTACCCGATTCTCGTGAGCATTGTAACAACGCGAAAAACTTTAAATCAAAAAGCTTTGAACGTTTTAATGTCCACTTACCGATAAAATGTTAAACCATTACTTTTGTTATTGATGTTCTCTCTCCCCCTCTTTTGATTCTTGATCTGTTTCGTTGTTTTTCGATTTTTATTACTTACTCCCTCTTGCTCCCTCAATTTTAGGTTATGTCATAACTAAAAGGAATGGCGGGAAGGGAAAATATTAAAAACTAGCTTTTACTTACGATATCGTCCACGTAGAAAAAAAACCAGCAAATAAATTACTACGTTTAGTAGAACTTTAAAACTTAAAAACGTGTTGAAAAACGATTTTGCATCAAAAATATAAAGGGTTGTTTTTTTTTTAGTTGATATTGCAAACCACAAATTTTCGAATCGTAACTTTTATATAGTTTAAGAGTTTACAAGATAATCATCAAAAATCTTTTATTTCATCAGTGACTTGAAAGCTTGGGTCACTTCTGGCGTTGCCTTCTATCTGTTCGTGAGGTTTCATCACAATCAGTTTTGGCAATCCCAAGATTATGCCGGACAAAAAATAAATTAAAAATGGTTATTCAGTTTTAATAATATCATACAAATATTATCTAAACTGTAATGTCCAGCTTTACGATATTACAAGCAGACATTTATCATGATATATAGGAAAGAGTGGAAAAAGGCAGACAAGGAAATGTAGTAAGTAGTATTTGCAAGTTTATTGTAATACATTAGAAACAATGTTTCTAAATAATAACTCTGTCTCATTACGTCGTATTTTAATTCTAACCGGTTGTAGATATCATCAAAAAAATAAAAAAAAGAATGTTGAACATGCAAAAATACGAGACGCTTACATTTATGTTTGTCGCATCTAATATACTTTTTAACCATTTGACTACATTTCGATTTTTTTTTGATTTAACTATTGTGTTTTTTTCGCGAACAGGGAAATTGTTAAGCATGAGTTGTGATTTAGTGAATAATTCAACAACTATACTAGTACTATCTTTATATTTATCCTATCGATAAATAGATGGACGTAGCGTAGGCAGCAGACACTAATCTATTTATTGACGCACATACACATACTGCACAGCTATCGTAATAACAATTATGCGCGATAAAAACCCACGCATCCAAAAGAAAAACGCTTAGGCCCGCCACATACTACACACGGAATTCGAAAGAACGGGTCGGCCACACACATACGGAATCCTGTTTTGCCCGCAATATTTCTAACGGAGAACTACCGTAAATGTGTGACGGGTCCTTGATTTTATATGGACTTAATGAGTTTGGAATCCCGAATCGAATTCCGAAAAGGAATCCCGAAACAGAATTCCTTATGTATGTGGTAAGCCTTAACGCCGTTACTAGTTTGGTATAGAGACGTAACACCGGAAAAAAACAAGTTCCAGAATTGCGTACCCTAAAGTTTTTTAATAGTATATGGTTTCTTTACATGGAAGGAGGATTGGCAAACAAGCACACAGTCCATCTGATGGTAACGGATGCTGTGAGTGGCACAAGATACCTACAATTATCCTCGATAAAGAATTAAAATGCGGTTTGCGGTTGTGTTGTAACTTGTCATACGCATTTAGCTGCTATGCTATATCTTACTTAATACGCTGCAGCGTGACGCTACCACATATCATTTACCATTTATTCTGAAATGGTAAATAACTAAAAACAATATTTACCCAAGACCCCTAGTCTTGGGTAAATTACTACGAGTACATGGGAAGCATTAATAGTGCCGTCAGAATCAATAAAAGAGTTTAGAATTTCAGAACAAATCGCATTGAATTTAAATTTAACACAAAACTTTAAAAATTTTCATATATTTTAACTACAAAATATATATTTTGTAAAAGTTGAATGCAATTTAATCTTAAACAATTGTTTCCATAATAAATTCACGAAGGCTATGGTGATAAACAAATAATCAAACCTAAAATTAACAAGTGCAGGTATCAAAGCAACTCGAACTGCGTCGGGATTTCCAAATGTCAAGAAGTGTGAAAGGAAGTTATCTGTACGTCGCTCTTGAGAGACGTTCCGAGAATTCATTTACATATCTCATGCGAGGACCTTAGCGGGAACTGGCCTGTCGCAATAATGCCTCATACTTACTGGCAAATTGTCTTGTGTTTTAACAGTGTTTTTACAAACATCGTTTTAAAGGAAGCTGGGTTTTTCTTTGTCATGCTACAATTGACGGCACATCAGAATTATATGGGATGCATTATGAAGTGTGCTTTTTAGAACCAGGCGGTCGACGAGCTTCTACCCCTTTGTGGTCAACATTCTACGCATTCGAACCGAACGGTTTGCTTTGTCTTGAGTAATGCGTACCGCAAAGGTGTAGAATGATTTGCCGGCCTCTATCTTTCCGTGCAATTACAATATGGGTGTCTTCAAGGCAAATGTGATTAGGCTTTTGTTAAGCTAAAACAGTGCCAGAATTTTGAAATGTTGCCAAAAATTAATTACTCACATATGACTAATTAAGTTGCGACTTTAGTGTGATTTAAAATGTTCATTTTTTAATAGTCTGTAGAAAGATATATTTTTTATATTTAATAAGATATAGAATAGATCCATTTTACTGGAAAAAAGGCATTCCATCTGAGTCTTTAGGGTTGACAACGCATCTGCATTTTGATTTGTAATCCAGAATAGATGTAATGATGCCAAAATAAAATAGATGGACTGCTAGTTTGTAACTCCTATCTTATAAAAAAAAGATAGATATATGTGTTTTAAATATTAATGTGCAGTTGAAACATTAGTTATTACATAATATTACGTTACTAAGAGTTGAAAGATTTAATGAATTTAACCGAATTTCAACGACGCGGCGAACACTATTATTTGGTTGAAGGCCAAACAGACCTTTTTAATATTCAGATTTGCTCTTCTCGCTTTGAAAATACTAACGTGTATTATACTTATATAATATATAAATACCTAGTAATCTTATTTAAGTCCGTTTCTTTATAGTTTATTTAGAATGACGAATGTGTTGCTTTTTCAGCTTACCTTCCTGGAAAGTCTATATTTGTGCGGAAATGCAATTTGTTTCACTGTTACAGCCAATATACGTCCCACTGCTGGGAACATGCCTTCTCTCATTTCTGAGAGCGTTGTTGGGCAAGGTAGTGTGCACCGCGCTGCTTTAATGCGTGTTGGCAACCTTCACATATGTCTTGGAAATATTTTTTTCTTTTTACTCAGATATGCGGGTTTCCTCACAATGTTTCCCTTCACCACCAAGCACGTGGTAAATCAGCACCTAAAATAGCTATAAACAATTTCATTGGTGCTGGCTGGGATCGAACCGGGTTACTCGCGTACTATAAAATTTACAGAGAGCGCTAACCATCTGAGCTACCACGGCTCTGTTTACCTGTCTTGATGTATTTTGTGATCTAGTACTTCTAAACACTGCATATGCAAATCAGATCCTTTCGCCGAACCTATTTTATACTTTTCCTATTATAATATTTATAATAATTTCGACACTATATCTGCGTAGTAGAAAATGAGAAATAACGATAGGTAAATAAATACATTCCGCCCGCCAGACCCTAAATCTCCTGCAAACTCTTTTACAGAGTGTATTTTATTTGAGGTTGCAATTGAGTAGTGATCGTACATGCAAAATTTCTATGTAATTGTATCAGTCATTGCTATGTAACATGCTAATTATCTATGTTTAAAGTTCATAAGTTCATGTCAAACGACTTTTAGCAGACTTCAAAAAAGAAGAAGGTTCCCAATTCGCCCGTATGTTATTTTTTGGATATATGTATGTATGTGTTTTATAAAATAGGAGTTTTTGAATCCCGTCCTAATGATGGTAAAGAGAAGATGATATTCTTAATCAAACTATTATAGACGATATTTTAGTTGTATACATTACCTTGAGCTTATGATATACTTTAACCTACTCAAATGTGTCAAAAATTAAACTTTTAATAAAACTTAAAAGTCGATTTCAAATACTAAAAAATGTAAATTAATTGTCACATAATAGCTTCTGAATTCAGGGTTTGATTCTTCTTATAAACTATGTCTCCACTGCCTCGATGAACTGGTGGTAAGTTTTCAATAGCAGCCCGGTGTGAGCAAGTTGGCGGTGTTTCTGGCCCGTGCCTCAGAAAACACGTAACGCCATGGGCCCGTAAGGTATTGCGCCTGATCTCACTCAGGTCGTGTCGGGTTACCGTCTCATCGGACTATGAGAATGAGGCAATAGAGAGTGCACCTACACTCGGGCACTATAATCCCGTTCTGCGCAGAAGCAGTCAAGATCGAGATTCGGTCAGGACCACATTATTATTATTATGACACTGTGTCTTAGCACCTACCTAATTTTTATTACCGAAAACTTCTATGTAAAGAAACAAGTAACAAAATAACATATTTTGTAAAACCGACGTCAATTTATCCACTCGAATGTCGGGGTCATTTAGGCTAATATGGCGCATCTGTCGAGCACTTTCCGAAGTACTTAGTATATAACAAGTATACTGAGTATATATATACATATACATATATATATATATATATATATATATATATATATATATTTTTAAAAAAAAAAATAAAAATAGGGGGGGGGGGGGGGGGTTTTTTTTTTTTTTTTTTAAGGTTTTTTTTAAAATTATATGTATATTGAAATCATATATCAATGGAAACGTTATTAAATAAGCTATCAGATTATGCATAACACATATATATAAATATGTTATATATATATACATATATATGTTACAAATAGTTTGTTATCACTCGACGCCAGAATATGGCGTTTGTACAAACGAGGGGATAAATAAAATGAGGACATCATCAATGTTGTCAAAGGCGATTAAATACGCATTATTAAAGATAACTCAAAAACTACTAGGTAGTTAGATCGTGATAAGATTTTTATGGGACTACATGAGAAGCACCAGCTTTCAAATAAAGAATGAATCATGGAAATAGGTTCACCTAGAAAAAAGTTCTGTGGAAACACATATAAAAAATACCGTCGAATTGAGAACCTCCTACTTTTTTGAAACCTTTTGAAAAAACAAAAGTGCTTAAACAATACCAAAACCTTTTTATCACTGCCATTTAAAAAGGTATTCTGTATCACATTGCATATAATAATTTAAGCCGTTTTGGCTGCTTGATTTGCATTTTAGGAAATCACCAAACTTTCTGTTTTATATTTATACTGTTAAATGTTAGAAGCACGCCGTTTAGGTTATTACATGATTGTGTGTATCCATAAACAGCGACGAGCGCATTTTTCGCAGGACATCGCGATCTCCTTAATTTACATGTAACGGTGCAAGTCCATATTATTGCTGAAATGAATATGACCTCTTGGCTTTATGTGTAACAATAGCTTGCCGTAATTTAGTCTCAAACGTGTTGTGGAGTGTCACGTAATTTGTCTTGACTGGAAGCTCAAGACTGCAGAAAGAATCGCATTTTGGGTTGAACATTCAGCAGTATTTAGTCTGTAGACTTTAATCCCAATAATTAAGTACACTGAATACAAAGTTAACTAAAATTAATGATAATAAAATAGGACAATACAACAATACCTTCTTACACATCTTTGAACAAGTATTTAACAATATTAAAGAAAGAAAAGAACTTAATAATAAAAATACACACGTATTTCATTCAAAAAATTACAGTTCTTTTCAGTTGTAAGCAGATACTATTGACAGTCAGTGTAGAGTGAATATCAGACTAAACAAGAGCCACGTCTGCTATCACATTGCGTACATACATAGTAATTTCTTAGATCTACATAGTTCATAAGGCGTTCACTGGTAAGTTGTGGTTGTGGAGTATCTACGTCTATATATATAGTATTCAGGTATGCACAATATTGGCATTATTGAATATCAAAATACACATCGCGTCGTCACCGCGCTGTCGACAGGCAACACTAAGGTCGATATTCAGGGACAATCTCTAAACCTCAGAACAATAACTATAAATCATATTAAAGCAGGCATAAACTCAAACTTTACAATGTCAAGTTTTGAGTCTAGTTCATAATATTAGATTATATATATTTTGACATTGTGAAAAATTTTTATTAAAGTCGATAATATGAATACCGGTCTAAATGTCACATGGATTGCTAGAATTTCGGCTCTAATCGAGAATAAAGTGCTTAAAAGGGAGGTTATATCGAACTTACCCATTAAATTCAGACCTTGTTCGTTATCAGACTGGTAGTGCATGATCTAAATATAACACTAATATCAAGTAGATTCCCGTGTGTCACGAAATCATGATTTATAAATGTCCACTTGACCACTGAATCTAAATTAGCTCGTCAAATATATTAAACATTTCATTCATTAATTTTTTACAGCATGTCAAAAGTCTACTGAAAGAAGGCCTACCCTCCCCCGTAGATTACCTCATTGGAGGGATTTTGCCATAGTTGCAACAATTTGCACAGCAGTTTTTTATATTTTTATATTAAAAACTTAATTTCAATGATATATTATAATAAATAATGATTAAATTCAATAATATATTAGATGCTCAATTTTATGAAAATTTAATGCTTATTGAAAAAACAAACATTTTTTTTAAATAAAATAAGGGTCACAAACGAGCACACAGTCCACCTGATGCTATGTGGATGCTGTGACCCATAGTCATCTACATTTATCCTCGCGTTGTCACCCTTGAGGATAAAGATGGAACGTCTCATTCGAGTAAAAAAGGGTCTCCGGATCTTTACACTATACTACTATTACTATTACTACACTTACTATTACTATTTGACGCTGGTATTCTGCGGGAGCGTGGTCCTTCCTCGGTCGAGCCGACCCATTCGTGCTACAAAAATAATACAGCAGCGGCGTGACTCTACCACGTATAGAGAGAACATATGATTTTACTTTTACAAAACCTATAAAACGTTTTCCGTCTATCGCCTAATTCTGAAGTTTAAATGCTACGCTAAGGGCGATGCAGATTTTTCGGTGCAGGCTCCAGTGACACCTTCAGTGCCTCGGGGTGTTCATCAGGTCCATGTGTGATATGGAATGTTAAACATTTGAAATCTTTGTTAAGAACTGTTGACAATTATGAACAAATAATCAAATTAGATAATTTTAGTTTAGTTTCTAGTTTTTATTTTAATTACTAGTGACAAAAATATATAAAATATAATTGTGTATATAAAAATGTAATACAAGATCCTGGTAATAAAAAACTTATTTGAAAACGAGTAAAAATTACACCCGGCAGACACTAAACAGTGGCGCCAACCGGGCGTAAAACTATATATAGTACGTACATTTACTCCGGAAATGGCGTACACTTGAACCGTGGATTGCCTATTCCTGGATCGGGGCCAATGCGAGTCGCTCTTAGGATCTATTCATTATGATGCTGTTGAGCCCAACTCTTAAAAGTAAACTGTAACCAATACCCACATACCACAGCTGCCACTCACAGCTTTTGATTGTAATTACTTTATACGAGTAAGAGCAACATCTCCATTTAAAACAACCGAAGGTTTGTTGTACAATAAATACAAGAAATATAAATAATTTTATTTGGCAAATAAGGTGGAGTCCCACAAGAAGGACAACAGGGTAATAATTTTCGAGAGGAAGTTCGTCTGTAAATACCGAGGTCGGAAACTATTATTGATTGCTTTTTTAAGTTAGTCTATTATTTTTTGGCTACATAAAATGTTGATTGTGCGATCAAGACTAACCATTTTTACAGGTGCACTGCGGCCTTAACGCACCTGCAGCGGAGCTCTACCACGTACAAAAAGTTCAATAATAGAGTCCATTCTTGGTATTCAAAACTTCTTTTCTACAATTCGACAGATCGTCAATCCTACCCCTGCAGCGTCAGAATTTAAAAAATGAAACCTGGAATTTACATAATGATTAATGATGTACTGTAAAAGGTGTGTGAAGTTTCGTGAGAATTGGTTAAGTAGAAGTAATTGAAAATCTGTTGCCGATTTGAATCAAATATTATACGTTTTAAAACGGTTTAAAATCTATCAATGTTAAGTCAACCATTAGAATGAAAATTCATAAACTAAAATAGCACACAAATGATCTATTTTTTGTGTGTTTGGACTTAAAAATTAATTAATTTTATTAAGATAATAGAGTTTTGTGCAAAATTCAAAAATGTGTGCATCATGGTTAAGGTGCGCAGCTTTATGATGAATCGTATTATAACAGAACATTTAATAATACCTACGTGCTGTGATAAGGTATCGATAATGCAGAGCTGTGAATGAGCAAAGTACGAACGCTATTAGTTATGTCGCGGACTACATTACACAGAGTCAGTAGGGCAATGATAAGATAGCGTTCGATGTGTCTTAAATGCGCAGGGCTTTGCAATATCCGCTTAGATAACTTTCAGTGCAATTAGAATGTCTCAATAAGATAAACAGGAATCGTCCAATTTATACATAGGTACACAAATTAATATATATAAATTACGTGTCACGTTGTTTGTCCGCAACGGACTCCTAAACTACTTAACCGATTTTAATCAAATTTTTCACACCATGTGTAGTTTGGCCCAACTTGAGAAATAGGATAGTTTTTTTTTGCCCATGGGTGACCCACAATTTTTTTTGCGAATTTAAGAATATTTAATAGGACATGACAAAGGGTCCTCGAAAAGGGCAGAACAACGTCTGCCTGGCAAGCTAGTAGGTACATAAATTTCAAATGTTCAATTCTTGAGCTGAAATGTCAACTCGATATCAACGCAAAGGCGCGGGTTAAGTTAATATGATCTTTAACTCTAATGCCTTTTGACTAGAAACTAGATAAAACGTCAAGGTCAATTGAGATTCGATATGCAAAATTAAAATTATTTAAGTACCTAAATTAATTGAATCTACTATTATACGACATTCACTAAAATGCCTGGAAACCAGATAAATCTAAATATTATTAAGAAAATTTGTAATAAACGCAAAACAATTGGCAATTTTAAATTCACAACAGGCAAATTTCTATTGGAAAAAAAATGTAGATTTTCTGGTTTTAGGCGATCTCTTCTTTCAGTCTGGATGTTCCCAGCCGTTGAAAAAAGCCTTCCCGAGGCGACGGGTTTCGTTGAAAAATATTTTTGGGCGAGTTTTTTCAGCATTCGAAAATGGACATCTTCTCGCCAAATAAAAGGCCAAGATCAGAGGCAAGATTTAAGACTTCGTATTATTGGGATTGATTGAGTCTTTTGCTTAGCTCTTTTGTAGCTTCTTTAAAATTAGCCAGAATATCAATAATTTGGCTCATAAGAGCCCATTGCCTTGCTATAATTTCATGACGACAATTTGGTAGAAACATCTTGATCGCTATGCACTATTCATGTAATCTCTTCAACAACTGATATGTTGAGTCCCATCTAGTTTCAACATGTTGAAACAAAACATGTTTCGGTATATTGTTAGGTTGTTGAGAATCTTTCAGTTGTTTGAGTGTTAAAATAAGTAATAACTCCCCTGTCTTTGTGTATCCCTCGAAGCGGCAAATGGCCTATGCACACGTCGTACTTTTTACGCGCTGACGACGCGCCTTTTCATTCTGCCAGTAATTAGAGTTTTATATAAAAATATTAGTTTTAAAATATTCGTGATTAGTATTCGCCTAATACGAATATGTATTCGGTAAATTCTACTATTCGGTGAATACGAACATTCGTATTCGTATTCGTTGCATCACTAGTTACAATATTTGTCGAGTAGTAACAGCTTGTATAGTGTACATACCTTCTCTAAAGTGGCTAATAATAGATAACTAGTATCAACATTGTACTCGAACCTCTATGATTTCCTTTGTGGCTGCTGTGGCACATTTTATCTTCACTTACGTGTCATTTTGTTTGCACTAAGAAAAAACAGCGAACTTGCGTAATTATCGGTATAAATAAGCATATCGCAGCCATACAAGGGTCGAGCATCGACCTCCTAATCATTCGTGCGGTAGAAGACATTGCGACAGTCGCGGCCGAGGCTGGCGTCGCCCCGCGTCATGTCCTCAACATCTGAACTGAATAACAATTAACTACAACAGCTACGCCCACATTAGCTCAAAGTTAGGAAACGTCCATTTGTCAGAACGGTGATTTTAAAGTAAAATAATAGCTAGTGTTATCATATCATAACAATTTTAAATGCCTGCTTTTTGAAAATTGGGGAAAATCAGAGTAACTTTAACGAGCAATTTTCTAAAGCATGAATTACCTTATAATCCGCTTTAAAAATACTGAAGTGATAAACGAACTTACAGTTCACCTGAAGGTTCGTGGCTGCTGCAGTCCATGAACTCCAAACAAAGAAGGCAACAGATGCGCTGTGAGGACCTTTGAGGACCAAGATTGAATGTCCCTCCGGCTGTAATTATACTGACGCTCAATACCCTTCAGAGCGGAACACAGTAGAGCAAACAGTTATTTTGCGGCACAAATAGTTACAGGGTGGTACTGGGGTTGCCACCCGTACCATAACGCAATATATAATATCGTACTATATTTCAGTCAATTGCACTGTCATATATATTATATAAAATAATACAGTATGAATAATACTATATTTTTATCCCTAATTCAACTGTCGCGCTTTTTTTTATATTAACTGAGAATGAAAATCCGACACAAATAAGTTTTACGGCAAGAATTTTTTCCGCCATGAATGTAAAATTGAAAGAAGAAACAAAAAGAGCATGTATTAATTTAAATAAAAATTGATTGATAATTTATTTTAATATGAATCGAAATTGCTCAGATTCCTATAATTATTTTTAATGGTAAAAAATTAAAAGCAAAGAGCAATAACGAATATTTATGGTAAAATTCATAAAGATAAATGTGTACTTTTTTTTCTCCTGAATTTCTTAAAAGTACTATATTTTTGCATTTATTTTGGAAAAAATACTATGTTTGTTCAAAAAAAGGTGGCAGCCCTAGGTGGTACCTACCTAAATGGACTCTTAGACAGAAAAGGAGTGCTATCATATAGTGCTGGAATATCCCGTGCTAAAATATAATTCTATTCATATCAGCTAGTATCCTGGTCTACTGATACTATCCTTCTCATATCTTTTACTCTATTCTCCATTGCCAACAAAAGCCAATCTCGCGGTTTCGTGAACCTATACCTGGTACGTGAGTAAACAATCACGTGGCGAATTCGTTACGGACATTTTGCGGATTACTCTAGTGCTGACATGCGTTAGCAACTACCGAACGAATGTTGGACGGACATTATTTCGATATTTGGATGCATTATTCAAAGAAAACAATGTTTTCTTGTATTGTTATAGTACAAAAGCTTCGGAGAAACTCAGCAAGGAACTTGTACATACGTAAGTCTTTCAGTCGTAAAAATAAAACAAAAAAAAAATTAGTCAAGGATAAATAATTTTATACCTAAGTAACGGATTTAAATGTTCAGCATGAAACAATTCTTTAATAACGGTGTGATTGCACAATAGTAAAATTAATAGTTTACAAGAATCTACTTGCATTCGGTACATACCGTAAATAGCGAATATAATTTTATTTCATCGACATGATAACGTAAATGGAGCACGAACTATGCGTGTACATTTACAATGTGCAGCGCGGAATGCGCACACGCAATCACATGGAGCCGCCGGCGCGGCGGTGCAAGAAATGTCACTAGCGTTATATTAACCTACACAAACGTATTACGTTCACTAGTTTTGAAATCTGTGTTCATAGTCATAGAATTATTTAATACGATACATAAATAAAAAATTAAATGGATTTTAATTGTAGATTAGTCAAGATTGGTTATGTGGAAACGATGTGAACCGGCACAACGCGCTACGCAGATGAGGTTGAGTGCTTATCTTCCGCAGGATACGGCGCCTCTTCCGGCGAGCGATAGCGCCACCTACGCCTTCGCCCCGCGCTCCACGCCTATCCAACTCACCTCGGCACACAATTGTAAGCCGAACAAAGACACGACATAACTCTCCAATACAGAGTTGATAAACCAACTGCGTCGCCTTCTAAGCGAGCGGCAGTCATATGAATACATTTACTTGTCTAAATGTACGTGGAATCGAGAGTTTTGTTTCACACATTAACGTATGTCTTGCTTAGTGATGATCACCTGGCGGGTTTCGACCCCTTGTCAATATTGAAATGCTATCGGCAGTTTTCAGCTGCGCGATGTGTAAAGCAGTGATGTAAGATCAAAAGATTTGTTCCAAATGCAACATTAATCACTAATCATTTACATGCAAAACATAATGCACGAAATACACATGCAGTGCACGAAATCACAGAATAATTAATAGTACTAACTAAATTTCTTAATTCGAACCTAAGATCTACTATTTAACGGCATGTCGCAGGCCGTTAAGCCACGCGGTCGCTTTTAAAAT
Source organism: Parnassius apollo (assembly GCA_907164705.1). Classification (NCBI taxonomy): domain Eukaryota; kingdom Metazoa; phylum Arthropoda; class Insecta; order Lepidoptera; family Papilionidae; genus Parnassius; species Parnassius apollo. Next base: position 5,706,337 of record CAJQZP010001607.1, on the reverse strand, counting down.
TTGTTTCGGGATCACCATTAGCAATACTATCTGGTAATGCAAATCCCAAAATAAACATTGTAAATATGTAGATTTATTTTCGCGCTCACATGCTAAATACAATACAATAAACGGGCTGACGACGTCTACCTCATTATGCTTACGTCCGTCAACGAGCAGCCCTTAACGCAGCTCATTCACGCGACTGCCGTGCCGTGGTGAATGAAAGTTCACTTCATTATTTTAACGCACTATTACAATTCAAGACGCCCCCCATTCACAACTATTGATATGGTCAGCTTGGACAACGTGAACGCAACACAGGTTCATTAACCTTTGACCTAAACTATTCGCAATTAGGAAAATTGATGATCAGTGTTATAAATTCAGTGTGTCGTGTTATTTGTATTACAAATCGCGTTATTTATGTCGTGTTTATCTATTATAGTATGTTTGTGTACAAATAACGTTTCAAATAAAATAATTGTGATATGTAATGATTGAAAAGAGGGTATAAATTCATCCTTATCTTTAATTAAAATACTAAACATTATATTTTAGCGAAGAAAGAGTAACACACGAGTACATCATTCATCTGGTAGTAAGTGGATACTGTGGCGTATAAACACCACCATCTACCACCAATTAGGAATCAAAATGTTCACGCATTGTCATCCCTGACGACGTAGTATTCGTGGTAGAGCCATGCTGCAGTTATATTAGAATTGTAGTTGTCGCACGAATGGGTCAGCTCGACCGGGGAAGGACCACGCTCTCACAGAATACCAGCGTGAAATAGTAGCTTAACGCTGCTGTTTTTCGTATAATGAGTGTAGAGAACCGGAGACCCTTTTTACAAACAAACATTTTGTTTTGATTTGCAAACACTCGACTCCGTTTGTAGAATGACGAATCGTCCAATTTGCAGACTACATATTAAATAATATTTTAGATATTATACACGGCAGCGAAGTTCAGAAAAGAAAAGGACGATGCGTTCAGCTTCAGATTTCAATCAATTTAAAGACGAAGTTGACAACCCCCAACGTCGTTCTTTGTGCCGAACTTGCTTCGATCAAAAATATCGAACTTGGACCTTTTTCACATTTATGTTTTTGGTAGGACATACATATAGCATATTATGTCACCTGCTGCCCTGTTGATAGACTTTATTTGACTATAACCAGAAGTACTATTTATCTGTACAGTTCGACTGCATAGTTTTATCGCAGAGATAAAACCAAAGGTACACCGTCACTACTTGGTGAGAGAAATTTTACACCAACAAAAATGTAACTTCAAAGTATAACTTTATATTTATATAAAATGGGAGTGCCTACGAAACTTATTTTACTCTCTATATTATTATTTAAAAAAAGAATATATCTATATACGTAATATAATAAAAATTTAACTTGCAGGTGTCTGTACTTGCAGGTGTCTTTACTCTTTTCTGTACTTTATATTTTTGTGAAAAAAAAAACTATTGAGAGGATACATATGTAATTAATTACAATTATCTCATTTTAAGAATTGTCTGTCTGTCTATATTTTTGTTTATATAAACGTGTCATAAGTGACGAACAACGTCAATTTGATCGTGGTAGAGCCTCGTTGCAGCTACTCGTATAATATGGTTGTAGCAAACAAATGGGTCGGCTCGAGCGGGCTAGGATCACACTCGCACAGAATACCAGCGTAAAATATCGGCCTAATGCTGTTGCGTTTTGTATAGTGTAGAGAGCCGGAGACACTTTTTATTGGTAGAAACTATTATGAGATGGTAAGAGGTGATGTAGCCGAAAATGGTAAATCGCACTAACATCTTACCTCTTTTGTAATGTAAAAGGTTAACTATCTAATTATGTACACGCGAGAGGCCAAAGTCTAGCTGTTAGCTGTGTATTGCCTGATGAGGATTACGGTAAACAAGGGATAAACTAAAAAAAATTGTACTACCGACTTAAATTTAAATGAAATGAGCACATCATCATCAAGTCAATTCAATAAACATTATTAAGGATTGCTCAAGAACTACTGGTCTTGATCTTGATCAATATGGGACAATAAGAGAAACACCAGCTTTCAAATAAAAAATAATCATCAAAATCACCTAGTAAAAACCTTATCTACCTACAAAAAAGTTCTGAGGTAACACACATACAGTCGAATTGAGTACGTCCTCCTTTTCTGAAGTCGGTTAAAAACGGCTTAGGGCACAACCTGTTTCTGTTGTTGTTGTTGTTGGGTATACAAATCAAATATATGGATTTTATTTGACCTCCTTGTTTAATAAATGTTTTTTACTTCCATGTGATGGGAATTGGTTTTACGGTATCCTTCGCTACTTAGGGGAGAGCTATAAGCTATAACTTATCGCTTTATGAAAATGTCTACTATACTATTTAGTTGATACTGACAGAATATTTTTATTTAAGATAATTAAGTGATTGATGACGACTCCGTGGCGCAGTGGCTTAGCAATGAGCGGCTGCGCTGGGGGTCGCGGGTTCGAATCTCACACAGAACAAATATTTGTATGGCCTACAAATAGTTGTTCCGGGTCTGGGTGTTTGTCCTTGTGCAATTTATTTTTGTAAACTGCCCCTACGATACAAGAGAAAATCTTAGTTTAAGGGTAACGTTTAAAAAAAATCTATCTCTATTAAAAAGCAATTGCTGATCGTTATTCTCATTAAAACTCGAAAACGCCTCGAACGACTGATGAAATTTATTATGTACCTTTGAGTGGCTCCCTGGATGGTTTCGATTTCCAATCGGACCCGGTACGTCGCGCTGTTGCTGAGATTTAGAAATCACCCGTGCGAAGCTAGGGCGGATCGCTAGTTAATTATATTTCTACGGTACAGTCAGTACTATTATTTTATTTAGTGATACGGTACTTTGGTAGAGTTCACTATGAAAAATGGTTTTTATAATACTAATTTCTGTGTAAAAATTCTAGTAACTTTATTCTATTAGCGACACTGTTAACTAGTTAGAATTAGATGTTTATTTTTAAAAGAGAGGCATGAACTTACAAAAATATGCTTGCGTGTTAGATATAAATACATGTCGATATATTCTTTAGGAGTTGAAAACGTTAAAAAGTAAGAAAGAAGAAGTTGTAAAAGTTTTTAAAGCGTAAACGGAGAGTAAATCGTTAAAAATATCACTTGCAAATGGTAGTACTAACAATAGAACGAAGACAATCAACAAAGCAGAGTTAATATCTAAAATTGTACCGTTATCAACAGCAGCATACTATTATAGTTCGGGTCGTGTTCCAGCCGGTGCGTCATAGTGTCCTGTCCTGGTGCACGATGACACATCGGGGCGTGCTGACAGCGCCGCGAAACGGAATGACGCCCAAGACAAAAATGCCATAGGCGTGAGACGTTTTTTGCTTGACAAAGAGGTAGGTGAATCCCGCGTGAATAAGTACAATAAACGAATGGGTACTTTATTAAATGAAACCCTAAAGTATACATATACAAAAAATATACTTTTTATAAAAATTATATAAGAGAACATAGATTTAAAAAAAAATATTTTGAATCACAAATTACAACAGATAAATTTACATCATTAAAAATGACTTATTATCCATATATTTTAACCAATTCAGACATGCAATTTTGGCACAAGGCGTTTTCAGACATTCTATTCTTTAATAAGAGTCCACAACTGGATATAGGCCTCTCCAATTTTAAGAAGGATTTACCATAACCCTTTGACGTCACACTTCGCCGTGGTCGAATTGGATATTTTACATCTGGTTTTTTGAAATAGGACAGGGTGACAAACGAGCACACAGTCCAACTTATAGTAAGTGGTTGCTGTGGCCCATAGACTACATCTACCTCGATTACGAATCAAAATACAGATGCGTTGTCACCCGTGAGGACTAAGATGGAATGCCTATTTTCCAGTAAAAAGGGTCTCCGTTTCCGGTATTCTGTGAGAGCGTGGTCCTTCCCCGTTCGAGCCGACCCATTCGTGCTGCAGCTATACTACTAATATAACTGCAGCAAGGCTCTACCACGTATAATAAAGTGATACATCCGCTAAGTATATACCGGATGTAGCGCAGGTGCTAAGTGCTATTTTTACTTATTTTAAGCCAGTGTTATACCTCAATTCTATCTGGTAGTAAGTGGCGATGAGGCCCTAAATGGTAAATCGCACCGTATATAAGCTTAATCATAGAATACCAGCGTAAAACAGCAGCCTAAGACTGCTGTGTTTCGTATGGTGAGTGTAGAGATCCGGAGACCCCTTTTTTACTGGAAACGAGGCATTCCATCTTAGTCCTCAGGGGTGACAACGCATCTGTATTTTAATTCGATATCGAGGTAGATGTAGTCTATGGGCCACAGCAACCACTTACTATAAGGTGGACTGTGTGCTCGTTTATCACCCTGTCCTATTTCAAAAAACCAGATGTAAAATATCCAATTCGACCACGGCGAAGTGTGACATCGCATCTGCGTTTTGAATCTTAATCGAGGATAAATGTGGATGTCTTATGGGTCACAGCATCCACTTTCCACCAGGTGGACTGTGTACTCGTTTGTCACCCTTATTCCATAAAAAATCACTGTACACAGGTTCTTCCCCACCGGTGTTCGTGGTCTGCGGTAAAGGAAAGCGTCGTGGAGAATGAAATATTTACAGGGCATGTGAAGTTCGCCAACGCGCACTGGGTAGTGCGGGGTCTAATCGCTCCGTAACCCTCTCAGCATAAGGACGTATATGGAATGTTACTTTATATACCGAGTGATTATATCGTCATCTCCTAAAGGCCATAGATCCATAGAGGTCCAAGGTAGATCTCACTGGATAATTTATTTTTTAACATAGTCAATTTTTACCCTTATCGGCTAGTATTACGTGATTGATGATAGTAACCGTGTTGGTATCCATATGAAGAAGTTCAACGTAGCTCAGAGAGCTATTAAGAGGGTTATGCTCGGGGTTCCTCCTCGTGATAGTTTAACCGACATTGCCGAAAGGATTAAGCGAAATGGCAATGAGCCGCTCATTTAGCTCGAAGAAGCGACAACCGATGGGGAAGGAAGGATCTCGAATGGCAGCCTCGTACGGGTTGACGAAGTGTAGGGCGTCCCCCCACTAGATAGAATGATTGTAGTAGACTTGTGAAGGACTGTAATGATAGCAACACATAGCACATGATATGTTTGTCAAAATTCCGTAAGCGATTTTGCTTCGAGTACCCCTACTCATAGTGTAAAAGACTTGACGTAACTTAGCGCTTTGACGCACAAAAACGACTACGAAAGCTCAAAAGGCAAATTACTCATTTAAAACACATGGTGTTGTTGCCTTTAATTTTTATTACACTTTGAGCGATGAAAAGCGATTATGTAAAGTTTTCAAAAGGGAATTAAAATATCTATTGCAAAATTGGTAATAAATTATACTTAACACACGTTGGCGTGATAGTTTCAAGTGCTTGACTTTTATAAAAGTACACGAATTATAGCGCGAAGCTCAAACTTTATAACTGCATATCACGCGACATAATCTATAATGAAATTTTTTAGTGATTAAAACTACTTTTACGGATTTTATCGCGTTTTATTTATATTAATGGTCACGGGGGACATGGGTGCTGGAAAGCACCCGAAACGTCGGGTATTAAAATTAATATAAATAAAACGCAATAAAATCCGTAAAAGTAGTTTTAATCAATGTATAGTGTTCGCGTAAATATAAGAAATCATTATGAATTTTTTTAGTTTCGGTTAGACGCGTGAGTTTTTAAATAATACCCCGCCAAGACCGAATATCGGTCACGGCTGCTACGGAGACTAGCGGAGACTAGCTATTTACGCAGGACCTATAGCGAAGGAGTATGTGCGCAAATATTCTCTATTTCCTCATAGTCATGGTCTAAATATAATGGAAATCCAACACGACCGGAAAGAGATCAGGCGTATCAACAACGGCTTTACATAATTTCCGAGGCACGGAGTGAAGCACATCCAACTTTACTGAGAATTTCTTGATGGACAAAACCAATAGCTGACTGGCTCGACACGGTATTCGAACCAGGGCCACGTGATCAGCAGTCGGGCTCACGACCACTAGGCTAACGTGGAACTCGAGAAGATTTTGTTAATAACACGACTGTAGCAAACAAGTTTCCTGATGGTAATTTGTCCAAGAAGCTCATGCGTACTGAAAATAAAGACGACTCCCTATCCTTCCTGCCTTCATTGCTGAAAATAAAAGCTGAAGAAAAGGTTTTCCCCAAAGATGATATTACCAATATGTGCAATTTTTTTAAATTTATATTTCGCAAATATACTGAAATTTTAATTACTTTCAAATCTGACCACCACAATATTGTCAGTTTTAATTTATTTTAATTATAAGCATCAACAACTAACTAAGTATTAAAATAAGAGAGATAGGTATTCTTAAAAGTGGAACACATAGTGAACCGTGGTGACTAATCGTTAAATAGGAACGGTTCATGAGTATACAATCAAAATTCAAAAGTTTTACCAGCTGATTGTTTGGTGACTGATAAAGATAAAGAAAAAAAAAACAAAGCGACTGCAAATATCTTATAAATAACGGATAAGAATGTCATAAAGTACTCAATGTCGGAATTTTAGTTGTTATTGAAATGTTTAAAAATAACATTCTTACTTATTAGCACTTTTACTTATCCATTTTAAAATACTATTATATCTTTATTTAAATGTGATTTCATTCTGAAAACAATTTCTATCAAAATAAAATATCGTATGTCACTTGGGAATAGTGAAGCTTAGTGAAAGTATATTTAGTATCGGATCAACAATTCCAGAGATTTCCTCCCACAAACATTTACATACCTTTATAATATTAATATAGATTGTTTTTTTGGAACATATAAACATTGTCAGCTACTGGCACAATGATATCTTATGTTTACGAACACTACAGATTTCAATAAAACAAAGTTTGACGGATTTTATTGCCTATATTAACTTATTTTAAATTTCCGACGTTTCGAGCACTTTACAGCACTTAACGCGATAACCTTAGTTTATTTAAAGCTAGTGACATATTTTGTTTCTAACATATACAGGGTTTGTTTACAAACATCTAACGTTTGGAATTATAACTATAGATTATTTTGAGATTTTATGTTTGACATTTTGCTCTCACACTGTAAGAAATTTACGAAAAAAAAATTGACAAAAAGGATGTGCCAAATATTTGTGGATCAATTTGTGAAGCGAGTTCGTAAAACTGGGTCGTTGTATAAAACAACCAGTGTACGTACTCGTCCAGTGCGCTCAGCCGAAAACATCGCTGCTTGGAGCAACACTCAGAGTGCGTGAACAACTATCAACATCAACTCGTCATCGTTCTCAAGAATTGAACATTTCACGCACTTCTTTCAGAAGAATTTGCATGAAGATCTCTGTATGAATGCGTACAAAGTTCAATTAGTACAAGATCCGAAGCCGTATGACCGATCCGATGTGTTTTCGGATTGCTCAATGGGTCGAAGGCCGCTTGGTCGAAGATGAGCATTTTTACCGAAAAATCATCTTTTCAGATGAAACTCATTTTCACCTCGGAGGATACGATGCCATGCTAAGCGATTTTTGGTTTTCTCAAAATTGAAGAGGATGACATAGACGACACATGGTTTCAACAGGACGACGTGACGTGCCACACAGCCAACGTAACAACCGATATTTTGCGCACAGTTTTGAAAATCGCATAATCAGAAGAAATGCTGATGTCAATTGGCCACCTCGAAGCTCCGACTTTTTATTTGTGGGGAGCCAATAAGAACAAGTGTTATACTAACCATCCAGAGACGATTGGCGGCTTGAAACATGAAGTCGAGGCCGCCATTGACGAAAATGTACTGAAAAATTGGACTGATCGAATAAGGTAGCTAGCCTTGGCAGTCATTTGAATGATGTTGTTTTCTATTCCCAAATGGAAAGGTTCAATCTTTCTAATAAACTCATAACTTTGAAAAAATATTCATTACTTCTTTTTTTATAGCCGGTTTGAATTCAAAATCTTAAATGACGCACTCCTTATATAAGGAAGACCATACTACTTGAAAGTATGTTAACGATGTATAATTGTTTAGGTATACAGGACAGATCTCATTAGAAAACATCGAAACAGGACAGACTCAACCACAAAACCAATTCCTGATCAGCAGTATTACAACACGAGTGCTTTCTGAAGTTCCTTACCTCTGGCATCGTGGTTATTATGCTATTGGTACCCTAATTAAAGTATCCGACTGATTGAATTCGATACTATTGTTAAAAAATTGGTTGACCCTGCAGGCCATATTTGGAATTTCCAGCTAATTTCATATGCAAAGCGCTCCCAATTTCACCAAATTATGACGTTGAATATGAAACATCGGAGTAATTTAAAAAAATACTTTCTTTCAAATTTTTTTCGTTAACGATAACAAACGAATCAACCTATTTTGACTGGGGTTTTTTTTTTTTTGTTATTTGAGTTTTTTGGTTTTTTTTATTTTTTTTTTTTTTTTTTTTACCGGTTGTTGTTAAAATTCAGATTGTTTAATGAACATTTGGAAATACGCTTAGTTCATTTCAATCGGTTAAGCCGTTAAAAAGTTATAAGTTTACATACATACATACATACATACATACATACATACATACAGACATACAGACACCATTGTCAGTGTGGCTTCCTATGACCTCAAAACGTCAAGATTTGATGAAAACTCAATTCTCGAAAAACGGGGTAAAAATAATAACTTCCCGATATTTGAAAATTTTTAAATTTACTTAGCGGGAAGTTAATAATGTACATATATGACATAAAATAACGTTGTACAGTACATTAAACCCCATGCAAAAATTCATTAAGCTTCTAGCCGCCGGTGAAACATCACATAGTTACCTACAGCTAACGACCCAGCGGAACTAAGTATGACGCGTTACAATTGGAATGTTAATGTAGAATGCAGAGCACACCACCAGATAATTGGACCGCACAGTAGTCAGAAACAGCCAACGTGTACGCATTAAAATCCCTTTAAGAACTGTAACTCAATAAGTTTCGCCTGGAATAGAATGAAGGTGAGACGGTGCTTTCAAGCGATAAAGGCAATGTGAATGTGTAGGATACAGAAATCACTTTAGAAAGGAATGGAAGCTGCGCGTGACCTGCCGACGCGACTTCGAGGTGAGCGGCCCGCTTCGACGCTTGAAAGTGAGACACCGCGCGACTCCGGCGTCCTTTACTGGCAACCTTTTAACGATTCGATTTTTTAAAAACCTCAATATCAGATTATTTTGATTTTCACTATTGTAAGCCACCCCGTTCATTATTTTAATTTTTTTAATTTTTAGGCGGCCGTTACTCCCGCGATTCGCGCTTAAGGCATGCAAAATTCAATGTGACTAGGTTTTTTTTAATTAATATCATAATATTTGACAATTTTTTTGAAAAAAAAAATTCGTGTTAATTAAACAAAAACAATTTTGTAGCTTTAAACGAAATACGTGTTTCGGTAATTAATAAAAGTGAATTGATTATTAAAAACATAAAATGAGCATTCGAGGTGTGCACTTTTGGATTTTCCAAATATTTTTCATTTACTGACATCCCTAGTGACATTTATTTTCTCAAGTCGAAGGGTCCACATTATGCTTTATTTTACTAGTCTTAGAAAGAATAAAATATGCCATCAAAAACATAACTTGTAAATAAAACCAAGTTTTGGAACTCAGTTCTTCTTCCGTAAAAAGTTGTGAGATCCATGTAATACCAAGTCGGTTAATTTATTCAGTCTCTACTTAAGGGTCCTTCTGTTTTAAGTTATTACGTAGTTAGCAAACCTAACAACATTTTATAGTGATCATATCCATGTTAAAAATCTTTTATGTTTCAAATAAATAGATTGACTTGGCCATCGCATGAGAACACAATGTATCCCACAAGTAATACATATTATATTAGATTAGATTGCTTAGTGCGATTGCCAAGTCAATCTATATATTTTAAACATAAAAGATTTTTACATTGATATGGTCACTATAAAATGTTGTTAGGTTAGCTAATACGTAATAACTTAAAACAGAAGGACCCTTAAGTAGGGACTGAATAAATTAACCGACTTGGTATTACATGAATCTCACATTCTTTTACGGAAGAAGAACTGAGTTGCGAGACTTGGTTTTTTTTACAAGTTATGTTTTTGATGGCATCTAATTTCTTTTTGTAGATAAGATAGTCCTACTTTTTTCCTTTCCGGTACCTTCTACTTCTTGAATACCAACAATGTACCTATCTACATCTATTATACATATACTACAAGTACACTGATTCATTCATTGCAAATGTAACTTTGTAATTCTATATATTTATATAGGATTACAAAGTTATTTATGCAGTTGGTGTATCTAGAAAACTGCACCGAAACTAAACAATATTTTAGTTTTTCCTTGATTAATACACTAAACACTAATTGTATTCTATATTTGAAGCTTCTATGTCTGCTAGAAGTGCCTTAGAGTTTTGATGATCGGTCAGTCAGTGAGTGACAAAATTAAGAAACTTTGACTAGTTATAATTCTTAAACTACTGGTTCAAATTGAATGAAATTAAAATATACCATATTTATACAATGCCTACTAGGTTACTAAAAATTCAGGCTTCTAATTTTATCTACAACGAAGTTTTAGGGGGTCGAAAATGGCCTGAAATGCTCCGAGAAAAGTATGTTACGGCCGTGCCGCTTTTTTGCTCGACTTGGCGGGGGCACTGCCGTGCCCCCAGATATTATTACTGCCAAAACATTACACACCTTATACCACGCAATCTAGACGAAGAAATAGGCGCCTTGGTTGATTAACGATTACTGGCAACACGAGAAATAAAAATCTAAAATTAGCCGCCAGTCATTGTGCGAATCAGTAAGGTACGGGACAGAAACGTTCGTGAAGGAATTCAATTAACGCACCACAATATCTTATATGTTTAGAGGCGCTCTCCAATCGGCGCGTTCCCTCAATTGTTATAGTCTAAGAGCTGGCCGCCACTTTGACGTCTTAGACACAAAGCCAAAATGTTGTATGTCGTTAATATAACATTAGTTAAATAAGAAAATTACTACCTGCCCCTTAAATCAGATCGTGATTTCGTTGGTTACTTTGCAGATAACAAACAACTCTGGAATTTTAAAGTAACATTTTTTTCAAATATATTGAGAGTCAAACAATTTAAACAGTTGTTAATACATAATACTCGTTAGGTCAGTGTATTGTTTATGTACACATGTGGTCCTAGTTGGCAGAGGGCGCGCCTTCCTACACATGCTTGACGATCCCAGCAGGCAATTCAGCCTGCTGACTCCACCGCCAATCAAGTTTTCCAGGGAGTGGAGGGAGAGCCAATGATTATACTATAAAGAATGTGTATATTAAAACATAGATGAATGTTAGGTTTGTAAAAGCAAGTTATTTTTTTTTTTGTTAATATTTTACATTTTTATTAATTTAGGAGGTACTTTTGCAATCACATCAGCCGATTTTATTATTGTATTAAATTAACAATATGTTTATAAAATTAAAGCCTTGTATAAAGCATTTTAGTCAAAGCGGCGGATAGCTTTCAGGCTATTAGAGAGAGTATGTACGGCGGGATGCGCCCAACATACTCGCTCATAGTCCTCGATACATAGGCCACCGTAACAACACAGTGCATGATAGACAGTTAAAACGATGAAGTCAGTCCGCCGAGTAATATTTAGACTCCGGCTTGTATCGAGATATATATCGTGAGCTGATTCGCAGATGCTACCCTCATTAAATTAGTCTAATATGCATCTAACACATATCCATTCTCTGACTTCTGGCATAACAATTTGAAATTGTTCATAATTCTTACATAATATGTATTGTATACATTGTAATTATTATGACAAATCATAACATAAAGTATCAGGGACACTCGTTTTTGTTTCATAATTAATTCGTTAAATTAATCAAAGTGTGTGACAAATAGGGTCAAGGCACTCAATAATATCGATAAAAAGATTTGTATAAATAAACCTTAAAGCAAATCAAGATATTTATTAGCATCAGGAATAGTTAATAAGCAGCCAGAAATGTCTGCTAAAAATACAAAAACAAAGAAGAAGACAAAATGAAACGCATTGCATAAATCGGGTAGACGGCTTGTGGCGTCCGACTGTCAACTTCTCTGAATAATATTTCGGAATCCAATCTAAACATGTGGTCTCAGGCCGTGCTCAGCGGATTTGGAAGCTTTGAAGCCACGGCGAAAACAAGTGCGACTGACATTTAATTTGTTTCTGGTAGGAACGGCGACTATCATGTAATAAAGTTCTATGAGACCGAGTTTTATTGACTTATATGTGAGAAGTGCAATCTTTGTTTACGGGAAAACTTGACTTAAGGAAATGTTAGAGTGTACTTAAGGAAGTTCCAGCTCAATTATATGGACTACAAGTAGCACAATCGTCGAAATCGTTAAGTATTTATGACTTTACGTACCTATATAGTGGTATTATTCTGTGGTATGGGGGACTGTTACCCTGTACCACTAAGCGAAGTGTAGGGCGTCCCCCCCACTAGATGGAGTGAGGACCTGGTAAGACCATAGACTTATATATTACTAGCGTAGGTAAGACATGCAGGAAGTCGATGGATGTGGGTGGCTCAGGAACGTGCTTTGTGGACTTCCTTGGGGGAGTTCTATGTTCAACAGTGGACTTGTGAAGGGAAGTAATGATGATGATGATGAGAGACTGTCATTATTATTAACTTATAAATACCGAGTTTCATTAGTTGGTGTGCGCGAACAGAGCACATAAAATCTGGCTTGTCCGCGAAGGTAGTACGAATCTCATCCATCAGTCAAGGCTCAGTATCTGCTAACCTGCATCTAAAGTGGGTTTCAGTTACAAGATAGTAGAAATCCTTTTCTAGCTAATATAGGAGTAAAGCCAACGCAGGAGGTCTCCATGTATTGTATGTACATCTATTCGTTTGGAGCATTTACAGTAATCAGGATAAATACAGTCCATAACTCTTATCAGGTAATTCTTTATAAATATCAGATCAGTAATAGTTGATTTTCTTTAGAAATCGATGTTGGGCATCGCTAAGTATAGAGGAAATAGAATTGTATAATAAACTAGATGTGGTTTATTTAAACTAAATTTTTATAGACGGTTTAATTTCTGTAAATACCCAAGTGTCGGCAAATCAAAGATATTACAGATCCATCTAAAAATATTTCATATGGACAATTGTGCAAGCTGGAGAAAGGCTGAAGAAAATGACTTTGTGCCTTACTATTGTCTTGTACACAGATCAAGGAGTTGCTTACTATAACGACATGAATGAAACTTTATGAATTAGTAAGAGAAACTGATTTCAAATTTTACATTTTACGGATTAATCACATAACTTTTTAGGTATATAACAAAAATATTCCTCCGAACAAATTATACCTACCTATATTCTAGCTTTACCAGCCAGTATTCACTTCTTTGAAATTCCACGTAGATCCATTCCATTCATTTTATCTTCTTTTCCTAATGTATCGTTAATTTTTAATTCATCTATGTGTGTGTATGTGTTGACAGCTATTTTTGTAAAACTGTAGGGACAAACAAATTTACAGTCCACCTGATGGTATAGTGGGTACTACAGCTCATGCAGACCTGCAATCAATTTCAAACAAAGGCCACAGATGCGTAGTCTTTTCTGAAAACTTACATGAAATGCCTAACAGCCTGATTAAATTATGCTACATATAACATAACATATAAACATAAACACTCACGCCTGTCACCCAGAGGGTGAGGGAGTAGGCAGAGACTACGGGCTTCCATTTAGTACGATCCTGGCATACCTCTTTAGCCTCCTTTACATGCATATATCTAAGCATATACGCTCGTCTGTTTGCATTATAAATTTGCTTTGTTTTGCTATAAATACGATTTTAAATTCAAATGCGTCTAGTGTGTGAATACTTACTGACGAAAGCGTCTTTTCGGTTTCCTCCAGACAAAATTTAATGATAACATCATGAAATAAAAACCTCTTTTCATTAAATAACTTGTTTACATTGTTTCAAACATTTGTCGTATGATGTCGGTCATTGTTTAACTTATGCTATTATTATAACTATTTAATTTCAAATGTGTCTATTATGAAAGCTCACCGACGATGTAATATTATATATATATATATATATTATATTTTTTTGTACTTATATTCTGTGTTAATAATAGAAAAATATCAGCAATTCTTATGAAGCCATACATTATTCCATGATATAGAAATTGTAATATTAAGCTAATAAGAAGCATGACACGTGGCTTATACAGTACACATGTATGTCTGTATAATGTAAGCTACGCTTATGACTTGAATATCTCTTAAAATTATAACTACTATGCAATTTTTATAAAGAAGAACCCTCATTCTATATTTTTTTGGTAAATAGAAGAATATTTTTACAGATTATTGTATACGAGTAGAAATCTATTTATTTTTATTTTTGTTGAAATTTAAAATCAAGGTGTTGAAAATAACTAACAGAAATAAAAAAAATAAAAAACCTTCCCTAATGCTTTATTTAAATAATATTTAATGAAACTGAAACTTAAACTTCGCGTACAGTGAAAGTAATAAGAGTATTTATTTTATATTTATAATTATTGTATTATTCATTAGTTTTCTTTTTAATTTTCTGTAGTTAAAAATGTTAAGCTAGTTTTTTCCTATGTTGTGTTTTTTTAATAATTTCAGTACTTAAGAGGTTAGAGTAAGTCAGCTCAAATTCTAATTTTGCCCCCACTTCCCCGCGCGTCGTATGCTATGTACCGAAATACTTGTAATCACTAATACTGTAAGTAGAAAGGTCGTTAGACACTTATTTCATTAGGTTTATCATATTTATGCCTGTTTCTTAAAGCCAAGCCAGCCGCTTCTTATTTTTATTACGGTTATTTCCCATTTTAATTTTACGTCGTACTGTTGCGTAATGTATATTCTGATCGTAAGCGACACAACTTCTCCCTTCAAAAGCACTAACGGAACGACAGGAATCAAGCTCAAGACGCCGATAGTTTAGGTAATTTCTTTTTACAGTGAAAATAATGGTATTTTAAAAAAAGTAAATAACATAAGCACTGCTTTATAGTTAGTTCAGTTAGTATGCAAAGTTTCATGATCTTATTTAAAGTATTTTATGAATAACAGCGGTTTATTGTTTATTTTGGAGGTAACTTTGGATTTTTTTTCTATCGAGAAAATTTTACGAAATCGTGTTTTCGTCTAACATAATCACTAACTATAATCCTCAACTTTACCATATATTTATTTCAAAATTAATGCTGCAATATTTTCGGCATAACGAAGGATCTTGCTAAGCCATTTGACATTATATTTCCCCTTAATAATTATAAGTTATGAGTTTTTATAAAATTGAAGTGACAAATGACAATAGTAGAAGTTTGTATGTATGCTTTATTTTAAAATAAAACGTCACTTACACACTAAAAATTTCTATACTGTATTATAGAGGCGTTTCAAATAAAATTTAACTTATGCAAACATCCAGAGTCAGAGCTCGGAACAACTGATCTGGGTCATACAAACATTGGTTTACGTTGTTTTGTTTTTGTCTATGATAAAATATATTTGAAATCGCGTTCCCGCAGCCAAACGCTTAGGTCCTTCGTTAACAAGACCTCAAATATGACAGGAAAAATTGTGTGTAAAGACCCACGCTAGACAGAGTCGGGTCCGAGCCGAGTGTCGGCCGTAACACAGTCACCGAGCCGGCCCCGTGCCTAAAATTACAAACACGGGCCTCCACCGAGCAATTACCGTTGCGCCGTGATGCAGTATACTCGTTCGAACAAAAATAGTGCTAAACTACAATCATGTTGAAAATTGACGATCTGAATTAGCGGCTAATGCGATCGCTCTGGACGATGGGAATCTGTTAATTCTTCAACTACAAGCCGGGACCGAGTTGTTGCCGAGCGTTGTCCGTTGCTCGGCCGTCACTCGGTTGCCGCTCGGTATAGCGTGTGTTCATACAAAATAATATATTATGTAATATTAGTTTACCGTGCTACGGCCGACACTCGGCTTGGACCCGACACGGTGTAGCGTGATTGAACCTTTTGAAGACTATTATGATATTAAGTTGATGAATCCGCTACTGAAATTTTAACAATATCTACCAGCAAAATTGTGCTTCATCTAGAAGCGAGTACAAGTACCTATTCATTAAAACATTGCTTCGTACATTACCATATAAAAAGATGACTCCCAAGCTCCCAACGTACCCATGTTATCCGTTCGCTACGTACCTGCGAAATTACAAACAATACGTGAATCATAATAAGAATGACCTTTGTTTTATTTAGCTGTGTATTTTTACCTTTGTAATAAAATGCAGCGATATAAATGCAACAGTCACAACATACAAGCTCCCATCGCAAGTTACAAACCAATGTGATTATTCTGAGTACATACTGAAAGTGGAAAATGTAGGCGTTGGGAATACGCAAACCATTACAATAAATGTCAACTTCATCAGCACATGATGCGAGCTGTTGATTGACAGACGAGGCTTTGATAACCGATCGTTGGCGAAAATCAAACCAGATATGCCGATCGTAAATCCCAGATTGGTGATTCGGAGCAGCATAAGCATAACATATGCGTGGGCTTCGCGATCACTAACCCGCCTATAATTTGTTGGTTATTTTCGAATTCCTGAAGATCATCACTTTATTATCACCCAACTCGAAAACCATTTATTAAATAAAATTTTAAAATAGTAAGTGTTCCATTTTCGAATTTATCTTTGGCGGTTTTTTTTCGATGGTGTGTAAAAATATTATTTGCCAGTACTAAGTAAATGAGCAATGAGTATCTTACTTCATTAATTTGGCATACTGTCAAAAGTTTGGCATAACTTTACCGAACTCTTGGTAAGCATACCATAAAGTACGAGTATTTCACATTCGAAACGACCGAGAATTGACTGTCAGAAGTAAAAAAGCATGGATTCTAGCTTTTACCTGCGGCTCCGTTCGCGCAATAAAGCCGACGAATTTTTTCTTCCGAAATAATTTAATTTTTTACCTAAAAGTTGCAGAACATTATATTGCAATCCACTTTGTTTTCATTCATTCACTGACATCTTGCAGATTTTGGGCCATAAAAAACGTGAGTAAGCTACGAAGAGCTGCGTAGACCATGGAAAAAGTATACCGACCGTACGCAAATGCAATCCCGGTACTTTTAAGGTTTAACCATGTTCTTTTCATTCGTATAATATGCATGTGTGCTATAAGCTTATAACCTCGTTGTCTCCCTTGGCTTCTCCTGATAAAATGGTAGACTGTAATGCAACGCTTCTAAATTGCGATCCTAGGATTTTGCGAGTTTAGAAAAAAATTGCGAAACTGCAACACTACGGTGTAAAAAAGATGCTCTTAAATTTACTATTTTGATATTAGTTCTTCCGGGTCTATCGGAAAAGTAAGCGTGTCAATTCTCAAGCTCCTTCCTGTTTCTTGATATTAATGACTTACCGTATATAGAAGAGGATAGCCATGATATATAAACTAAAACGACAATTACTAAAATATAACGAAGTAAATAATGCTATATCTAAATTAGAAAATTGATTTAACGTTAATAATTTGTTTGAAAATGGCACTAAAACAAA
This sequence comes from Parnassius apollo, assembly GCA_907164705.1. Taxonomy (NCBI): domain Eukaryota; kingdom Metazoa; phylum Arthropoda; class Insecta; order Lepidoptera; family Papilionidae; genus Parnassius; species Parnassius apollo. The sequence continues at coordinate 5,688,592 of CAJQZP010001607.1, read as the reverse complement.
ATGTATGAAGTTGTCAAACTAATAATGTTGTATGATATTTCGCTATGGGGACACGCGACTGTCACTGAAATTACACTTGATTTGCAGAAGAGGGCCATTAGACCAATCTATGATTTAAAACCTAGTTTCTAAAAAAAAATAAGTAAACATATTATATATTTATTATTATTTAGTTTAACAAATATGTGATATTCATTATGTAAATACTAAGAACAGACACAAGCTATAGTACCAGTTACTCAAATCTATAGTCAGTAATTAATTCTTGGGGCCATGTACACACTTTTACAACAACATTCCAGAAAATATACAAAATTTGTCGCACACAAAGTTCAAAAATGTTATTAAATAAAGGTTACATAAAAAGGGTTATATAATATTAAGGAATATAGAAATGATAATAACCCCTGGGATTATTCTGTTTTGTGTAGTTAATTGTAACATTTTGTAAACTGTTCTTTTCAAAAAAATGTCCCGCTCGGTATCTTGCGAGTTTTTCTCAGAACAGAGGTATTTTTTTAAGCAGTGGTAAATTAAACATATAAGATTGACTCTCTGTTTATGTATAATATTGCCAATAGCCAAATCCGTTCAGTAGTTTCTGCGTAATTGAGCCACAGACATACAAATATCCAAACAAACTTTCACATTTATTAAAACTACTTTTACGGATTTTATCACGTTTCTTTACTTGACTTTTAATTTCTGACGTTTCGGGTGTTTTCCAGCACTGAGGTGACTGACGGCCCCATGTTAGTGTTAACCCGCAGTACCTTTAGTCATTTTAATTATTATTTTATGGTTATACTATCAGTTTTTTAATTATTCTTTGTGATCATATCCCCGACAGACCCCGCCATTACATCTGATTTGATAGACCACAAATCCTCGCGAAAGAACACCGAATCATACTCCTCGTTGTTTTATATGATGTATTTAAAACGCTCGGATTACTTTTAATTATAAAAATAATTAGTTGGGTTCGATTGGTATAAAGTGAAATAGTAACCTTACTAGGTTTTACGAAACCCCTTGTAAAATACCAAACTATATAGGTACCTACTATGTGGATGCCCAAATAACATTTCGATTTTGTATAGCACATTGAACTTCAAGTATGTTAATTAAGGTGAGTACAAAAAGTGTGCAAAAAACGTAACAATAAATGCAACAAGAAATGTTTAGTTTTTATTATATCTATTATTAATTTAATGTTGTAACCGCATTTCGTCCTAGTTTTCTTACACTATAATATGCGTAATGAATCCTATACCTTTAAACGAGAAATTCTTGTATACCTATATATATATATAATCGGAATCTCAGAAACGGCTCCAACGATTTTCATAAAATTTTGTGTGCAGGGAGTTTCGGGGGCAATAAATCGATCTAGCTAGAATTTATTTTTAGAAAATGTCTTTTTGTCCGTGTTTTTAGGCAATGAAAAACTGCTACAATATCGTTAGAATAAGAAGGTAAATTTTGACAGTTTATTAATGATTACAAATAGCTTAATTGGTATATTGGGCGGTCACAAAATCGTAATACCATGGTTCGAGCCCAGACCGACCGACTTTTTTTTAATTTTTTTTTCAAGTTCCTTTCTTTTTTGAGAAAATCTATTTTTTCGAGCCCTTTTTTAAGTATTTTTTAAAAACACGAAAATTTAAATTAAACTAATTGCACTTATGACTTTTTATTCAAATAACCAGTTCAATTTTTTCTATTATGTCGCTAAGATCAAAAAATATTATTCGTATTTCATCAGTATGAATTTTTTATCTAAATATAATTTCCAAAACACACGAATTTAAAAAAAAACCGAGCGAAAAATACCGAGCAAAGCTCGGTCAACCGGGTACTAATCTTAAAATGGCAGAGTTTCATGACTGAATAAAAATTTACGTTAAGTATAGAGAAATTATAGTGAAACTTTTTTTTATAGAATAAGGGTGACGAACGAGCTGTGGCCCATAGACATTTTATTCTCAATTAGGAATCAAAACGCAAATGCGTTGTCACTCCTGAGGACTAAAATGGAATGTCTCGTTTCCAGTAAAAAAGCATCTCCGGATCTCTACACTCACCATACGTAACACAGCAGCATTAAGCTGCTATTTTGGGCTGGTATTCTGTGAGAGCGTGGTCCTGCCCCAGTCGAGCCGAACCATTCGTGCTACAACTATAATATAGCTGCAGCGTGGCTCTACCACGTTCTACCACTAATCCTAGTCTTATCTTGCGCGCACACTAGTATTATTATTTATTCTGTGGTAATAGGTATTAGTGTTAAAAAGGTAACTCGGTGTTCGTACACGTTATCATCATAACATTTATAACTTTATTTCGATAAACGCTTTTCGTAACTATGTTATACAATGCATACGTTAGAGGCTAATGAGCGACGGAGAAAGTTAGCGTTTGCCTCCCAGCCAAGCCAGCTAATCATGACATAATCGACGTCTTCGGTGTAATTGAACTGCGAGCGACCAATCTTCACAGTGTTGTTCTCTGTAATGAAATCGGTGTACCCAATATTTATAACTGTTGTGTAAAAGTTCCCAGTATTATGTCGGACTGAATGTACAACAACACGGTGTCTTCTGGTGATTTTCTTTCGTTTTATAGTACTCAAACAATCCAAATTACCCTCTGCTAGGATATTTAAAGTTATCATTTGCAACTTTTCAGATTTAAAACATGCTCCGCGGTGAAGAAATAATAGTGACAACCATCGATTTTTTATTTGTGAGGAAAAGCATTTGGGGAAATGTGAAATACATAAGTGGTTAATGTTTCTGGTGCTATTTACCCTATCATAACAGAGGGAGAGGGATAATTACAAAACGTTATTTTACTTTAACTTACGTATACGCATTTACAATGAAAGGTTTTTAAGTGGAATAATTAATAATAATTAGCAGCTATTTTATTAAGATTGAATTTCATGGGTTTTTTTTGTGCGGAACCCTAACTTTTTTACTAAAATAAAAGTAGCCTAAGTTACTCCTTATAACATCAGTTAACTGCCAGTTAAAGTTCCGTCAAAATCGGTCCAGCCGTTTCCGAGATTAGCCGGGATAAACAGACAGATAAAAATTTTCGTTTTTGTTATTACTGAATAAACTTTTATATGTATTTAATAAAAAGCTGTTATTTTGACATTACAAACAAACACTTCAATTTTATTTATTTGTATAGATATAGATGTAGGTATATGTTTAAGTTTTCTTCACCATACTATATAACAACGATAGCAAGAATTTACACGTAGTTAAAAGTAAATTGTACATATTTACAAAATCATATGAGTAAGATCATACAAAAAGAAAATATTGTCAAGAAGTCTTGATCCTATGTCACACATGGGCGCAATCGCATTACTGGCTTATTCATACTTAAGCCAATTAAATCAGAACAACCATGCACAATGCACGTGCAAGGTCATCAATACAATAAATTTTATAACTATCACATTATTAGCAATAAAAAATAATTATTACACGAGTACCAAGCAATGGAAGGATGAAATTTTATGTAATAAATAATTTTATAATATTGTTTATTTATTACATTAATAAGTATAGAATTTCTCGGATGATTAAATTGGAAGAAATATGTGATGATTTATTGTAAGTACCATAAATCATCACATTTTCCTCTTTAGTCCTCAGGGGTGACAACTCATTTGCATTTTGATTCTTAATTGAGGATAATTGTGGATATCTATGGGCCAGAGCATCCTCTTTAGGTACTGTGTGCTCGTTTGTCACCCAATGTTACAAAAAGAAGTAAGAACTATACTCCATCAGCAAAGCTTCTCATCTTTTTAAACTAGGTGATGATGAATCCCGACGTGTACTAGCGGTGTAAAGAGAATCCATTCCCGTCGTTAGAAACCGCAGAAGAAAATGAAGCAGGAAATGCCAGCAGCACTTTTCAGATAACGCACAAATATTCACAATCGTGATGGAAGCAATCAACAGATTAATAAAATTAATATAAATGTAACTGGGCTAGATCTTTACCATTAAAGTAGCATTTATCAGCAACTTCGTAGAACTTGAACAAAAAAACCTGCAGAACAATAATTCTGAAGACGGATCGTTACAAAATTATGGCGATGCATCTAGGCTCGTTATTCCGAATTCATTAGAAGCACGAGGTTCTTCGATCGATCTTTTCTTTTATAGAAGAGAGGGCAAACGAGCATGAGCTGCATGTTAAGTGACTACCGCCGCCCATGATTCATTCAATTCAATCTAATCATCATCATTCTTACAACCAGTGTAACCAGTCACAGGTCCATTTCTGAATACAGGCCTCTCCTAAATTTTGCTACAGAGCGCGGTTCCTGAGTTCTTGAGCCACTTGCCCTCCAAACATGATTCATGAAGTCTCCATTGCATTTAGTAAGGGATCGCTCAAATTTGCGTTTGCAAGTACGAGGTAGTGCTCAAAAAACCTTATTCTTTCTTACCCACCGGCTCTCAGTTCTTTAAGCCGGCCAATTGCCACTATTGTCTACTAATTTGTTGGAACAAAGCATAATATAGGACACAATATAGGAAAAGAGAGCAACTCCGTACCGGGAAGCAGGGTGTGGGGCGGGCTCCCACTACTTGAAGTGAACGACTTCGTAAGAGATACAGGAAGTCGATGGATGCAGGTGACCTTTGTGATATTTTTGGGAAGGCCTATGTTCAGCAGTGGACTTGTGGTGGGCTGTAATGATGATGAATATGAAGATGATGATAACGATGACGAATTTGTAAACATAAATTTATAATAAAGATAATGCGTGACGTAAAATCTAAAACCGAAGAAGAGAGAATAAACAAACAGGGCGGTATAACGAGGATTGGGTTCCTTCCAACTTTAAATAAAATTTTCTTTTTTTGTCCTGGGGTCGTTCTTTTTTTTTTTTGTGTTTCGGGCGCTCATTGGGGTTTCTAAATTTTTTTCTCTTATTTTAATTTTAACCAAATTTTAACAAAGATACGACGCGTCTCGTGTTTTTTTTTAATTTTTTTCTTTTTTTACTACTTCCGTAGTCTTTCTATCTTTGTCTGTCAATACCTGCCTTTGGATTAGATTTTACATCACGCATTATATTTATCGTTAAGTTTCACTCTATGTAATATGTCCCACTGCTAGGTAAAGGCCTCTCCTCGTTTCTGAGAGGGTTTTAGGGCAAGGATATGTCCGCCGCGCTGCTCCAATGCGTGTTGGCAAAGATCAACTAATTTTTTTTAATTTCTCAGTCAATCAAGTTTTCTCACGATGTTTTCCTTCACTGCCGAGTATGTGGTAAATCAGCACTTATAATTGCAATTAAAAGTTTCTTTTAGCCGTCGGGGATCGAACCCGTGTTGCTCGCGTACTGTAAAATTTACAGCAAGCGCTAACCATCAGAACTACCACGGCTCCAAGCAAAGCTAAGCTATTAATTTGCATTACATAATATAAAAGTGTCATAGTGTACGCGCAAACACAGAGGTCACTCACAGGTCAGAAGCTATATTCATGTCAGTAGTAACGCTTCTGCGACAAGATAAGTTTACTCGCTTGCGGAACTACTAATATTTATGTTTTTTACTTTAGGACAAATATAACAGTTGGGTTTCGAGTTCGGGTCACCTGATATAATAGTCTACTACACTGTTCACTAAGTAGCACTGTCGAATGTTCAAAGATTCAGCCTCCACACACATATGTATTTACGCAAAAAACCAGCACATACTCATGGTACATGTGCATGGATGGAATCTCAACTAACAAATAAAATGTCGCCCTTGAGGACTAAGATAAGAGAGGATTCCGGTTCTAATCACTAGAAAACACAGCAGTATCATACTGCTATTATATGTTGACATTCTGTGTGAACGTGGTCTTCGTCAAACCGATCAATTCGAGCTGCAGCCAAAATAAACTGCAACGAGGCTCAACAACTTATATAACAGATCAATAATGCTAAGTTAATATTATAGCAATAATGTTGCTTAAAAATCATTACAAAGCAGCTATAAAGAGTCTCTCGGTTTGATTTAGAGGCACATCAACTCCGTAGTGATGCCGCTGGCGCCCGGACTGGGTCGTAGGTGTCCCCGCACTCTCCCTCAACCTCCATACTCCCGCTCATCTCCTATCGATCGACTGGGGACTCCCATTGACATCCCCGATGCACCACTTGTTACATCTCTTTGCGTCAATAAATTGTTATGGAATGGAAAATTTAATATCGTGTTAAATTCACAGACTTCAACAAGATTCAATGTAAAAAAATTGTAACTTTGTAACCGGCGTTAAAATGTAACTATACTGAAGTCTGGCAACTTTACCAATGAAAGTTAACTTTGCCATCAGCGAAATATAGGTACAAAGTTACGATTAACACGGACAACGTAACGTTTTTCGAGATATGCCATTTTTGGGATAAAAATTTAATGATTAATTGACAGCATTGTTTTCGATATGGCTACATGAAAGTTAACTTTGGCGTTTTATTTTAACGTGGAATTGTGGCTGTTGATTTAACCTTTTTGTTCAGTACTCCAGAACTTTTGTTGATTTTGTTTGAACTGCATTGTAGGTCTATATCTTTGTAGTAAAGTAATAATAATGGTTACTACATATAATATTTCGTTTTTAACATGGTGGTCTCAACACTGTCTATAGAACTGACTTGGCAAAGTTACCATACTAGTGATACCACGATGTGAAAGTAACTTTGCCATGTTTTTTTACAACCAAGGGTCACTTTCAATCTATATTTTTAACCGATTATGACGAATCAAAGAAAAGGTCTGTACATGACATTCTATCTATATATGTTTCACCGTAGCAGCCATTTAGACCAATTTTACCAAAGACTTAGTGTGTGGATATTAATCTGCACCCAAAGAACAGAGTCATTTTTAATGATTATGAATGAATTGCTATTTTTGGAAAACAATATTTAGGTTGGTTATAATTATTTTTTTACCTGATCGTAATATAATGCTAATGTATAATGATGACTAATAAAAAAACTAATATTTATAAAAAGATTATTAGTTTTAGCGGAGAGTATTTTGTTTGATATATTTTAGTTTTTTGTCTTTTTTAAGTAAAGTTACATAATAAAAATTTTTGACAACCCTTACTCACATTTTCAAGTTTGTATGAAAACTTTAAAATTGAGGGCGCAACTTTACCGCAAAGGTAAATTTTGCTATTTGCAGCATCTTCTAAGGAACAAATCATAACTACGAGTATTGTGTAATATATTATGAGGTAAACTTGAACCTTGAAGTCAAATCCTATTATTTTCATAATCAGCCCGGATGGCAAAGTTACCACAAAGTGGAATTAACTTTGCTTTACTTTAGAATATTTTGTCCATTTTAACGTTAGTATTTGTCTTAATCACTAGGTAATAAATACGAAATCTATAAAAAATATACTGTCATTTTTTTATATTGATGCCAATGAGAGTAACTTTTATGTTGGAAAATTGGTCCTAAACTTTGAAGTCCTTCCAAAATGACAGTTACCAAATTTCACGGTACCTAATCAGATTACTAATAATGAATATTATTGTTAAGTATAAATTTCATGATACGCGAGCAATCTAAGTTCACGACTTCGATGGTGAACATTATGAGAAAAAACCTTAATGTTAGGGAAATAAAATATTTTGAACATGTATGAAGCCCATCAAAACGCACTATACATTCTAAGAAATGAGAGGAGTCCTGAGCCCTGTAGTCAGACGTATGTATATAGTGGCTGTAACTTTCAATTTAACTTTTATTGTTTATTGACTAGTCAACCAAATATTATAAGTCTTGTTATCAATGTAGAGGTAACTTGCGATGCGCCGCGGCTTCGCACCGGTGATTTCTGGATCACGACAACGGCGCCACCTACCAGGTCCAATTGTGAATCCAAATCATCAAACCCACTCAAATACAAACAAAATTTTCATACAAGCCCAGTCCTTTAGGAGGACTCCAGTGACAAACACGATATATATATATATATATATATATTTATATATATATGACCAGACCAAACGACTACACAGCCCGAATAGACGCCTCATGAAAGGCGACCACTTTCTGTCAACACATCAGACGAATACGTCTTATATATATGATATGATATATATATCATATCATATATATATTTTTTTTTGAGATATATTCGATATTTCTATAAGAACGATTGCGCGATCTACTTTAGTAGCGATCACTTCCCTGACCCGTGAACATTATGCATGTGACTCGTGAATTTTCGACAAAATAAAATACAACACCGCAATGGTTCCCTGTACAATAAAATAGTGCGGAAATAGTAGCCAAATGTGTAATTAAAAAAAATGGCATCACTTTTCATAGATAAGTGAATTTTAATTTCCAAATTCATTAATTAAAATTAAATCAGAGCTCAACCTATATTTGTCACAAGCAACTCGCGTTAATTTATTCGGACATCTTCGGATATTTTCGGACTATGCATCCCTTTCTTTTCAATGAAGTTCATTGTTGCTATACTTTTCTTTAATTACCGGCACGTGTAACTAGAGCTGTACCAGTTAAACTTTAATATATATTATACATGTTATCGTGAATGTTTTACAGACTTATACTATAAGCGACATAGGTGTAAGCTGAATTTTTTTAGTGAATGTACGTTAATCCATATTTGAATTGATTTAAAAATAAATCAAATTATTCAAAACTTCTTAAAAATAATTCATACTAAAATTGATATAATTTTTAATAGACGGCACTCCGCTCTCTTTACTGCTAAGACGCCATGTCAAGACAAGTAGGAAACGGAAGTGAACTTGACAGTATTATATAACTGTTGCTATTTTATTTTTAATAGTATTCTATTATTATTTCAATATTGTAAAGAAAGCTTGTTTTAATAAAAATATTCTTTAAAACAAAAAAATTATAGGTATTTTACTAAATACAATACCTACTTAAATAAAACTTCTTTAATTTTTTTTAAATTTTGTACTAATTTATAGTAGAATATAATTCTGGTACTGATTAAGTAGACTTGGTACCAAATTTATTAGTTAAAGTTCCCATCACTATTTGCTTATTAGCAAGTGTCGCAACCTTGATTTTAACCAATTAGCGTGCATTTCAACCCGCCTCCCCCGTACCGCTTACCTCAGACTTTTGACAGACAGGTTTGGATGCAGAAATACATACATTAGGCGTCTATTCGGGCTGTGTAGTCGTTGTCCAGACCGAATTTCGGTCACGGCGACCAGCCTCAACAGAGACTAGCCATCGGCGCAGAACATGATTATAGTGCCCAAGTGTATGCGCAAGCACAGGTGCACTCTCTATTCCATCACTCTCATAATCCGATGGGACGGTAAATCGACACGACCGGAGACAGATCAGGCGCAGGACCAACGGCTTTACGTGCTTTCCGAGGCATGGGGGTGAGACACCGCCAACTTCCTGACTGACTGAATTTCTTGACGGAAAAACTCAATGATTTTTTTGGCCCGACCCGGGATTCGAACCCAGGACCTCATGATCAGCAGTCGCACTACTACAACCACTAGACCAAGGCAGTCATATATATATAATAAGTTAGCCCTAACTTGGAGACGTCCGGCTCGTCATAGGTCTGTTAAGCTGGAATGGTCATTTGGGCAAAATCACTTCAATTTTTGCTAAATATTTAGTGCTGCTCATTTAGTGCTAATTTAGTGCTGCAAATTTAAATTTCACGCCAAAATAGCTTGATCAAAAATTATAAAACTGCTAGCTTTTAATTAAGCTAGCAGTGTTCTACCTATTAAATCGATAAGCACTTAATACAGCAACAAATAGAAGCATCAATAATTTAGTGCTTATTTAGTGCTGCCGATATACGCAAACACAAAAATTGGAAAAATATATTTTTTTTTTATATCATAAATTATGCTACTTTGACATCTTTAGCAGAGTATGTGATGAAACATTGACATCCAAGTGGATTCTCACCTAATGATATAAGATAATAATTTAGTGCTCATTTAGTGCTGTCGATGTACGCAAAAACAAACTTGGGAAAATATATTTTTTTATTTTCATAAACTCTGCTACTTTGACATCATTAGCAGAGTATGTAATGAAAAAATTGACATCAGAGTGGGCTATCACCTAATGATATAAGATAATAAATTAGTGCTCATTTAGTGCTGTCGGTAAACGAAAAAGGATTTGGGAAGATTATTTAATAGAAGTATTTTATGAGAATATAAAATGGAATAAAATAAACACGATAATGATGTCACTAATATAACTTTCGAAGGCCTGTTGGTCTAGTGGTTAGTGACCCTGACTGCTATGCCGGAGGTCTAGGGTTCGATTCCCACCCAGAACAAATGTTTGTGTGATGAGCACGATCATTTGTTCTGTGTCTGGGTGTAATTTATCTATAATATTTATGTATTTAGAAATATATAAGTATGTTTATCAGTTGTCTAGTACCCATAACACAAGCTCTGCTTAGCTTGGGACTAGATGGCGTTGTGTGATAGTTGTGGAATATTATTATTTATTATTATTAACTTTATTATACATATATTAATGGTAAAAAAATGCAGACGTAATAAAATTTAAGAATTTTATTAAACACAATTAATTTGCTCGAATACAATAAGCACATCGTGTAATGATTAATTTTAACCGACTTCAAAAAGGGAGTAGGTTATCAATTCGGTGTATTATTTAATGTTTTGTACCTCAGAATTCTACAATTTCCCACTCTGATGTCAATTTTTTCATTACATACTCAGCTAAAGATGTCAAAGTAGCAGAGTTTATGAAAATAAAAAAAATATATTTTCCCAAGTTTTGTTTTTGCGTACACCGACAGCACTAAATTAGCACTAAATTATTATCTTATATCATTAGGTGAGAATCCACTTGGATGTCAATGTTTCATCACACACTCTGCTAAAGATGTCAAAGTAGCAGAATTTATGATATAAAAAAAAATATTTTTCCAATTTTAGTTTTTGCGTATATCGGCAGCACTAAATGAGCACTAAATTATTATCTTATATCATTAAGTGATAATTCACGTCGATGTCAATTTTTTCAGTACATACTCTGCTAAAGATATGGTAGGTAAGGTAGGTCAAGGTAGCAGCTTACGGTATTAAAAAAAATAATTTCTCAAATTCTTTTTGTATATCGACAGCACTAAATGAGCACTTATTGATTATCTTATATCATTAGGTGATAATTCACTTGGATGTCAATATATCATCACATACCCTGCTAAAGATGTCAAAGTCGTAGAATTTGATATTAAAATAATATATATTTTCCCAATATTTGTTTTTGCGTATATCGGCAGCACTAAATGAGCACTAAATTATTATCCTACATCATTAGGTGATAACTCACTTGGATGTCAATGTTTCATCACATACTCTGCTAACGATGTCAAAGTAGCAGAATTTATGATATTAAAAAAATATATATTTTCCCAATATTTGTTTTTGTGTATATCGGCAGCACTAAATGAGCACTAATTTATTATCTTATATCATTAAGTGATAACTCACATGAATGTCAATATTTCATCACATACACTGCTAAAGATGTCAAAGTAGCAGTTTACGGTGTTTAAAAATAATAATTTCGCAAATTCTTATTCGTATATCGACAGCACTAAATGAGCACTAATTGATTATCTCATATCATTAGGTGATAATTCACTTGGATGTCAATGTATCTTCACATACTTTGCTAAAGATGTCAAGGTAGCAGTTTACGGTATTTAAAAAAAAATAATTTCCCAAATCCTTTTTTAGTATACCGACAGAACTAAATGAGCACTAATTTAATATCTTATATCATTAGGTGATAGCCCACTCTGATGTCAATTTTTTCATTACATACTCTGCTAAAGATGTCAAAGTAGCAGAGTTTATGAAAATAAAAAATATATATTTTCCCAATATTTGTTTTTGCGTACATCGACAGCACTAAATGAGCACTAAATTATTATCTTATATCATTAGGTGAGAATCCACTTGGATGTCAATGTTTCATCACATACTCTGCTAAAGATGTCAAGGTAGCAGTTTACGGTATTTAAAAATAATAATTTCCCAAATCCTTTTTCGTATACCGACAGCACTAAATGAGCACTAAATTATTATCTTATATAATTAGGTGATAATCCATTCTGATGTCAATCTTTTCATTACATGCTCTGCTAAAGATGTCAAAGTAGCAGTTTATGAAAATAAAAAAAAATATTTTCCCAAATTTTATTTTTGCGTACATCGACAGCACTAAATAAGCACTAAATTATTATCTTATATCATTAGGTGAGAATCCACTTGGATGTCAAGGTATCATCACATACTCTGCTAAAGATGTCAAAGTAGCAGAATTTATGATATTAAAAAAATATATATTTTCCCAATATTTGTTTTTGTGTATATCGGCAGCACTAAATAAGCACTAAATTATTGATGCTTCTATTTGTTGCTGTATTCAGTGCTTATCGATTTAATAGGTAGAACACTGCTAGCTTAATTAAAAGCTAGCAGTTTTCTAATTTTTGATAAAGCTATTTTGGCGTGAAATTTAAATTTGCAGCACTAAATTAGCACTAAATGAGCACTAAATATTTAGCAAAAATTGAAGTGATTTTGCCCAAATGACCATTCCAGCTTAACAGACCTGCTCGTCATAGCCAACAAGACACCGCAACTAACTGCGTTGTCGGGCTTCCTCTGACCGTAAATTACATGATACAATCATTCTAAGTTAAAGTAAATCTTATTTCTCAAAATATATTGCTAATAGTTAACCTATTTACGTGTTTAATAAAATAATAAAGAAAATAAGAATCAGAAATTTCAAAATGTAAATCCGATCTTTTTCATTTTCAAAATAAAAAATTGTTCTTTGTGATATTAGAAGCGTAATTTAATTTAATTACGAAGTGACCTGAGACTACAAACTTTTAGGTACTCTGTGCTACAACCATTCCACTCAGATTCCATTCTCTATGATTGAAAATTACCCGCCTGCGCTTTCTTTTTATAAATATAGAATATTTTGACATAGTGAATTTGGATTATTTTAATACGTCATTTTTTGTATAGATACATGTTTTACTTCCATTAATGAAGATGTCCTTAAATTATTTTTGGTAGTTAAATAAAAGTGTATATTATTAAATTAAAAAGCAAATTGAAAACTTACATAAAAATACTAGCTGACCAGGCAGACGTTGTTCTGCCCATTCAGACGATTATTGATGAAATAAACATTAGTCACTTACCGAGTATTAAAACTATCCTATCTATTCTATATCGTATATACATACATACATAAACACTCACGCCTGTCACCCAGAGGGTAGTCGTAGGCAGAGACTACAGACTTCCATTTGGCACGATCCTGACACACCTCTCTCGCCTCCTTCACATCCATATACCTACGCATACATGCTCGTCGGTTAAGGGTACTCCTAATTTGGCCCGTTTTTAATAAATCGCTAATTTGGTCGATAAATTTTCGCCTAGGACGTCCCTTTACGACTCTGCCATTCACTTCTGCAACATAAATTTTCTTTGTCACTCTTTCCTCATTCATTCTTTCCACATGACCAAACCACTGAAGCATTCCTTTCTTAATCCTAGTCACAACATCATCTTGCAAACCACACTGTCACTAGATTCAGCCCTAACATGCTCCTTAACGACCGCAGGGATGTCACTCGCGTCCGTAGACTTTGACCACCTTATCCTAGGGCCACTCTACACGTGCCCCCGGGTGGTGCTAAATGAGCGACAAGCCGGTAGCACAGACTCGGCTCCTCGCCGTGGTAGCGGCGTAAAATGTACCACCCCATAATTCGCACCATGAGGAACCAAATAAAAAATATCGTATATAGTTAGGTACGAGTATAATATCCTATCAAGTTGTACCAAACTGCACACAGTGTGCAAAATTTCATTAAAATCAGTTCAGTAGTTTAGGAGTTCATCGTTCACAAACAATGCGACTCGTAATTTTATATATATATATATATATATATATATATATATATATATATATATATATATAAAGATAATAAAATAATATTAATAAGTTTATCACCAAGATAATAATACTAAATTATTTTTATCTGACAACAAAGGGATCATACGGATAATCTTGTAATAGTCGGTATCTTACAGATAGCAGAATAACGATTTCTGCAGTGATTTTAGCAGTAGAAGAAGCGACTGATTATGCCATGTAAGTACTGCAGCCTTAATACGTGAGCGATTACGTCCAGCAATAAATTGTTATGGAGCCAATGACGCGTTCAAGAGAAAAGTTAAATTCGCAATAATATGTATAATAAAAAGCTAAAATGAAAGTAACCAATGAAATAATACCTTTACGTAAACCTGTTGCCGAGATAAAAGCAGCATAGAACTAAATACGTAATCATCATTAAAATTAACTATTCACCTTCCGCACTTAAACCATAAAATTTTAATCAGAAACTTTACAGCCCCGCGTACCTAATCACACGCTTAAATAAAACAGTGGAATTTAACGCAAGGCGGCGATTTTAGTGCGAATGGATACTTAAATCAGATAATGTTAAATATAGTACGTAATCCAAGGAAATGTTTATGTAGATAAATAAATAATGATAAATATAATAATGATAAAACATCTTTGATTTTTATTCACATTCTGCTTGCACATACTGCAAATAAAACACGAATGGAGAAAGTGGTAGAGCATTGAGCGCGCTCTCTCTGATGCGCCTGTCGCGCCATTCACACCATGTTGCAGTAATTAGCAACGGTTTCATTTCAGTTCAATCAGCGACCGTAGGGATTACTTTAATGTCTTATGTTTTTGTTGTGTTTTCTGTAACACAGCCCTCAATGAACTGCGTTACGTCTCGGCGGAGCGGATGCTACCCACAACGAAAATAAATTACAAAATATTTACATTGTTAAATTACGTGCATATGACTTAAGAAGAGTAAGACTTACGCCTCGCGACGCAATTAAATTTTATAGCTTGGCAAGGAATGTGCCATAACTGTGCGAGTTTCGATTTCCGCGTCAAGAAAGTATTCGTTTTATATTAAATCTCTGGTTTAATTTTCTAAACTTATACTGATAATTATGGTGAGCTATACAAGTGTATATCTTGGCATAATGTACACGTAATCATTGTAGCAATTACCCACCTGATATAATATCGAAAGTAATGTAAGAAACACAAGGAAATGCACAAACACCAAACGAAGGGAATGCTTATGGTATTATAATCACTAAACCAGCTACTAGTGTGTTGTGTCGAAAGGACAGGTTTTGTATGTACAAGAATAAATTACTGCTTACGATTAAAAAATAAGTGAGAGTCAAAATAAACAATCATCATCATCATCATTACAGCCCTTCACAAGTCCACTGCTGAACATAGGCCTCCCCCAAGTAATGCCACAAAGCACGGCCCTGAGCCACCCGCATCCACCGACTTCCTGCATGTCTTACCAGGTCGTCACTCCATCTAGTGGGGGGTCGCCCTACACTACGCCTACCGGTACGAGGCTGCCACTCGAGAACCTTTCTTCCCCATCGGTTATCGGTTCTTCGAGCTATATGGCCGGCCCATTGCCACTTCAGCTTACTAATCCGTTGGGCTATGTCGGTCACTCTGGTTTTACTGCGGATATCCTCATTTCTGAGTCTATCACGCAAAGAAACTCCGAGCATAGCCCTCTCCATAGCTCGCTGAGCGACCTTGAGCGTCCTCAAACGGCCAGCAGTGAAGGACCACGTCTCAGATCCGTAAGTCATCACTGGCAACACGCACTGGTTGTACACTTTAATTTTCAGAGATTGAGGTATACCTGACGAGAAGATGTGTCGTAATTTCCCGAACGCTGCCCAGCCGAGTTGAATCCGTTGATTGACCTCTCGGTCGAAGTTGGACTTACCTAGTCGGACTATTTGTCCCAGGTAAACGTACTCGTCAACAACTTCGAGCTTAGTGCTCCCAACAACTACCGGCATAGGTGTGACATGGACATTAAACGTGATCTTTGTTTTGTCCATGTTCATCTTAAGACCTATCCGTTGGGAGGCACTATTGAGGTCATTGAGCATAGTGCTTAAGTCCTCCAGCGATTCTGCCATAAGGACTATATCGTCGGCAAATTGAAGGTGAGTGATGTACTCGCCATTGATGTTAATACCGTATCCTTTCCAGTCCAGTAGCTTGAAAACGTCTTCCAACGCAGTGGTGAAGAGTTTCGGGGATATAACGTCACCCTGTCTTACACCTCTCTGCAGTTGGATAGGTTTCGAACTCTGGTTCTGTACTCGGATAGCCATCGTAGCCCTACTGTAGAAACACTTCAGCACTTCGATATACCGACAGTCAACTTGGCACCGCTGAAGGGACTGTAGCACCGCCCAAATTTCGACGGAATCAAAGGCTTTCTCATAGTCCACATACGCCAGGCAAAGTGGCAGATTGTACTCTTCGGTCTTCTGTACAATCTGCCGCAGGGTATGTATGTGGTCTACGGTACTGAAGCCTTTTCGGAAACCGGCTTGTTCGGGAGGCTGGAAGTCGTCGAGTCTGCGTGCGAGACGATTCGTAATGACTCTCGAAAACAGCACGTAGACGCGGCTCAGGAGGGAAATCGGTCTGTAGTTCTTCAAGAGAGCGTTGTCGCCTTTCTTAGAGAACAAGACCACTGCACTTCTGCTCCACGCCTCCGGAGTAGTGCCACCATGGAGGACGGAATTGAAGAGCTTCTGAAGGACTTCAAGTACCGGTGTTCCACGCGCTTCCAGAAGCTCCGCTGTAATTCCATCCTCGCCTGGGGCCCTGCCGTTTTTAAGGTGCTGGAGAGCCATTCTAATCTCGCTCAGACTGACGTCTGGGATATCATCGGAATAGTGTCGGGTAAGACTTGCTCTTGGATCGTTACTCACACTTGCGTGTGGCTCCAACGATGATGTGTACAGCTGCCCATAGAACCTCTCAATCCCACTCAAAATCTCAGGTGTCCCGGAAACGATGCTGCCACACTCAGTCTTCAGCCTTGACAGTTGGCTCTTTCTGGCAGACAGATCTCTGGCAAACACTTTGGAGCCCTGGTTCCACTCGATCGCTTCTTTAATACGAGCAGTATTAAAGTTGCGTAAGTCTCGCCGCATGCATTTGGAGATCTGTCTGTTCAGTTGCCTATATGTTGTCAAATCTGTTGACGATTGCAGCCTCATCTCCCGTCTAACAGCCATGAGATTAAGAGTGTGATCGGAGAGTTTTTGTGTTCTTCTGCGGCGGGTCTTGCAGAACTTAGCTCCGACCGCATGGATAGTTTCCCTGAACTTGTCATTCATATCGTCCACTGCATTGCAATCTTCTAGGCACTGGAAGCGGTTACGTAACTCGAGCTGAAAAGTCTCGGGATTCCGGATTAGAGCAAATAAACAACTTAAATTAAAATTTAAAAAACCCCGAAACAAAAGAGTGGATGATCTTTAAACGGCTAAATAGATTTTCTTGAAATATAGCTAAAACGCTCTTGGTTCATCCATTCAGTAGATATGATATCACAGACAGACACACACATACACATTACAAACATATAACACCCCTCTGTTTTCGTCCGGGGTTAAAAAAAGGCATCAACCAATTCCGCAATCAGTCACTTGAATTGAAACGTAAATAAAATGTCTACCTGGTACCTGCACACATCCGTTTGATTAGACTCGTCACATCTCCACGAGGAAAATCACCCGACATCCTGTTTGTATGCACGAATGCATTTACCGCGTAAAGGAAACCTTAAGATTAAAACAAGTCTCTGGCGGCAATAAATGGCTGATGACGATGCTGTACGATATATAATTGTTTGCAATAAACATGTAAAACGTGACATAGCTGTATGTCCGTCACACAGTTAATTCTAAACAATCATCTCTTTACAATACATATACTAGTGTTTTAATAACATGAATAAAAGGTGGTATTTACATGTCGTGGAGATGATTGTATATTAATATTCCGATATTTTTGTTCCATGTGAGAAGCATGTAAGTGATCAGCATGAAAGATATTTATTTTATTTTATTTGGGTAGCTTACAGCTACATTTACAATCTAGATCACTATATTAAACTTATATGTCAATAAAGAGCTTCCACTCACAATATCACAATAATAAACACAACCTCGACTCTGGTATTAGTACCAGTAATATATTAGTTATGTGGTAGATGTTGAAACATAATAATAACTAGAATACGGTGATGTGAAGTTTGACAGCAAAACCGCGGTCAACGAACGGTGCCTCCACCAGAGCTCTACGCATCCGCGAGTTCGCAAATAATGCAGCCCCGTCGCACCTTATGCGTCTATTTTGTCAAAATTTCAACTTGAACCGTTATATGAAATATCAATACTTTTTAAAACCGAAATCTTAATTTATAACTTGGTCATATATTAAAACGACCCCGTAGCGTAGGGGCTTAGCATTTGTAGAGCCTTGCAAATATTTGATCGGGGACCGGATGTTTAGCCTTGTTCAATTTATGTACATGTAAATTGCCTCCACGATACAGGAGAAAAACCTGGTGTTTGAAAACACTGTTAAATTATTGTATTTTGAATGTTTTAATTTTTGTGTAAAAAGTTTTAATCATGAATCTTGGATCGATCAAGTTTAATTTTAATTCAAAGTGGACACTTCTTTATAACGGCAACTTTGTACTTACTTGAACTCTTCTTGTTATTTAAAAATGTGCTTACATTTATGTACCTAAGAGATAGCAAAACTGTTTTCATATCTTCAGGCTCATCTCGCGGGAATAGCGGGTTCTACTAGACTTTGGAATCTGTTAGTATCATCATACTACCATCTACCAAATATTTTTGATTCCAAATGTAAGTAAATAAATACTCACAGATATCAAACAAAGACTGAATACTTCCTACAAATCTATATTTCCTTTAGTATATTTTTTTACTTTACCTTTATTTCAACTGTGTAGACATATTTTGCGTTTATTTTATTCCCATTTCACAAGTTACGGCATTTTCAATTCGAGCGACAAATTAGTTTCTGAAATACGAACATTTGCATCATCTTCTCCATTAAAACTTAAATGATAAAACGAGTTAAACGAGTGCAGTTTCGGTTTATAATTATTTAATTTTTAATATAGACCATGTTTTTTTTTTTAATTTCGTCGTTTTGGTTTACATAATCGTTTAATTATTACGTATCAGTTGTCGATAAGAATACAGAAACAATTTTAAAAAATATTTTTGTTTAATATTTTGATAAATCTAATAATTAAACGATTATGTAAACCAAAACGACGAAATTAATAAAAAACATGGTCTATATTATTCGTCGTATTCATTCTCATAACAATTCAAAAATAATAAAAATCCTGTGATTGCCAACACCTCGCCTGAGGCAATCTTCGGGAGAAGTCCGTGTTCAGTGGTTGACTTTGAATAAGCTGAAATGATAAAGATGATGATGATGATAAACACATTTGTTAATAATATTTATCTACATATATACATACAATTGGGGCATAACTTAGTGATCGTGTAACATTGGAACCTCCGATTGAGGTCATATTCACACAATGGTAACCTCTCACAATATTGTATGTTTTTGTTTTTTTGAGACGATGGCTCATATAATCAAGTTATTAATAAATTATTTATTTATGGACCAAAATGACATATTCACAATATGGTGGTTGAATGCTCAGAATCGTGCTTTGTGGCATTCCTTGGGGGAGACTTACGAGTATATGGTCATATGTAGAGTGAAATCGCTAGTTAACCCTTACATTACTTCCATGGATAATAACAAATTATAAGGGCTTTAGAGAAGCTGTTTTGTGAAATATATTTTATTATTTTTAGTTTTTTAATGTAAATATTTACTTTTTAACCGACTTCAATACCACTACTAATTCCATCAATACTACTAATTTAATACCTCCTGTATTCAATTCGACTGTATGTTTTTTATGTGTTACCTCATAACTTTTCTCTGGGTGAACTGATTTTGATGATTCTTATTTTTTATTTGAAAGCTGGTTTTTCTCATGTGGTCCCATATAAATTTAATCAAGATCTAGTAATCTCAAAATCTCTAAAAATCTAGATCAAGAACCAGTAGTTTTTGAGTTATCCTTAATAGATAATGCGTATTTAATTGACTTCAAACAAATGTTGATGTTCTCATTTTATTTATAATGAAGTCGGTTGTACAAAGTGTTTTTAATTTCACCACTTGTGTAAAAGTTTTTGACTCTTGAGTGGACTAAGAAATACTACAAGATGAAAGTAACAACGAGAACGTCGAATCTAAATAGTCCACCATTTGTGTTTCAAACTTACATAAGACTACGCATGTTGTATTTATTGAAAACGAATCATTGAGATCGGTTCATAGTTATCGAAGATATCGCGTAACACATTCAAAAAAGAACATGCAGACGCATTGCAAACCTCCTCCATTTTTGAAATCGGCTAAAAACGAGCTAAAAGCAAATCAGCAGCTACATTAAACAAACTTTTGACAAAGTGTTGAGTTGTCATATCTGAAGACGGGGACTAAGCTAAGATGCAATGATGGAATGCCTGACTAATTATACTGCCTCTCTTGCTGTTCAAACAGGATCACAGCAGTGTGTGCACTGCTACGTGCTGGTAAAAATAAACCCCAGACGACTATTAGTTTCGACCAGACAGTGCTAAATCATCTGATTTTTAAAATATACATAAATACAAGATAATATTTTTCATTAGGAAGCACGATTTGTATATTACGGTATTTATTATTTATGTCACTCAATGTATATGGAAGTTATTTTAATTTGAAAACGCAGCATAGAATGAAATTTATATTCGTCTTACAATGTTAACGTGCCGTGGTATTCTAAAATCCAAATGTAATTTACGAAAATTACGCATTATCGCGCCACAAACAAGTTGAGAGCGGGTGATGGTGGGTGGCGGGGCAACGCGCGTTCAACGAACGTCCGCGAGCCGGCACGGGCCCAAGGTCGTCGCGTTCACTCGCCCGTCAGCCACCGTGCATCTCTCCAACCAACTAAAGGGTTTAATCCTGTCCTCTAATAAATCTATTCAATATGTTCAAAAGGCTTTGATACTTCGTCATTGATTTAAAAAGTTATTATAAGACAATGACTTAAGTGAAGGAGAATGACCAAAATTGGTACCAAAAAATCTAGCGCATCAAGACTAAATTATATAAGTAATTAGTATCATAATTTTTTACAGCATTACACGTCCGGGGATTTGATTTTTGAACAGGGATTTTTTTTTGAGTTTAAAAGTATGGATATTGTACTATTTTTTTTATTTTATTTAACTGGTTTTACGGCTCTGGGTTCTAGCCCTTCTGAGCATACTATATCTTTTGGAATCTTCATTTTTATATATTTTTTGTTCACAATATGCTGATGCGTCACAATTTACAATAGTGAAAGTTTTTCGCAAACTAAGACCGACTGTTGCATCAGAAGTTAATATCATTAGGTAAATTTGTCTCGAGGCGGATGTTCGTGCAATCTGCAACGAATACCAGTGGCGAAACTTAAAAGTGAACGCCAACTGATGTAATGTATTTTATTACTAAAATACCAATGGGGCGAATGGGTGCAAGTGTTAGACAGGTACTAGATTGCCTGTTGATAGCACAATTCGAGAGAGAAGCTTTATGCAATCACAGATACATAAAACATAATCACACGTACTGCTACTACTTTTACTTAGGAAAACAACGCAACAATAACAATTTTACACTCTATGCTGTAGTTGGATTGTTAGTGATGTTTGTCTTCTTTCAATTTACTTTTGTTTAAGCTTATTAACATCTGTAAGGGCATCAGAGAAAGGTATTAAGCCTCAATGGTCAACCTAATAAACTCCAAATGGAAAAACCAATGAGTTGCTCTTTTTTATAGAATATGGGTGACAAACGAGCACACAGTCCACCTGATGGTAAGTGGATGCTTTAGCCTTTAGACATCCACATTTATCCTCGATTAAGAATCAAAATGCAGATGCGTCGTCACCCCTGGAGACTAGTATGGAATGTCTTGTTTCCAGTAAAAGGGGTGTCCGGTTCTCTACATTCACCATACGAAACACAGCAGCATTAACCCGCTATTTTATGCTGGTATTCTGTGAGAGCGTGGTCCTACTTTTGTCGAGCCGACCCATTCGTGCTACAACCTCTCTCCTCTCTCTACCACGTAAATATGCTCTCTTGGTTGAGCAATAATTTATAAATAGCAGTAAAAATGCAGAACGTACTACACATTCAGGTTAGAGAAATATCAATAATTGTAAACTCGAACGAAGTATGAGCAAGAGTAGTAAAAATAAATGCTAATTAGTAATATTGAGACGTACTAGTAATAATATTGGTTGTCTAGACGGACTGAAGTTAAAAATGCAAACTACGATACAAGGTTGCATATTTTAACTGTATTCTTCGTCAGTCTTAAACTAAAATAAACGAGTAAAACAAAAAAATAGATTTTTAATAATAACGTTAATTCAATCTCAAAAGAACATGTTAAATTTATTTAACATGTTTTTTCCAAAAACAAATCACGCAAGCTTATTTATGCAAGAAAATTAATAGTTACGATCAGGCATATTTTTTAATATTATATAAGCATTGCTTAAAGATAGTCTAAATTAAAACTGTGATTTCTGGTTGATTTTAAAAATGAATACCTAATCTCCTAGATTATTAGCAAGATCTTTTCATCCAAATAGACAGATACCTTTTGACACGTTTTCATCCTGCAGAATAAAGATTCGTATGGTGAGTGTAGAGAACCGAAGACCCTTTTTACTGTTTACAACTAGGTTCTCAGGGGTGATACTGAATCTGCATTTTGATACCTAATCGATGACAAATGTCTTTGGGCCACAGCGTTCACTTGACATCAGGTATACTGTCACCCTTTTTCTATAAAAAAATTCCTACAGTCCTTGTTATCTAATATTGTCGTCTTAATGGTTTATAACAATGAACTAAACACATTAATTAGTCAATTAAATAAGTAGGTAGTAACCGATTTAAAACTGTTACATAATTATTATTTTGTTTACATAATTTTTGTGTGCATAGTGCTACATTTGAGTAACATCAACTGTAACTGTTGAGATTTTTTAAATATAGAATTAGAGTAATAAACAAGCACAGAGTCTAACAGATGGTAAGTGTATGCTGTGGCCCATAGACATCTACATTTATCCTCGATTAGGAATCAAAACGCAGATGCGTTGTACCTCTAAGGACTAAGATGGAATGCCTCGTTTCCAGTAAAAAAGGGTCTCTGACTTAAAAGCAATTACACCAGAATCTTTAAATTAAATTTAAACGCGAGCATATTGACAAAGAAAGAAGAATCAAGAAGTTTTAGGATGTAGTAAAAATAAGATAATTACACTCTCCAATGTTACGAAAGAAAATTTTCCGCCCTCACCTCAATGTAGAATGTATTTTAAGCTTTTGCTGATGACTAGTAGATTCGAGCAAGAG
Source organism: Parnassius apollo (assembly GCA_907164705.1). Taxonomy (NCBI): domain Eukaryota; kingdom Metazoa; phylum Arthropoda; class Insecta; order Lepidoptera; family Papilionidae; genus Parnassius; species Parnassius apollo. Next base: position 5,664,977 of record CAJQZP010001607.1, on the reverse strand, counting down.
ATAGAAAAAAAAACATCCGAGCTAATTTACAATGTTGCCAATAATATGAGTAAAGCAAGTAGGGCACGTAATGTCACGTTTAAAATGATTACAGTACCAAACTATTAGTAAACCGCGTCCAGTCTGGAATGTTCGTGATTGCTCGATCGGGCAAAGAAAAATATAAACTATTCTAGTGTTCTAAGAATTAACAAATAATATGACAGTGTGGGGCCTGTCTATGGGTAAAGTCAATGAAGCATTAAAATTTTCCTGTTTCGTCCGCAAATGTACGCCGATGGAGAAATTCCTCGGGTGTTCGGTTCAACGGCCGAGAGCTGTGTCGATGTGCCATGTGCTTACGGCTCACTCACACACGTGCATATTCGTGTCTCTACAAACACGACCAAACCGTTACCTGCAATACTTAGTACTTCGGCTGTCACAATAACTAGCCTATTGGTATCTTTAAACACTTGAACGAATTAACTACTGGACCCGACATATAAGCGGACTTCCCTATACCGCTCTTGTCAGTAACGAGGAAATTCTAGCCTTGGTAGTTTTTTGCGTCAGTCTCAAACACTTACTTGTCAACAAAACATCTCTCAAAAATGACTAAATCTTCAGTTAAATGGTATAAAAACTATAGCGGCGGAAGCAGCACTATTTCTTTTCACTTGTAAGTACTTTATTTTATTACATTTATTGTTATTTATCACACAATTTAATCAAATGTAAAATAAAATTTTGTATTATCCAACTATGTTAAATATAGTCGATATTTCTATGTATTGTTGACATCTGACAACCATCACAAAATGGGTGGATTATACCATTCAGAAGGAATGACTAAAACTGTCGAGTGAATCAATTTGACATCGACTAGTGCTTGACCATGTCGAAAAATATATCGGTATTTGACGATATGACCGAATGAATGATGATGTTATTTGTACAATACAATAACACTTAAAAATACTTATATAACAGTATCCTACAATCTGATGTTATTAAATTTATAATAGTAATTTTTATAATGAAATAAAAATATTATAAATGCAAAAATTATAATTAGTATCTGTACTTAAAATATTCAAACACATAAATGCATGAATTTTCAGATTTCCTAGTGACCCTTCTCGGAAAAGAAAGCAGTCCGTTGAGATGAAACATGGATTCCGATGAAACACAGCGCTATATACAGTGTACATTTCGATACTGCCTGTTTTAATACTAATGCAAAGAAACACAAAATGACACCAATGAAGGCAGTCTCATTATCCATAAAGACAAGGGAAAACTGATACTTCCCTCAAGTGATACCATAGCTATTTGTCAGCACTGCGAACTCAAACTTACGAATGGTGTTCAGAATAAAAGACTAAAAAAAGATTACACAACAGACTTTCTCCTGCCGAAAGTATCAGAAACATTGCTGCAACTTCCATTGTACGAAGACATTCATTTCCATAAATTTGAAAACGACGACGTGAATCACGTCGAAGAATTAACGAAAGCCGTTGCTGAAAAGTATATAAATATTAGAATTGCTTATATAAGAAAACAAGCGAACAAAACTAATTCTAAGAAACACATTTTAAGAAAGATGATACATAATAAGTCAGTAAACCTATTCAAATAATTTAAACTTAACAAAAATTTGACGTTTATCATAACAAATTGAATAAAAGTCCATAACAATGTCCTGCTTCTTTTATTTTAATTAAAATTTAAATACCAGAAGCTTACCTCACCTTCATAATCCCTTTATTTCCTTTGTCTTAGAGCTTATTTACGATACGCCTTTTCTTTCTCAGTCGTTCATTGATATATTTTATCGACTACGTTCAAGCACTAGAAATAGAGTGAACTTCTACGAATTTCGTATCTATGTTTATATTAACGTAATAAAATCTTTGTGTGCGTTATTCTCCACTTGGTGGAACGAGTTTTCATACATATGTGTTTTATGTCGGGTCCAGTGGTTAATTCGTTCAAGCTTTAACATTTTTCGCACATCAATAAGATAATATGGACTATTTATTGAAGTAGTTACGACATCTACATACATGTTGAACATAAAACTTGCGTAAATCCGAAACCTTTAGAGTAATGTGATAGATAAAATTCACTCTTGCCTTGTTGTGTACACCCAGAACCCAGACTGACATCGGACGAAACAATAGACGCCGGCAAATTATTCCTTTGCTGTACACATTACAAAATACGAAGCAAACCGCTTTGAATATCGAAAACAAATAGGTGAACACCCGCTGACCGTCTGGTAGTCCAATGGTGGTCCAATTAAATCATGTAATTCCCGCGTATACTCTCCCGAATGTATCCTAAACAGTACCAAAAGGTCGGTTCATCTACACCTTTGCTTAAGACTGACAAGATTGGTTTCCACCATATTAAGGTTACCAACAACCCAAACAGCATGCAAGCTGTATACGAGCTATATTTAAGTTCGTTATTATACTAGAGGCGGTATTTTCTGGCTGTATAAGCTATATATGTGTTCAGAGTTACTGGACCACAAAATACATCATGTCAGGAAAACCGAGCCGTGGTAGCTCAGATGGTTAGCGCTAGCTGTAGATTTCACATTACGCGAGCAACCCGGGTTCGATCCCCGCCGGCACCAATGAAATTGTTAATTGCAATTTTAAGTGCTGATTTACCATGTGTTCAGCGGTAAAGGAAAACATCGTGAGGAAACCTGCATGTCTGAGAAATAAAAAGGAATTCGAAGACATGTGATGTTCGCCAACACGCATTGGGGCAGAGCGGCGGACACTTACTTGCCCTAAAACCCTCTCAGAAATGAGAAGAGGCCTTAGTAGCTGTGCTATGAATGTTATGGATTACATTATGCAGCCATTGGTTTATAACCAGATTTGTTTTGGTTTATAATCAGTTCTATAAAAGTATATATTTATTACTTACGCTGTATAGCAGTTTTTAACATAATATATAATTCTCTTTAGAGATACGTATAAAAGAAAGTCTTAGGAACAGTGTTGTGACAAATTTAATTTAAATTTAACATTTTTTTATAGGAGGGGGCAAACGAGCATACTGCTCACCTGATGGTAAGTGATTACCACCGCCCATGAGCAATTGCAGGGGAATTGTAGATGCGTTGCCGGCCTAAGTCGTATCGGTCGGGAAAAATCTCTGGTGGTAGTCAACAAAGTTGTGCGAGGTAGAAAACTTCTTTTTAATCGCACGGTGGTGATGCGATAAAATAAGCAAAGAGATGCAACATCTCTTCGCAGTGCCAGTGAGTCAAGCCGATCGGAAAGAGCTCGGTCGCCGACGATTCGAGCAGCTCTGCGCTGGATGCGATTAAATGGAAGGAGCTGGCACTGGGTAGCCGCGGCCCAGAGATGGGAACAGTACTCCATGTGCGGCCGAACCTGGGCAGTCTTGTAAAGTTGCAGGCGGTGATCCGGCATGAAATCTTCTAACTGCACCAAATCTTTTTCTATTTTACTACATATTGATAACAAACTAAATTTTGTTCACTAGCAAAATATATAAACACGCAAAGCATGAAAAATAGCGATATTCTGTCACTTATACATATTTAAGTTGTACTATGGCTGTTATTTAATTTTTTAGTTTTATATCTCTCTAATAGACAGAAATCATAAAACTACTACATTTACAAGTGTATAATGCAGTCATAAAAATAAGTTTTTCAAAAGAGTTTGCATACACCATTGTTGCAGATATAAGATCGCAAAATCTCAACTTTTAACAACTGAAAGAGGTCCGCGTTTCCCAAAGACAACATCTCGAAAAGTGGGAGCTATGATTAGTAGGATCCTTTTTGCATTGAAAAGACGCCCTTGTATTTTTGGCGTTGTATCTCATTTGATTGACATCGCCCCATTCGGAGATTGCCTGCAGAGTGAGATTCACACCTTCAACCATAGCTTCTCTTGACTTGATCCCGACTGGCTCGAGCATTCGGTTGACATCTCTTCACAACTGTGTTGTTTTTTGCATCCCAGATATATAAAAAGCTTATTAATATGCAGGAGGAAAAGAACCCTTAAGAACTACGGCGTTAGGCGTCATGAGGTTGCGCGGGCAGCCCTTGGTGACTACTCAGAGACTTTTTACTGACCCAGTTGACCGATTTAGGCTAAGATAGTACTGGCGGTCCTTAAGAAGGTTATTCCGTTCTAGGTTTGTTCATAAATTCATAACTCCGAAAATATCAATATCTTTTTTATACGTATTTCATCACAGGATACAAAAAATATGTCCATTTTGAAAATAACAATTACTTGCAATTGAAAAAAAAATCGGTTTAAACAATTATGGCACCGACTTGCCCCATGGCAACATGCATTTATATCATCAGTAGTACAATTTGAAGAGAATCGCATAAAAAATTGTGGTGGAATAGATTTCGGTACTCATGCGCCGAGTCCTTCTGGACTATTAACTGGCGCATGTAGCCAGTGGGCCATCTGGTTTTACCACCAGATCCAATGTTGACTGGTAGATGATGGTCTCGACCGCTTTGGCAAAAAGCCATCCTCTAATGCCAGATGGTTTGGCTAAGAGCCTTACGGTGATGTTGAAATAATAACTTTTGGAAAAGATATTTTACAGGACTTAGAAGCTAGGTAAGGGCTCTTTTCTTATACCTGACATGCGGAGCTTTACGGTCTTGAGCACTGACCTATGATAAATATGCCATAGCTTGAGCTCAGCCGCCGTTAAACCATAGGCGAGCTTTACCACCGATGGGTACGCCAACAAAGGGCACGAAATACTCTATCACTTGACAATTAAGGCTTGGTTTGACTTGGTTATGTAATATCAAAATTCAAAACCTCAAAGTAACAACTAAAACTTCATTGCATTTAAAATTTCATTCATTACCCGACTGCCCAAGGACCCAGGAGGGTAATGTTTATCGAGAGTGTGTGTGTATGTACGTATGTCTATTTCTTTGGCACGCTCTGTAGCCTTAAGCCGCGAATAGATTACGCGCTTCGGGCGCGCGTGAATGACCGCGCCATCCAGTACGTTCCGCGGAACGTGTTCCAAATGTTCGAAGTATATCAACAAAGCGTGCCTGGCGCTCGCGGTAGTTGTTCCAGTGTTTGACCGTTCAACATTGATGTCGGTCCTATACGAGCGGCTGCCGCTTTCATAGGTCTACATTTTTCAGTTTCATAAAGTATCATAAAACTACTTTTGCTATTTCACAGAAGTTCTTTTGAACCATATAATTTTATTAATTTACGGCAACTTTGGTTGTTCATAGCTCAGAACGCAACGAACACAAATGATGAAAACAACCGTCCCAGCTAGAGATGGGCCGAATATGGAATATGAAAATCGATGAAATATCGAATTTTCAGCCGAAAGTTCGGTAAAACTTTTACCGAACCGAGTATTATTCGGCAGAATCACCTCGCCTCGGTACCGAACCAATTTATGTCGAAACTTGTTACCGTAAAGCGCGCGGGATTAGCGCCGGATCCTGCCTCTCGCTCCCCCGCCACACCTGACATGTTATTGCATCATCTAGTACTGAGCAAATTGCCGGTGCATGCTTATGTTTAGACTATTTTGGTGAGAAAAAAAAAATATTTCGTTCTGTTATTCTTAGTCAAAATTGATAAATATAAGATGAAAATGAGTGGCAGGTGATCTACTATTTGTACTTTATTTTATATTGAAACTGGTAAAGGGAAATGTATTTATGTAATGAAAAAATATTTTATCAAGCTTTCTATTTGCTATAATTGGAAATAAATCAGTACAGTAACATTTCAAGTAGATTTAGCCCATAAATAAAATATACTTTCAACAATAAAATTATGAAACACATGGCGTTATTCAATTCGTACATTTCAATACAGTGGACATAAAGACATAGAGATAGTATTATTAGTATTGAAATACTAATAATACTATACTACTTAAACGAATGTTCGGTGATTTAGCTGAATATTTGGCCGAATACCAATATTCGGTAAAGCTGCCGAATACTGAATATGAAACGAATATTCGTCCCACATCTAGTCCCAACCGGCGCACGCACCAAAACTTAATTATTTTGATACGCGTTAAAAAACCGACACCAGATGAAACGGGCGTGCGCCTCATCGAAGTTGGCGCGCGTTCCAAGTTGATATCCATTGCACGGGTTGGAACGCGCGCCATTGTTCGACTTCTTGGAACGCATAATCGACACGTGGCTTAATTAAGTGAAGTGACACAGGGTATAATTTTATCTCTTTTCAGTAAACTTTTATACACAGTCAGGTTTTTTAATTACTGTTTTAACTTTTAAGCTTGTTTTCAAAAAAAAAAAATTCCTCAGCCAGTCCAACTAACACGCAAGTCAAAGAAATTCTTCCTTGATCTGGTCCTAATATTGTACCTAACATTTCTTGGATTACTAGATTGAGTGACGACCTGATGAAATAATTAGGGAGTCGATGTATATAGTCGACTCAGGACCGTACTTCGTGGTTATTTTTGGGAAATGCCGATACGTAATATGTATATTATTGATGTAATTCAAAGAATTATAATGAACATTTGAACCTACCCATATTAAAAAAAAAAAACTTTATGACGGCAGTTGCGGCGAGTGCAGCACACTTTAATTAAAACGAGAATTAAATTCGCTTCCTATGGAGATAACACCATAAAAGGAAGTAACATGAATTAGATAAGCAAACAAATTTGAATTTATTGCCAGGATGTGAACTAGACGTCATGGCGAAACGTATCTGTCGTTTCGTGCGTTATAATTACACAAGTAATCGACACTGCCGTAATTAAAATTATAACAAAAATCTTAATGATATTGCTGATTTGTTTAAATACTATAATAAAGATATTAATAGTTATTTTTTTTTTCGCAACCATCCGCTCAATAAAATGATGTTGTCTTACCTAGTTTGAAGAGCACCTCCCGCCCTCCCTCAATTGCGTGCACTAATCCTACTCCGAACGCCACTACTTCCAACACCACTATTCTAGGAAAGACGCACCATCAACGATAATACGACACGCGTTTCGCCTCTACACGAGGCATCTTCAGGTGAGTAGACTACGGCGTCTGACCGCTAAGTCAACAGTCAAAAGTTCCTAGAATAGTGGTGTTGGAAGTAAGTGGTGTTGGGAGTAGTGGTGCTGGGATTACTGGTGACGGGATTAGTGCACGCAATTGAGGGAGGGCCGAAGGTGCTCTTCAAACTAGGTAAGACACATCATTTAATTGAGCGGATGGTTGGAAAGTAACTATTAATATCTTTATTATAATGGGTTTCCGCAAAGTAACGCCTGATTCTATCAATAATCTTAAATATTATAACATACCTACCTACGTATTACGTGGACCCTCGTATTTATGTCTGCCGCCAAGTAGCGGTGCTTACATCGCTCTATTCCGATCTGAAGAGTATATAGAGCCAGTAAAATAATAGGCTATGATTCAGATTAATTCCATAGTATGACAGTACTTAGAGGTGACAACGTATCCGTATCCTTCTTCGTTGAAGTTACCTGCAGGTGTGCATGGACTGCAGTAGCCCAGTAGCCAGCCACTTACCATCAGATGGACTCTAGGTTCTTTGGCACTTTTGTTTACAAAAAATATTCAATGTGAAGATCTGTCACTACTCGTATTTCTATAGGAAAGACATAATCTATATCAGGGTTTCCCAACCTTTTTTTTACCAGGTACCACTTTGATTTTTTTGATGTAAGCAGGTACCGCAAGGTCAAAGAAAAAACGATGTTAATCTAACAAAATAGTATAATCACAACTTTTAACATTATTATGTAAAACTGAAAAGAAAGCATTCATTGACAATATTATTTCTGTACTTATGTACCGTAACCTTGTTTGCGTTGAGCTACAAATATTTCCGAAAAAAAAAATGTAAATAATTAGCCTACGGGTTACAGATGAGTTAGATTTCAAAGAACCGTTTTTTTGCGCCATGGGGCTCCGCTCGATTCGCTCGCTCCGTTCTAAAAAAATCTGAATTTGATTTTTTTTCTGTTACTATCTAATCAATTCGCTAATTTACATCTGCGCAATGTCACACAATTTTATTTAATCTTTTGTTGAAGTAAAGATAGTTATGACTTTAGACTTTTACTCTGCTCCGTTTATGACGCTAGCAAAAGGTTTTACCTTTGCATCTCCATCCGCCCTAGTATAAAATGTTTCCGTAAAGTACACCTACAATGACCTGACAATGAATCCCAATCCATCTTGGGAAAGACCCATGTCCAGTGGTGTATAGTATAGTTGACAAAGTGAAGTCTGCTGTATATGTATGTTTTCTGACAACTATTTTACGTACATTCACTTACATTAATCTAGTGAATTCAGAATTCCATCTTACTCGTATAAATAAATAGAAAGTGTTTTCTTTTTATTTATTTATTGATGATTGATTGATATGATTAATGATTTTTTATTATGGTGGGTATAATATATCTGTCTGACTGTATTTAATAGGCGAAATGGAAATAATTTAAAAATTGTTAACAACAAATACCAAGCAACAGTTTAGTCACACAATAAATAATAGTACAAGGATTTTAGTCTTCTTTTTATCTTTATATTAATAAATAACGACTTGGTGCAACCCGGTACCCACTCTACACCGGAGCCAATATTTGTGCAACCATTTAAATGAATAATATTGTTTTCAAGATGTATTAAAAAGTAACATCTATAATCTATATGATTAAGCTATGTCTGAATGTATGGAGTAGGCCAGATACCGTGACTATCGGTTTTGGGAACACGATAATCGACATAATGAAATAAGTCAAACAATAAATGTTAATGATTATTTTTCCGAGAATCAACAATGGAACGTGTTACGAGTATCTGAAATGAGATTAAAGGCCACAGAGATTGTGTTAATTTGACCCGAGACCCGCACACTATATTATGATAAAATGAACAAAACCATTTAATACCTATTTAGTAACAAGATACCAAAAGAACTAGTAAGTTTAGTAATAAGCTAATAAGCTAATTATTGCCGTTGTAGAACTGTGGTAGTTCAGATGGTTAGCACTCTCTGTAAAAACACGTGAGCAACCCGGGTTCGATCCACGCCGGCACCAATGAAATTGTTAATTGCAGTTGCTGAAAGTGCTGATTTTTGAAACTGTGAAGAGCTGAAATTTGAAAACATCGTGAGGAAACCGGCATGTCTGAGAAATAAAAAATATTTCGAAGACATGTGAAGTTCGCCAACACGCATTGGGGCAGCGCAGTGGACACTTCCTTGCCCTAAAACCCTCTCAGAATTGAGAGGAGGCCTGTGCCCGGCAGTGGGACGTATATAGACTGTAACTTTAATAAGCCAATATACCCCTATTGTTATTAGACTCAACAAAATAAACGATGCATAATAATAGTTGTGGAAGACGAGGCCGATGCCGAACTTGCAAATCCTATACGTATGTATATCTACATCAGAAAAGTATCATGGTGATTTTATTCAAGTCATTTTATACGCACGTCAGTGATTTAAGTAATATACAACTGTATATACATGCTTAAGTCAACGCAAGTAATATATAACTAATTCGGATGTATATTATAAAACCCTCTCAGAATTGAGAGGAGGCCTGTGCCCGGCAGTGGGACGTATATAGACTGTAACTTTAATAAGCCAATATACCCCTATTGTTATTAGACTCAACAAAATAAACGATGCATAATAATAGTTGTGGAAGACGAGGCCGATGCCGAACTTGCAAATCCTATACGAATGTATATCTACATCAGAAAAGTATCATGGTGATTTTATTCAAGTCATTTTATACGCACATCAGTTATTTAAGTAATATACAACTGTATATACATGCTTAAGTCAACGTAAGTAATATATAACTAATTCGGATGTATATTATAAAACCCTCTCAGAATTGAGAGGAGGCCTGTGCCCGCCAGTGGGACGTATATAGACTGTAACTTTAATAAGCCAATATACCCCTATTGTTATTAGACTCAACATGCTTAAGTCAACGCAAGTAATATATAACTAATTCGGATGTATATTAATATAAAATGTTAACACTGTAGAGCTGAGCTTGCTAAGTCACTGCGCCAAGGAGCCATCACCGCAGTGGCTTTTTCCGTGTCAAGTTTAAGTATGTAAACTGGCCCCTCAATACAGGAGAACATCCTAGTGTGTAGGTAACGTATTATATAAAAGAAAAGAAAAGTCAAGAAACTCTTCTCTACTTCTCTGAATCCTCACATAAAACGCCACTTTTTGTTCCACCGCGGTTACATAAAAGATACACTCGTAATTCATTTTTATACCGTTCTACTGACATATAATAAGCAATTTACTAATATAGACCTTTTAAATTCATCTCTCAATACCTTAAAACCTATTACCTATAAAATTGTCGATTTTTATGGAATAAGTTTACGTATTTTTTTCTATATTTTTTATTTCTATTAATCAAAATAATCACCCATGCAATCGATGCGTCTTTGCCTACGCAGTGGCAGTTGATTGATGCCCTTCTTGAAGAAATCAGCTGGACGCGAAGCAACAAATTCTTCAAAGGCATTTTGTACTACCTCTCGGGTATTGAATATTTCCCCGTCAAAAAGTGGTCCAAATTCTGGAAAAAATAGTAGTCTGTAGGCGCAAGTTCTGGTGAGCACGGCGGATGACGGAGAGTTTCCAACCCCAGTTCTTGTATCTTGGAGACCGTCTGTTGTGAAGCATGAGGTCGCGCGTTGTCGTACAGGAGCAGCGGAAACGAGCGATTGCTCAAAGCTGGATGGAGTCGTGCGAGCTTCTCCATCGTTGTGTTCAGTTCTTTACAGTAAACATCTCCAGTAACGCTCATCACGTTTGGCAATTTGGTGTTTTTAATCACATCGGCGCTAGACCACCAAACAGTGACCATCACTTTTCTAAGGGTAAGTTTTCGTTTAGGGCATTGTTTAGGAACTGAACCAGGTTCCAACCAAATTGCCGAGCGCTTGCGATTCATCCAAACCACAGATCATAATCTGTGATCCAAACGGAATCCATTTTTCGTCGCAGGTAACAATGCGGTTTTATTCCTTCGTTTGAGTGCCTGTTGAGCAGTGTAAGGAACGCCTCGACGCGTACTTCGCGCTGGCGATTATCGAATTTTCGGGCACGCATTTGTCAAGCTTTTTTACCTTGCCAATTGTTTTGATGCTAACGTCGAAAGCTGCTGCTAATTCATCCGTAGATTGAGTATCATCACTTCCACAAACACCTTTAATTCGTCATTGTCGACCAGGCTTGGGACGACCACTGGGTTCATTTTTAGGGAAGAAATTTCCAAAACAGAAGCAGGCAAACCAATAACAGGTTGTACGTTTGTTTGTAGTAAACGTCATCGATGTTACGTGACGCTTGTCGCGTTGCTGCCACGACGGTACTCATATTCCATAATTACTCGCGAATTTCAAACGTATTTATGATGACGAAAAATATTCAAATCCGATGAAAACATAGCGCTAATCAATAAACAAATGACTAATATTGAAAAAAGAATTCCATGTTTATAAAATAAAATAAATTTGAAATTAGAATTCTTAGCCAAAAAAAATATTTTTATTTAAAATGGCCAGTACTGCCGAAAGGCAATTTCTGTAAACACTGGCCATTTAAAAAAAATCAAAACACTATCCAATAAAATTAACCTATTATTTTCGTATTTTTTTGTTACGTAACATCTTCGTCAATTGTGAACCGATTTTGATGATTCATTAATACATGTACTTGCATATCGTTATAGGGTTACGAATATGAGATACCATTTTTATTTTTGGCCATAAAATATAAACTACTTCAGGGATGGTCCTAATTTGGAAAAAAAATATTCACTTGGCCAGATAGAGGATGAACACAGAAATCTAAACAATATTTAGATTTCTGTGAGGATGAAGTCTGAGTGGAATTATTGAATCAATGGAACTATTCAGACGACATTAAGGTTGTGATATTCCATATTCCACTCAAAAGGGTAAAAAATAACTTTTAAGAAAAAGTAAAAGATTATTTCAGATTCCAAAGGCTTTAATTCTTGTATACACTGTCTCAATAAGTTTCTTTTTTGTTGTTAAAAGTCGCCTTTTATTTGTTATCAAAAATGAATTTTTGTAAGAAAGCAGTATTTTCCTGGTATAGTCGATAATTAGCTTTATTTGCCACTATCAATGTACAGTGTGTAATGTACTTTTTAAAAATTTCAAGGTAATTTTTTTCAGATAAATCTTTCAATTAATATTGTTACACACCTACCTAATAAGTTTGTAATTTTATTAAGTTGAACGGAGATATTTTTAGACATCGGAACATTGCATATTAATAACCATACTTCTTTCTATTTCAGTCTTTTGCAAAGATGTTTTAAAAACATCTTTGGTCTTTTCCTTGTGGTTCCGACTTCCCAAATTCGCATGGTCATGAATAGAAAGAAGGAAAGCTAAAGTTTAAATAATTTGCATTTGTTTTTGATTACCTAGAAAAATAAAAAAATAGACAAAAATATAGATATGTAAGATGCAGGAGTTATAGAATTTCATTTTTAACCTTAACGTTTTAACTTCGTGGGTCACGAGTAGAGAATAAATCAAATTCCAGCCGTTTTCCGGCCCTGAAAATTCCGGGACTGTACTTGGGTAATCTCGGGATTTTCGGGATTGCCATAAACAGGTCTAGTTTGCATTCCGTAGTCTAGAATATAATAGTAATTATTACATAACGACAAAAAACCACCCTTAGATACGTACTAAAAAGCAATAAAATGAAAACATTGTTAGTGGAACGTATAAAGCAACGACGAAGTGATGATTCAACTGGTGTGTTCAATTCTTTACAAAATCCACGAAAAGATGATGAAAATCAGTTATTATCGGATTTGGAATGGTATGACTTATTTCCAGTTCCTACACAGGCTTTAGTGAGGAAGCAAAAAAGGATCACAAAGATAGAGATATAATGAGCTAAGGCCAGAAACCTCCCAACCCCAATTGACATTAAAGCAAAAGTTACAGCTGGAAATTGATAAGAGTATGAAATCCCCAGATCCTGAAGTACAAGTACTTAATTAATCGAAGTTGGCAAATAGTAATAGACGTGAAATGAGTCTGTTAGAAAATGGAGGAGTTCGTGGATATCACTTAGAAACAGCAAAAGAGTATCTATTGTCTATTCATCCAACCAGCGTAGAACCTGAACGAGCGTTTTCAGCTGCGGCTTACGTTGACAATAAACTACGAAGCAGGCTTGGAAGTCAAACATTGGACGCTTTGATATTTCTGCGATTGTATTTTCGAAATTCTAAATAGTTTTTGTGTTGTCTATTTGATTACTTGCAAATATATTTTTTTTTTGTTTCGCGTATTTTATTTTCTTACTATCTTGTGATTTGTGCTATGCAACGATATTAAAAATATTTATATTTAATTTATACTATTAGAAACCATATAGTCTAATCCTGGAACAACCCCGGAATGCCGGGATCACGCATCAAAAATCCCGTCTCTAGTCACGAGTCCAAGGGTTGAATTCTAGAGGCAACATTTGTGCAAACTTTATTGCCTTCGTTGCTGGATTTTGTTTCTGAACGGTTGCTGCCATGTATCTAACAATGTCTAACCCATTTCCAGTATTATCGCAACAATTTACTTACCTTACGTCGGACACAACTAGTTTTTGAAGAGCGAATTGTTTGCATGTAAACACGTGGCACTATTTTCTGCATGGTTAGTAACTGACGATAGAGGTATCTGGAAGTTACCGGCATGCTCGAAATCAGTTAAAAAAACTTCAATTTGTAGACGTTACTATGAAATCATGATTGCATGCCCCTTTCTCTTACATCATTTCATCACGAGATCATGGGAAATAATACCAGCGTACCTACCTACCAAGTAGCAACATTATCGAAATAAATATTGATAGGTAGTTGATAGTTAGTAGAATCTCATAAATTAGGTAGATATGGTGTTCTTACTCAATCTGTGCAGCTTATCATTCATTAGTCTTTAATAACACGCAAAAGGGAGAAAATTACTGGTGATTAAGTAGGTACCTACTGAACACACAAATGCGTGGACGGATAGGCATAGATTACTGTATTATATTGGATAGAGGACTTGCGCCGTCGTGTCGATCAACGCCTACAATCGACTTAATAATACAAATGCAAACACTTCAGGTGTGAGCAGAGATCTTAGGGGAATTATTCCGAACGGACATTGTTGCAAATTTGCAATGGTCGGTACAGAGTAGCGGCGACGAACTCGGGTCGTACTGACATTGCGTACAGTCCGGCATTCCATGTGGAATGCGGTCGCTCGACCGGCCGCGCACCGCCCCGCGCCGACGTGCGTTCTCGTTATGTTTTCTTATCCACTCGTTTCCGACCACTTTATGAAACAGAGGAATAGGACAAAATCTAGTAAGAATGTAGCCAGTTATGTCAAACACAACTCATTACAAAATTGATGGAGCAGACAAGCGAAAAGAAACATAAATCGAAACAAAAGTGAAAAGAACACAAACAAATATTGACGTGCTTCAATAAAAAAACAAACGTGATATAAATGTTCGTTACCAGTGGAAAATTTCGCAAGCGATCGCGATCGGGACACAATATTCTTTTACTGCGTTCCAGAACGTATCGACGAGACAACCGCCACGTCGCGGCGGCCAGACGTCCCGTGCATACAAGCATAATTCGCCGAATCGAGAATTTCACTAAACGTATGTAGTCTATACTATACTTTTCAACTCACCTTTGTGGAAAAGCTGTCGATTGTTAAAAATATCCTCTAACTCCAACGGCACAGATAATCCGGTTATCGTTTGTACGGCACAAATATTCACCACACCAAAACGACAACATAAATAAACGCGGGAGGAGCCACCGAATCGGTTATGAATCGCTCACTGTTGACGCACTACTTGCACAAATCGCGATGCAACTCGGAAAATGCACGGGGCGGGGTTGTCGAACGTAACAAATGGTCGGTTTGCAGCGGTCGGGCTCTCGTTATACAAGTATTGAAATATACTACACACCAACGCTCGCATCAAAGTCACGGAGCGGACTGAGCGGGGCTCCGGTCTGGTCCGGCAGCTTCGGCAACGTGAGCACGGGCGCGGGGTGCGGAGGCGAGACGTGCGCGGCCCGGCGCCGCCGACACGACGTGTCCACCCGCCAGCCCGCCACCGCACCGCCGCCATCGCCGCCGTCGGCGCCGCTTAGCAACACGTCGCTCCCTAGTCTAGCGGTCCAAAACATCCACCAACAATTGATGACAGAAATTGAACCATCAATATACTACCAATACTACTATAATAATTAATAATATATGCTATAACCACATTTTAAAGAGAGAAATTATTGTGACTACTTGTTGAATATAGGTGTTCAACCAGCGAATTACATACCCTTTAAGTCCTAATAAACGGCAGTGAAGAACATCGTATGGAAACCTGCATGTCTGAGTCCACCCAGGACATGACAATTTCGTCATCACGCACTAGAGTAGTTCGACGGAACAAAATTGCCCCATTACTCTTTCAGACATGAGTAGTGGCCTGTGCCCAGCAATTGGACGTATGTAGGTCACTCAATAAGTTTTGAGATGCTAGAAATTTAAAAATTGAATGCACCCGTGTTATATGTTTCTAAAAAGCAAATTTATTTTAAAATAGAACTCCATAAGCCATTTTCTCAATATTAAAAAAAAAAAGTTCTATTAATTTTCCTGCACCGTTTCCCGCGCTTTTCATTTAAAACGATGGATCTTATCCATGAACATTTGCGCGTTACAAATTACAATCAGTATTAAGGGACTCAGTTCCATCACGCGCAACAATTTTTAGGTGGTTTGCTGAATTCAAAAGGGGTAAAATTAACCTTAAAAAGTGACCAAAGAACCGAGGCCCCGCAAATAGCAATAACGGCAGAAAATGTATGAACTACTGAAATGTTGGTGCGAGAAGACCCACGTATACGGACATCGAAAAGATTGTAGGCGTTAATTCGGGATGCATTCATACCATCCTACATCAACATCTTGGAGTGAGGAAGCTTTGTTATCGATGGATCCCTCGTTTGCTCTCCGAAAGCGAAAAACAGACTCTTGTGGATTGTTGCCATGAAATGCGTCTACGTTTTGAAAACGGGGCATCTAAGCGTGTTTCAGAAATCGTTACTGGTGACGAGACGAGGATCTATCAATATGATCCGGAAAATAAAAAGCAATCATCGGTATGAGTCTACAAGAAGTTACCGACAAAACTGCAAAGACCGCGCAACGTCGGCAAAAAAAAGGTGGCTAGTTTTTTTTTTCGCGGAGCGGACATTTGTCGACGTCAATGCTGGAAAATTGTAGGTCAGTCAACTCTGAATGGCATACTATAGTTGCATTACCCAAAGCTTTTCAAGCTGTGTGGGAGAGAAGACCAAAGACCGGGCTTCGGGGAATCATGCTGCATCACGATAACGCCTCTTCACACACCTCCCTTAGAACAAAAGCATTTATTGAGGAATCTGGTGTTGAAACTCTAAGTCACCCACCTTGTGTTTGTGATTTCTTTTTGTTCCCAAGAGTCAAAGAAAAAATAAAAGCCAAGTTTTTTCAAGCGCCGAAGAAGCCGTGACTTCCTACGAAGAAGTGATTTCCGAGCTGTCAGATCAAGACTGGCAAAAGTGTTTTCAGAGTTTGTTTAGGCGAATGGAGAATATTTTGAAAAGATATAAAATAAATATTAATAGTAAGTATCTAGAATACTTTTTGTATATGTCAAAATTTATTGAGTGTCCTACGTAGACTGTAATTTTACTTTTTACAGACATAATACAAATGTCAATTTACAAATACTAATACAGATTTTTTTGAATATAAGTATATACACTAATAAAATGTGTTTCCTGGTTGTCCTTCTTTTTTTCCCAATTTTTTTTTGGTTTTTTTTGGGTTCGGCTTGTGTAAACTATACTACTTTTGCAGCGCTCTATCACGTGTTCGCTCATGATTTGAAAAATATGCATATTAAATGTCTTTAATACACTGCAAAGCCCAATTTTTGCCTAATCCCAATGAGATTCCTTTGGATTTGGTCACTTTTTTTTATTAACTTTGCCTCAGAACTTTGCTTTCACTGAACTTAATATTTATTTGACGTTACTTATGAATTGGTTTTATCATAATATAATAGAGTAATTATTAAAAATAAAAAATATTGCGAATTTATTGCTCTAACTCTAGCAATATTTATTATTCAAGATGTAAAAAAAGTTGTGAAAACTGTTTTAACACACATTTTATTTATTTCAATTTAAATGTAAGCAAGAAGAATACTCTAAGTATTAAAAAAATTAGTGCATTCTTTCAATAAAAGAAAACATGATACGTGAGACATTGAGTTAGAATTAGGTAAGCAAAACATTCACGGAATTATAATGATGTGGGGAAATAAGTATCTAAAACCTTCAACAAGATAAATCCCTGAAAAAGCAAACGTAAACAGTGGAATTGAAACGTAAATGCAGCAACGCGATGGAAATAAGAAAAAATATAAAAATGTTATGAGAGCAAACTATATCAATGAAAATGAGATACTTAGAATCAATACAACTCGCAAATTCTACCAAAAACTAAGAACACTTAAAAATATGTATCAAGCAAAGACCTATAATGGTATCAACTCGCACACCTAGATCTAAAGAGAGCTAATTCAAAAATCTCATTTTTTGAGTTACGTATTCCATCGAATTAAATAACTCACTACCGAGCACCCAATAAAACAGATTCAAAAATAGTTCCATTAATCAACGCTAGATGATGTTAAAAGCCCATTTTGTTGAACGAGCGAGCCACGCTTTCCCCCACTAAAACGGGGACATCGCTAGTTGTAACCAGTATTTTATGCGGAACGCACGTGCACGTTGTAAACAAATCGGAGTTATTTTGAGTTGATTCAGTGTTCTTGAGTTTAACAAAGGTTTTGACTTAACATTATTTTGAGTTGTCGCTGTTTTTATGGTTAGTGCTGAGTAAATAAAAGCTACATTTTGAGTTGAACCAGTGTTGATAGTAAGGTAGGCAATGTTTTTGTTTTTATTTTGAATTGTTACCATGTTGTTATAAATTTTTTGAATGTGTAGTTAAACCTGTTTTGTTGAGTCATTTTTTAAACTCGTATATTTCTTTAGAAAACAAATGAAATTGAACTTTTTTGCCAGTGGCGATTGGAGTCTGCTCATCTTAATAATATTTTATTTTTATCCTAGTAACTACAAAGTTTGTTGTGAACGGTTTTTAAGTTAGAGCTGTTAAGATGGTTTATTTGTTTTTTTTTTTCTATTTCAGAAAAATAATGAATCGTGGACAGTTTTTAGTAAACATGGTTGAAGAAAGGGACAAAGAAAACATCAGCCCTGGCTTACTAACCCAACCAGATACTAGACAGGAGTGTGAACCAATAATACAAAAGGAGACGGTAGTAGTGAACAGGTCACAGCTAGAAGATGACCGCGAGATGTCATTAAGTGATGAAGATTCATCTAACGAAACTCATGCAGCCTTATCCGTGGATGATAAATCTATTCCGAGCACATCTATACAACAGCAGACTAGTACACCAAATTATTATATTTCACCGATCCAAAGTGACCAAAGTGACTTTGATGACTCAGGTGAGGATCCCAATTTCCAATTGATTAATAAAAGTAAGACACTATCTAAGATCGTTCCTTTTGGTTCATTGCTGTCTTCGTCCAGCACCAGTAGTAGTAACTCTAAGAGCTCATCACGTTCTAATAGCTCGTCAGACACCGGAGATGATAGTGCGCATTAACAGCTTGACCCGCAGAATACTATGGTAGCTGAAATTAATTCCCAAGAGCTCGTTATAGAAGAAAAAAGAGTAAAAAGAGGGTACGAAAACCAACTATGTGGAAATCGAAAGTTGCGAAAGTGCTGAGAAATTCTGGTAAAGCCTACCAGTCTATGTCAAAATCAAAATTACAAGTGCCAGAGAGAAAAGTCGGCCTCCCCTGTGGAGAAAAATGTCAGCTAAAATGTAAAGATAAGAATCAATGAAATATCAAGGCAACAGCTTTTTGATGCATTTTGGGGATTCAGCAATCTTGAAAGGCAGAGAGAATTTATAGTGCGACACTCACAAAAAATAAAACCTAAGCATCTTAACAAAGCTCTTAACACTGCGTTTTATTTTGAGGTTGCTGGATCCAAAATTAAAGTTTGCAAACCGTTTTTCAAATCGACTCTCGGGTTGAGTTATAAAGCGATACAAACGGCACTTTCCAAGGTCTCCGAATCAGAAGTCATACAAGGAGATTTGAGAGGAAAACACGGGCATCAACCAACTATTGATCCACAAATCAAACAGAGCGTTATTGATTTTATAAATTCTATTCCAAGGATGAGTCTCACTACTTGAGAGCTCAAACGAAAAGACAGCATATTTCAAGTGAGAAATCATTGGCGGATATCTACAGAGATTACAAACAACTTCGTGAAAAGGATGGTTTAGCTATTGCCACGTCTTCCACATTCAACAGGATATTCAACACTGAATTCAACATTTCTTTTTTCGTACCAAAAAAAGATCAATGCGATCTGTGCGAAAGGTATAAGAATTCAGACTCAGAAGAAAAACGCAACTTAAGCCCAAGAGTATGAACAGCATCAGAATGAAAAAGTTTTGGCAAGAACTGAGAAAGATAATGATAAAAGTAGGGCCGATGGTACTATCGTAGCAGTTTATGACTTGCAGGCAGTTTTGCAGATTCCAAAGGGACAAATATCACTATTTTTTTATAAATCCAGGATCAACTGTTTGAATTTTACCATCAGCGTTTTAAGGGCAAAAGAAGTTATGTGCTACTTTTGGGATGAAACCGAAGGAAAGAGAGGACCTATTGAAATTGGCATCTGCATACTCGACTACGTTAAAGCTCAGGTAGACCAAAATCCTAATAAAGAAATTGAAATAATTTTCTACTCGGACAATTGTGGCGGTCAACAAAAAAATAAGTTTCTGTTGTCTGCCTATGCCTACGCTGTCAACAAGTTAAGAGTCAAGTCTATTACTCACAAGTTTTTCATACGTGGGCACTCATAAAATGAAGGTGACAACGTCCATAGTGTCATTGAGAAACAAATTAAAAGATACTTGCAGTCGGGTACAATCTATATACCAGAGCAATATAAAACGTTGATTGGTACAGCAAAAAAGACTGGAAAACCTTACACAGTCGTAGAAATGACGCATGACAATTTTTATGATGTTAAAGCTTTGCAAGAAAAGTGGGGCACAAATTTCAATACAGACGAAGAGAGAAATCAAGTGAAGTGGCATGACTTAAAGGTTCTTAGGGTTGAAAAAGATCACCCTGAAGTGTTTTTCTATAAAACATCATTTACAGAGGAAACGTTTAAGAAAGTTTGTGTGCGAAAGAAGATTCTTCGCGTATGAGGATCCGGATCGGCCATAGCTATAGACCAATCGTTATTTTCAATTGGTTTAACACATGCATACACTGAAAAAATTGCATTGTCTGATGCAAAAAAAGACATAAAAGAATTGATTGATAAGAATGTCATTCCGAAATCCTATTATGATGTTTATCATAAATATGTTTTGGGTGGTACTGATAATTGACTGCTTTATTCTTATTAAAGTGTTTGCATTCTTAACTACCTACTAAGAATATATACACCAAAAAAAATTTTTCTGATAAATAGTAAAAAATCAAAATTGTTGTTGTTAATGATGATCTCAAAGAGCCATTATTAGTATTTAAAGGCATAGTTTAGCTTTTTTGTTGATAATAGAGAAATGTCATACTTAATTAAGTCAAATTTGATTTTAGATGAGTATTTAAAACAGTATTTCATTGAACGGAACGTTCCTCATTATGTTTATGTTGTGTTACTATTTTATTATGATAATTTTATTTGAACCTATTAGGTAATTAAGGGTCATAAGAGGCTGTATTTTTTTTATAGAAAATATTAGGTATAGGTATATTATTAATAAAAAATATTTGATTTGATTACATAATTTAGTGTTTTCTTGCTAAGTCATCAACCAATATACCCCTACTTAAATTAATATTTAAATTAATATTGACTCTTCAAAAGGGAGCCAACTAGGAACTTAATTCACCAACACAGGTTCAATTCTAAATAAAAAAAATATATACATATATTTGTTAAGCAATACGGAAATAACTACAAAACTCCAATTTTCAGACTCAATTATGATTAAAATACATGATTCATTATGACATCTTTCCTCTATTTGCATTTAAAAAGATTTCATCAATTCAGAAAACTCCTGCGGGGGGCACAGGGACACTGTAATGACCAAGCTTTAAGGAAGACAAAAAGCTGTAGACTAAAGAACAAGTACCTTTGACAAAATTATGGAAATGTGATAGAAAATAGGACGAGTAGAACTATACAGTAGGTATACAAAATCAAAGGTCAACATAAAATTAAAGAAATTAATTGAATTTGAAGAAGAAGGACGGCATACAAAGTATTGTCCTGAGTTTTTTTAGGCCCACTAGAATTCTTACCGAAATCTATCATAGGTAACTTTTAAAGACGTACGAGAGCACTCATTAGTACAGTTAAGTTTGCAGTTTAAAGTGAGAAGAAAAGTTGCTCTTTCTTGTCAGACTCCCTAAAATACATTGGTATGATTAAATTCTGCATAATGAGTCACTTACGTTTGTAAAACGAGTAACCGAAAATGAAGAAATATAACGAAAGAATTTAACTTGGTAACTTAAATAATACAGGCTTACGCTGCGTCACTAAGGTTTTTTGATCTCGTTCTCAAACATGTCATAAAGAAGGTTTTGGAAGGATTGGTATTTGTATTGTAGTTTGGAGTAGGTAAGTTCACATGAAAATATCGTTCCAGAACTATAAAGCTGCTGTTTCTTGTCTGTGTAATTTACGCCTGGCTACTAGATGGTGTACCGCCATCTATCGAAAGTCATAAAAATGTTCTTGCAATTCCCATAATCACCTTCCCGCGACACCCTCAAGACGAAAGGGGTTCATGAATCGTTTAACGCTGCGATTACAAAGTCAAAACATCAAGCAGCTGTCCTGAATAAAATATTGGTGCTCAAAAAATTTGTGATGCTTGGTCACTAACTAGAAAATTAATGTTAGTTGCGTAAAGAGAAATCTTTCGAAAAATTCTGTAACCTACAAGAGAAGATATTGAGAGCTTGATAGTGAGGAAAAATAAGGAACTGAACTGGCTTGCGAGCCCTATATCATGGACAAAAGTTATCTTTAAGACTTCGATGGCTAGGACATGTAAGGAAATAGGATTGGATCGAGCAGTAGAGTATGTTAGAAGACGAAGTATAAAACTAGCGACCGTTTGGTTAGCAAGAAATCACTGATACGACGAATTCCCCAAAAAATATATCAGCTCTAAACATTAAATTAGTAAGAGGCTGCAAAAAACAGGTAAAAATTAAATGGAGAGCTTTGGCGTCGGAGGCCAATCTCTTAGATAGACTAAGATCTTGTCAAAAATACGCTAGGTGACAGCTCACAGTGGGGCAGAGTTGATAGACGGATTTGCATACATAGGCATGAAATAATATACTTTAATTGATTGGGCGATTCTAATTTTATAGTTATATTAATGCCGTTAAAGTTTTTTTACGTCTAATATACTCCTATACCATTCCAACGTAATATTGCATAATCGTGCAACCCACCGGAATGCACAAGTAATTCCTTTAGTGTCCTATCCTACAATCAGAGTATACACCGGAACCTACAATTATTACACTTTCGTTCCCATTGTTAACGTGATGAAATCAGTTTTACTATCTCTCAATCGAGAAGGATTTGTGAAAGGCGGGATCGAGAGCGAGGTAGGCACTTATTGTGTAAGTAACGTAACATTTTATTTTCTTATTGACAATTTTTGTCATTACCTAAGACTTTGTATTTCCATTGCAAAACGTACCAGTAAGGAAAGTATAGGGCGATCCGGTATGGAGTGACGACCTGATAATAATTGAAAGAAGTAGATAGCTGAACGTGGGACCGCGCTTTGTAGCAATCCTTATGATGAGGCCTACGTTTAGCAGGCGATACGTAATCATGATGATGATGACGATTGCAAAATAAGCTAGTACAGCTTTAGAACATAACATTTGTGTAGCAACAAACAAAAACTTTCTTAATAATACTTATTGTATATATAATTTAAATACGCAATATCTTTGATGAGAAAAATAGGCAAGACTTTTCCATTCATCTATAAAAGTTCACCTCGCTCTCCCTTCCCTCCCCCATAGATCACCTTGTATTTTTGCCATAGTTGCCACGCGGGTTGGCAACCGCAGTTATTATAATTTTCAGTTATTATCAGGATGATGCTGCTGCCCATTTCGTGTTTCAGTTTCTCTCAGTCAGTTCTTACGACACCAACGGAACGGTATGGTGTAGTAGATATTCTTACATCGCCACTACACGGTAACGTGAAGACATTTACTTCTAGCCTAATATTAATCGAATTCCATTGGCACACGCTGTATAAGCAAAGGGCCTTCAGCCCAGCGCAATCTTGCGGTCTCGTACTTTCACCTGTACAATGTACTTACCTGTCACTCACATAGACCATGACTTCCTCTAATTCGCTTACCTCACTGAAAATAATATGTAATTAATTAATTAATTATGGCACCTGGAACTCAACAACAGAATTTTCAACAAATTAACTACGATTGCCGTTTAAGATCAAAGAACTCAATATAAACAATTAATCTTCAGTAACCATGGCAACGAATTATTTACGAATAATTATATATTACGAAAAATTTTGGAAAAAGTTGGAAGTAGGACGGTAGGTAGGAGTAAGGTGGTAGGACTCCTTTTATGGCTGTAAGTCTATCTAGGTCGGCATCATTCGTCTTATCTAGCTACATTCTTTTTACCACCAAGCAGGAGCGACGGTGTGATACAATTTTAAGCTTAAAAACCAGGTTTATGAGCCCGTTCAATAAATTGTGAGGCAAATCTTAACTGTCAGGAGTGAAATCTCTCCTCTCCAATCTCTTCCTTCCTTTATCTTCTTTCCTCCTAACAAGTTATATTTTTCCGTAAGTGTATACTTACGTCGTGTAAGTATCTATTCGATTGTTCGTTTTCATATTTTGACAGAAAAAAAACAAGTTTTTATTAATTAATTCATTTGATAAGGAGTTCTAGAGACCTTAAATAATATTTAATTATAGAAGAATTAATGGACACAATATTTTAGATTCACATAAATACATAAAAAGAATATAATTCGTAGTGGATATTCTTACTCCGCCACGCCACATCATGCCGCGGGTGTCGTAAGTGGCGACAGGGGTAACAAAGCGAGAGATGGGCAGCAGCGTCTTCCTGATAACGACTGAAAATAAAATAACTGCGGTGGCCAACCCGCTTGCCAAGCGTGACAACTATATCCCCCATAAGGCAATCTATGGGGGAGGTCTATGTATGTAACATAAGCATATGTGAAGTAACCTCCGCCTGCCTCTGACTGCCTCGTTGGTCTAGTGGTTGTGGTGGCGCGACTACTGATCATGAGGTCCTGGGTTCGAATCCCGGGTCGAGCGAAAAATTTATTATTGAGTTTTTCCGTCAAGAAATTCTCAATAGCTGCCCGGAGTCAGGAAGTTGGCGGTATATCACCCCCGTGATTCGGGAGGCACGTAAAGCCGTTGGTCCTGAGTCGAAACTTTCTCAGGTCATGGCGGTTTACCGTCCCATCGGATTATGAGAGTGGTGGAATAGAGAGTGCACCTGTGCTTGCGCATACACTTGGGCAATATAATCCTGCCCTACGCCGATGGCTAGTCTCTGTTGAGGCTGGCCGCCGTGACCGAAATTCGACCTGGAGGACATTATTATTATGTGAAATAAGAACTAATGACGATACCGCCTTTTTGTAGTGCTAACGGTGCCTCTTATCTCGAAAGGGTTATCTCCCACACTGCTCCAGTGCATGATGTAGAAATCACATATCCACGAAATAAAAAAACCCATTCTAATTTAGGTTTATACTGAACATGTATATAATCCAAATTTATACAGTTAAAATGTGGAAGGCAACGGGCGGGGCAAGGGTCTTGATCCACTTCTTGGCAGCGGCAATATACAGAAGTAAACTGCATTTGGTAAGTGACTACCGCCGCCGCTGTACAACCGCAACACCAGGAGAATTGCAGGTGCGTTGCCGGTCTTTTAAAAAACGAGTAAGATTTCCTCACGATGTCTTTTTTCACCGCCGAGCACGTGGTAAATCAGCACTTAAATTGCAAGGCGACGCGGGGCCATGACCGGTAGTGCAGACGTATTCGTGTTGTAGCTATAATACAGATGCAGCATGGCACCAACTATAAAATTGTTAGAAACGTCCTTTAATGCAAAGCATTTTGTTGCATTTGACATCTCGCCATTTTAGGCGATATAATGTAAGTTACGGTAACATAAGGCAGGAAGTGTAGTTAGACCTAGCTAACTTGAGACCAATATAATCGCACACCTTGACTATTTTTTGTTATAGCAATTTTTTTTCATGAATGTGAATAAATATTGAATAAAACAGTCAGTACCTACCTTTCTAATCATATCGAATATAGTGTAAAAATACCCATAAGGGGTTTATGGGCACAACAAAACCCAACATACTGGTAAATTACTCAATTTCGCTTAAGAAATAATGAAAATCAAACTCAAAATTCTTGATCAAGTTATTTATTAATAAGGTGCATTCCCTCCCCTAGCCTTAATTACAGCTCTTAATCGGTTTTCATGGACCGTATTAATTTTACAATGAAATCTTATGGTAATAGCGTTCCACTCCTTTTCATTGGCAAGTTCTCACGTTCAAAGGCTCTTGGAGGCGCGTAGGAGCAGGGCTTCTTGCTGGAACTCTTCTTTTTAGCTCATCCCAGACATGCTCAAGCGGACAGAGATCAGGACTACGAGCTGGCCACTCCATCGCGGTGATTCCAACGTATTCATTTATTCGCAAACTGTTCTAGCGACAAGCGGTCTGGAGTTGTCGTGCATTAAGAGAAAATCTTCCCCATAAGCCACACAAGCGGCCTCACGTGTTCTTAAAGCACTTCTTTCGTATCGTGCAGCCGTCAACCCTCTCGATCTCGGCCAGGTATTCGCCCCAGTGATGAATACAATGTCAGTTTTAGTGTCCAACATTAAGCCACCCCAAAACATACACAATCCACCTCCAAAAGCCATACGTTCGTTTATGCAGCATTGTGAAAATCGCTCTGATGACCTTCTGTGCAGCCTAGAGCGTCCATCATGACCATGTAAAGGAGAACATAACAGACCACCATTGGTCAAACGTCCAATTTAAGTGTTCTCTGGCAAATTGTAGACGAGGTTGTAATTGAGCTGTGGTCAATTTGGGACCATTTGCTGGGCGATGTGAAGTCTGTCCTGCTTCGTCCAGTCTTCTTCTAACTGTCCACCGATTTCTCATAAACCTTGACACAAGAAAGCTGTCATCACGCTCTAATGTTCTGCGTAGCCGGCCAGATCCTGGTCGCTTCATGTAGCCACCGGTCTCTTGGCACCTCTGGTAAACATGACGAACAAAGTAGCTGTTAAGTAACTTTACTTTGATTATGATTTGCTTCAAGCAAGGTAATAACTTGAGCGTCTTCTGCGGGCGTGGTATTTACATTTTTTCAGTAAATCCGTATGGTTCCAGTAGAGATGTCATCACGTTGATCTAAGGTATGCAATTGATTAAAAGTACAAAAAACGGCCTTTTTAATAATAATAATAAATAATTCAGACCGAATTTCGGTCACGGCGGCCTGCCTCAACGGAGACTAGCCATCGGCGCAGGACAGGATTATGGTGCCCAAGTGTATGCGCAAGCACAGGTGCAATCACTATTCCCTCACTCTCTTAATCCGATGAAACGGTAAACTGACACGACCGGAGAGAGTTCAGGCGCAGGGCCAACGGCTTTATGTGCTTTCCGAGATACGGGGTTGAGACACCGCCAACTTCCTGACTCCGGGCAGCTACTGAGAATTTTTTGACGGAAAAACTCAATAATTAATTTTTTAGCCCAACCCGGGATTCGAACCGAGGACTTTATGATCAGGACTCGCACTACCACAACCACTAGACCAACGAGGCAGTCACGACCTTTTTATACATGCGGGAGGGGGGAGGGGTTTGGTGTACGGTTGGTTTTTGTAAGTTACGTAAAGGTTATTGATTTTAATTTTTTGTTTTTGTATTTTTTCCTAATGATATGTACTCAATATCTTTAGATTTAAGAAAAAAATGAAAATTAAACCAAAATACAAGGGCTGTGCGATTTTTTGCTCTCAAGTGTAGATATTTACATTTATCTATATTTTGTCTTTTTTTTAAATTATATGTACCTGCTTTGAATGTTGGGTTATTTGTTAAATAATTTTTGTACTACTTTGAATAATGATTCATAGTTCTTCTTTATGTAGATTTATTTTTACCAGCAGGCCTAAGACCAAGATCAATTTACAAGTTTCAAACAATTTACAAAAACACCAAAGGGTATTTATTATATTATGGAATATATAAGGAAAAGTAAAAAAAAAATCGACAGATGGTGGAATATCCGACTTAAAATACCCAGATAGAGACGGAAAATAGCGATACCAGTCCGGGGAAACCCTCGCCAGCTACAGAAATACCCCTACATCATATTGGTTTATAGGAGAGAAATATTTATGCAGGACCATTGGTTTAAGAAGTGCGAGCTGTCTTTAGATTTGTCTTAATTAAAAATAAATAAAAACAAACAAAATGTCGTTACGTGGTTAAAAAAAAAACAATAAATTGTGCTTTATATTTTTTAGATCACTGCAACGAGTCTTTGCTTCTAATGATAATTAATCATCTACTTCTGCTGCTTTTAATAATTTAATTCAAAAACATTATTTTATGAGTTGCCCTGCTGTTATTAGGGTAAAACATATCACAAAATTAAACACGAGATAAGTCATCTTATTTTAATACTCTGCTAATACACGAGATCACAATGTTAGCATGTTTAAAATTTAACAAACTTTACATCCTTTTAAGTAAACCAAAATTGTACACTTTACAACAGGGATGTTATGGAGCTCCGTAACCGTAACCGAAACTATCGGATATCCGAAATAAAAAACTATTCGTAACCGTAACCGAATCCGATATAAAAGTTTCGGATAATTTCGGATAAGGGTAGGGGCTGAGTCTAAATGAGACTTGTTATAACAGGTTTCTTTTTTACATTAGCGGCGCGTGTCTCTTACTCTTGCATTGTTTGTTTATTATTTATGTTGCAGTCATACATAAGTCCCGTCAGTCAGTTTTATATTTAGGTACGAGTAATTAGTTTAGTTCGACGAAGTGAAAGAAAAGTGTTGTGTTATTAAATTGTTTACCTAATCTGGACCAAATGCGACCTAAGTCTAGTTTAATTTGGAGATTTTTTAATCAAGTTAATGCAGATTCCGCAAAATGTAAACAGTGTGATAAAACCTTTTCACGAAAAGGAGGTGGCACTACTTCGCTTAAACTTCATCTTAAATCAAAACACGGTGATAAGTACGAAGAACTTTTGTTACTAGAAAAAGATATCCAACAAATACCACATACCACGAAACAGCTGACACCATTACAAGAGTGTAAAAAACAGCTGTCAATAACAGATTCTTTAAAAAATAAAGGCGCCTGGGATGAAAGTAATGTCAAGCAAAAAGAAATTGATAAATTAGTAGCTGAAATGATTGCATTACAAAACTTGTCATTTAACTTTGTGGAAGGTGTCGGCTTCCAAAGATTAATGCAGGCAGCATTACCACGCTATCATCTAAGAGGTCGGCAGTATTTTACTAATTTGCTGTGTACTGATATATACAATAAAATTAAATTAAAGGTGCTGGGATTACTTAAGCAATTTGAAAAGTTGTCATTTACTACAGATGTGTGGTCAGAGCCCAGCTCAAATGTATCGTTACTTAGTCTTACTGCTCATGGCATCACCAATAAATATGAAAGAGTTTCTATAATACTCAAGTGTGAACAATTAGAGGGTCGGCACACAGGTGAAATTATAGCAAATAATTTAAACAATATTTTGAAAGATTGGGGCTTAAGCACGGAATCAGTTCATTGTATTTTACGCGACAGAGGATCTAATATGATAAAAGCTATGAATATGGCCAATTTCACTGATGCAAACTGTACTATTCATCAACTACAATTATGTGTGCGATCAACGATGGAAATCGAAGAATTTCTCTCGTCAGTAATTACGAAGTGCAAGAAAATTGCAACTCACTTCAATCACTCCCTAATCGCGCAAAATGAATTGAAACAAATTCAAACAGAAAGACTGAACCAATCAGGACTAAGTATAATTCAGGAATGTTCCACACGGTGAGATTTTTTTATTCTATTTTATACACCTATCTATTATGTAATTTTTTTTTATTTGATTTGACATTGTTTTTTCTTTTTTCACAGATGGAACGCGACGTATTATATGATGAAAAGAATATTGACATTAAAAGACTCCTTAGTACTGTATTCGGGCGCGCATGATATACCAATTCTTAATGCTGATGAATGGCTCGACTTGAAAAAGTGTGTTGCAATACTAAAGCCGTTCGAAGAAATTACAAAGGAGTTAAGTAGTGCTACTGCAACAATAGCATCAGTGATTCCATTAATATATACTCTTAAAAACACACTAGAAACAGAGAAGAGTAAAGAAGAGACTTCTGAGAACTTCAAATTAATGATTACGAAAATGATCCAAGACATCAATGTCAGATTTCAGGATATTGAAAATAATAAAATATATACAATAGCTACTTATCTAGATCCACGGTTTAAACTCAAGTTTTTTACTGAAATTACGAAGGAACAGGTACAGTCTGAGATTCTGGGGATTCTTGGGTGTTCAAAAGCTTCTCGTGATGAAGGTCCTTCTTCACCTAAGAGATCACGGAATGAGATTCCGACAACAAGCTCAAGCAACTATTCACACATTCAATCTTGTCTAGCTGAAATATTAAGCTTAAGTGACGAGGAAGAGCAAAACATAGATTGTGGTGATGATGTGCACAATCAATTTATTGTTAAAAAGACATTACTAAATTAATACAACAGGGAGAAACGATTGACACTCAATGAAGATCCACTTTTATGGTGGAAAATGCATACCAAGTACCATTGCTTAAGTGATTTAGTAAGACAGTACCTTTCTCCACCTCCTGGAAGTGTACCAAGTGAGCAGCTTTTCAGTGCAGCTGGGTTAATTTATGACCCCTTAAGAAATCGACTTTCTGGTGATAAGGCTGCGAAATTGCTTTTTGTTAAGTATAATTTACCTTTGCTTAGTTTCGACTATTAAAAGAAATCATTAAGTGAAAGACAAGTAAATATTTTGTTATGTTATGTTCAGATTTTAGTTTTTATTCTTCAATATGCAAAGACTTAAGAAGACTGATTTATGCGTTGTAATAGTTCCTAGAAATATATTGAAGAATATAATAGAAAAAAAAACTAATAGCATTGTTTTTGATTATAATAATTTTGTAATAGCATTTTTAAGTAGATAACTTAAAAATATGTAGGTAGCTACATTAATTAGTATACTATTCTTATAAAATTGTTAATTACTTGAATAAATGACTGATTGTAATACCAAATGATAACCAAGATATAAAGCCAAATGATTACCTACTTATTTGTATTTTACTTAAATACCTCAAAAAATCTTATCCGATCCGAAACTAACGGATAATCCGAAATAATTTTATATCCGTAACCGAAACCGAAACCGATATAATATTATTCCCATATCCGTATCCGTATCCATATCCGAAATATCATATCCGTAACATCCCTACTTTACAATATAAAACGCTTACGTGTATTAAAAGAACATTCTTGAAATATATCAATTTTTTAAGATACACTTACTATAAACTCACTTCAAGAAGAACAGAACTCATACCGGGAGGTAGAATAAAAAGAAATTAATAAACTATTCAACATCATCACATTTTCACAACATTCAGACACAAAATTACACAGATTTTTAAAAATTTTTAAAATTAAAATTACACAGAATTAAGCGAGTATAAGTTGAAATTGTTCAACATAACACAAAAATTAAATAATGAATCATATTATTACTAAGCTGTCTTAGAACGGAATACGCTTAATAACAGGGTTATTGTAACAAGATTGTTAACGATATTAAGAGACAAGTTTAGTATTGAATTGTACTAACATTGTTTAATGTTAACCTGTCCAAATATAACTATATAATCCAAGTATATACTTAAAGCCAGGGATGCCAAGCCGGGTCCATTCGGCACAGGTTGTCGTGGCTGTGGGCCGCTGTGACCAGAGTGGCCACTTTGCTATCTGGGCCGTCGAACAAAGCGAGCGAGTTGAGCCGGTTCATAATTACAGTGACGGCCTTATTAACCATGTTGATTATCGTCTCGTTGTCCATATCCATCGGTTTATTGTCGGACGAGGTGCCAGCTGTGGGCAACCCGGATTTATCCTCCAAACGTTTCCTATAACCGGTCACCATTTCGTCGCGAAGTATCGTCCGCAAAATGGATTGGATCTGGAAATTATATTTAACTTAGCGACGATTTTGAACCTGTACAGTGTGAAAGGAACCGGTTACGCTGCAGTTTTAGTTGAGCTTTATCCTTGTTGAAGGCCAAGGATGTTTAAAGTGAGATATTAAAATGTGATGCGTAGGAGACGCGTTTGCTCGTTAAATATTACTAATAAAAAGAACAAATAAATAGGAATATTCGGAGTTATACAAATCCATTCATAATGGTTTATTGCAAATAACGACATAATGTATTTATATTATATATTATAACTATTATTAATTCGAGCAATCACCGAGCAAGTTTTTAAAACCATAAGTTTTATAGTTAAGCAAATAGATTTAACATATAAAAATCAAAAGATATATGAAAATAAATAAAAAGAGATCACCAATGATTTATAATATAAAGAAAAGTAGTCTCGAATAACAAAAATATTTCCTTATAATCGCACGTACATTATTGAATTAATCTGATATGTCGATACGTCGAGGAATATGCGTGAACTTGACCGCGAGCGGGTTACTTATATTCTCGTATTATCGTTCAAATAACGGTTCGAAGTTGAATTTTGATATAACAAAAGTAGTACATTATTTTTTATTAAATATAAAATAAAAATTGCTCAGATAGTTATAACAACCAAAAATTTTGTCCGTCATGGAGCCCTTTAATTTACTAACCCACCTTCATTGTGCGACATGTTGAGTATAGGCGACCCTTTTACAAAATACATGCTTAGCAAAATTTAGATAGGCAGTCCCAGCATTGCACTTAAAATACTTGACAATTTATAAATAATTAATTAACTTTCTGATTACAGAATTTTTATTTGTTATTTCAAACTTACCTGCAACAATGTATTTTAACTGAAAATGTTTCAAAATTTATTCTTATTTTTGTTTTCGTTTAGATCCTAAAAGGATAAAACTTGAGATGTTAAAGAACCGTTTCTTAATGATGTTTGTTTACTACTAATGTTACCTTAAAGTTAGGTGTGACGAGGCACCGAGCGACGGCGATTGCGGAGGCAGTCAATGGTCCAGTGATGCCTATATTGGTGAGCAGTTCAGAGATGTTGGGCGTGAGCCGGAACGGGACGGGCCGGTTGCCGTCTAATTCGCCTGTTGAAAAATATATGCATGAAGATGCTTAAATACACCTATATGCTATCGAATTAAGAAGAATAAGTAATGAATACATCATACTACGGTATAAAAGAAACCATCACTTCACCCTCCACTTCAACTTCCTCAATTCCGCCCAGAAGATCGCTTCGGAGAGGCCACTAAATCAAGGTATTTTGGGTGTTCCCTTTGTCAACATCCGTTCAGTGATGCGAAAATAAAGAGCACTAATGATACAAGACACCTGTTGCTTGTTTTCAGCAATTTAGCAAAGATAACAGAAAACCAAAATCTAGAAAAATTATAACATATACACATGGCAGTGTGTCAGTTAAGTTCAAAATAAAAACAAAAAAACGACGCATCGGCAGCATTTTCGAATTCTCCAAACCAAAAACTGTTAAAAACACTTGTAACAATAATACATAAAGTGGCACTCTAGGTTTATTGAATAAACAAAAAATGTGCTATTTACAAAAGACTCAAAAACGGAGGAGGTTCTCAATTCGACTGTATGTTATTTTTGTTTTCTTTGTTTCATGTATTAAACGCGATATTATTGTCAATTGTAAATCTATTTTGATGATTATTTTTTAATTAAAAGGTTATACTTCAGGGGATGGTAACATATAAATATGGAAAAATATCCCATTCCCAAGGGTGGAAAAATACGGGTTGAAGTTTCTAATGTAAATATTTAAGACCTACATTCTGGTTCTTATATTGAGCTTGTGGTATTACTTTAATAAAAAACGAAAAGCATTCGTCAAATATCTGAAAAGAATAAAATAATTTCCACATTATAACTTCTGAAGGCGGGGTTTTAATTCTTCTATTCACCTTTCTAAAGTTTTTTACAGAGGTGGTAGAGAATGTCATAAAGCTTTAAGTTCGTCCATTATACCTATATTACAAGGTATATAATATGTGTTGAATAAAACTATGTATACGGATTTTATCGCGTTTAATTTATTTATTTTTAATTCCTGACGATTCGGGTGCTTTACATCACCCATTGTCAGTCCGACGCTCCGAGAAGTCTGCGGTCTGTGAACATGTTCAAGATCGTCCCCACCATCAGACACATAATAAATATATATATATATACCCATGTATATATATATATATATATATATATATATATATATATATATATACTGCAAGACTTAGAGATACTAAGTAAAAATAAGTAAATTAAACGCGATAAAATCCGTATAAATAGTTTTATTCAATGTGTATCTAGTGTTTGCGTAAATTTAGGAAATCATTATATATAATAAGTGATAAATAATGTGGAAATTATTTTGTTATTTTTAGTCTTTAAGGTTTTTTTCTTTTGAAAAAAAGTTTTATTGAGTTTAAAGATTAGGCAACAAAGCAAAAATCTGAAACGTGCAAAATGTTGTTATACTTCGTCTACAGCTGTTGACAGTTATTAATAGCACTAATAACTTTGTTGGCGTTTAATTCTTATGTTTTAAGTTAAAAATAGAAACCAGAGAAGTGTAAACCCAAAAAGAAACACTGAAGGTATTTATTAAGATTAAATAGATAACATTTTTGACTAAAGAGAAAAATATATGATACACGATCAAAGATATGAGTGACCAGGTTTAGTTAAGTACAAACGACATTCAGTGTCCGATTATTTATAGCTAGTATTTCCAAGAAGGTTGCACACACCGTTATCAGATTGGGGTATTTTTCGCAATTCTAGGAAAAAATGACTCTTGGGGAATAACTAGGGAAATAGAATCTCTAGGGAAACTTTTGGGAGAAAAATACATTATGGGGAATTTGGGGGGGTTAGAATTTTTAAAAATGATAAAAAATAAAAAGAGCAATGAAACGAACGTACTTTTCGTTATAAGAAAAAATTGGCGACAAGCCAAGTAAGACCTAATATTGAAGAAATAGTTGTTGCTTTCAAGGATGTGGTTGGAGGAGTGGAAAACGTTGATGCGACGCTGCAAGAGTGGAGAATTCTATCTCTTCAGCCATGTCAGAAAAACCAAAAGAGCTGACGAGTTTTGGGATGAAGTGTATTTATACAAAAATGCTTGCGGAGACGCAGCTTTTTTAATTTAACGAAACTTGCCACGACTATTTTTAGTTCGTCATTTGCTAACGCTGCTGTAGAACGGGCGTTTTAGATGATGAACATCGTCAAAAATAAATTGCGAAACCGAATATGCACGAAAACCGCAGACCATATAACGAGAGTGAGAAGTGCCTTACAAGACCGCAGTGGTTACACAAAGTTTGAGCCAAGCAATACAATGTTAACTTTATTTAAGTCTGAAAATGTCTATCAAACAGGAGATGCAAAAAAGTACTTATTATTTTTAATGAAGATTAATTTAAAAAAAAATGCAAAACGAAGTACTTCATTCAAGTTTTCTTCCATCATTAAGAAATAAAATAAAAGCAGTCTGTTTTTATTTTATATTTATTTTTATTGGTAACAAACTGGTAGTTTTTTTGGTTAAAAAAGTTTCATTTTCGGGAAAAATAAAAATCTATATGAGGGAAACCATAAAATTGCATCTGGCAACCCTGGTTGCATATTTCTATAGATCCTACGATTCAACTTCTATGAAGCTTAGTGCCTGTTCAGATCTGTGTCGACAACTAAGTACATACATCGTTTGTGCCGGACTTGGCCGCCTGTTTACATATTTCCTTTGTTGGGACTTGGGATTCATTACATTTTAAGACGGTCAAAAGAATATTTGTATATAAACTTTCTTATAGGAGAGGGGGCAAACGAGCATACGGCTCACCTGATGCTAATAAATTTTTAATCATAGAAAGCATAAAGAGTCTTAAAATATTGAAGTTAGCACCAACAGTTCTCTCGATCCGACTAGGATGCTGGGGAGGCTCGGCAATCAATTGAGTCACTAACTGCACAAGCAATAATAGAAATTGACAAATATTTGAATTAAAATTGATTATTCGCAATAATTTATCGTTGAGCTGGAAGAAGCAGAACCAATGCATTGCACAAGTACGCTGGACTGGCTATAGCATACAAAATGTCTGTGCCAATTTGAAGCACCCCTAACGTTCGTCTTGAAAACTAAAATTGACATAATATGTCAAAGTCTGTTGTCTTATTTAAATTGTTTTATTTAAAAAATCTGTATATTGAACTTTTAAACTAAAAAACTAAAGAATTTTATGTTGTTTGATTGTGTATAATATTAGTTACATAATAAGAATTATTTTTAATGATAATGAGAGTGTGCGTAATCTGTAAAAGTCGTTACCAAAAGGGAAGTGGTAGAACATTTCACAAGTGAATTTGCAGCTAATATTAAACAAATTAAAACTATTTGATAATATAAATACTTAAAAGTTTGTTACTAATCTTAATATCGTATAAACCAACATGTTTGGCTGTATATTAATTAGTTTTGATAAACGATAAAATTCAATAGGGTTGTCGAGTTACTTGTCTATAACACTTATCGATGTTCTTCCCTACCCATATCTGTTAACAAAGTCGCCAACAACAGATGATTATCAAATGTTTATTAGTTAACAGGTTTCCAACTGAACCTAGACTAAAATTATGGCTTAAAGCATAAATATTGTGAATTGGCGTCCGAAACAAAATTATCATATTTGTTCTGAACATTTCACAGACGACTGTTTTATTAGACATGAGAACTGCACCACTTTGAAAAAGTGCAGTATTTCGACAATATTTTCTGGTAGTACCAGTACCAGGTATAAAAGTATTAGATTATTATTTCGAATGTTTTTTTATTTCTTCTTTCCTCATTTTCCCACAAACTCAAGGGCCATAGCCAAGTGTCGAAAGGTCGCCTGATGACGTCGTGCCACGTTGGATGTGTGTTAGTGGGCTACGGCTAGAAGAGATTCCTCTCCCTGTACCGCTGTAGTCGAGTTGGAGTCGTCAGGGAAGAGGAGTGTTGGTATGGCGATTGGTGATGCGATGCCACTCGACTATCCTTCGCGACTTTGGTTAGGCTGCACCACTTGATGCTTTCATGTGCTCGTTTTTTCTTGGCTCCATTCACATATCGGGCTCGGGGAGTCCGTAGTGTAGGTGGAGTCAGAGGTCGCGAAGGGCAGTGTGCCTTGTGTCTCTGGTGCGCCTGAGAAGAAAACGGGGTGGGGGGGGGGAGAAGTCAGCAGCTAAAAAGAGGCTGCCATTGGGCAGCTGGAACCGTAGGCGCCGTGGGTGTGCATGAAAGCGTTTCCGTGGCCCTGTCAATTTGCGGTGGAGGTAGAACACCACGGGGTCTTAGTAAGTGCGAGTCTAGAGATTTAATTCTCTCATGAGTCTCAAGATTTAATTTGTGCTTTAACTTCGTAGTGGCCCTACTTTAGTTTATTTCTTATTTACAAATTCTGGCCATCGTTTACATTCACGGTTTTTGGCACCTTCCTCTTGCGCAACATCCACCGACAAAGGCAATTAAGTGTTCGACCAAACCCATGGATTGCAATATGTTAAGCCCCCTAGAATACGTGGCACTGCCGAAGCCGGAAAGCTTAGGATGATAAACTTAGAATGAGTATATCGGCATTAGAACCAGAGTGACCGACATAGCCCAACGGATTAGTAAGCTGAAGTGGCAATTTACCGGCCATATAGCTCGAAGAACCGATAACCGATGGGGAAAAGGTTCTCGAGTGGCAGCCTCGTACCGGCAGGTGAAGAGTCGGAAGTTCCCCTACTAAATGGAGTGAAAACCTGGTAAGACATACAGGAAGTTGATGGATGCAGGTGGCTCAGGACGTGCTCTGTGGCATTTCTTGGGGGAGGCCTATGTTCAGCAGTGGACTTGTGAAGGGCTTTAATGATGATGAATGATAATAGCATTATATTAATATGATACATAAATAGAATGGACGTTACGGGTAGAGTCCATTCTATTTATTTAGGTATAGAATTTTTATCGATATATTTTGTCACAGTCTTATCCCTATTATTAGTTCCGTGGACGTGCACTTCTGCTCAGTGCCAAAATGGCGCAAATCAAATTGCCTCATCGTGTCACGGTGTATAGCTAGTCCAGCGTACTTGTATATATTAGTGTCA
This sequence comes from Parnassius apollo, assembly GCA_907164705.1. Lineage (NCBI taxonomy): Eukaryota > Metazoa > Arthropoda > Insecta > Lepidoptera > Papilionidae > Parnassius > Parnassius apollo. Next base: position 5,627,021 of record CAJQZP010001607.1, on the reverse strand, counting down.
GTCAGTGATTTTCCCACATTTGGCTAAGTTGGTTCGAAACAAATGCACTGTTCTTTGTACTTCTGTCTCTTGCGAGACTTTTTTCACGATGGTGAGCTCTATTTCCTTTTGAGTGGTTTATATTCACGGCCGTATGATAGCGGCGTAAGAAATATTTTATATTTTGTCACGCGGAAATCGTAAGAGAGGACTATGGGAAATTCCAAAAAGGTCTCATGACTTTCGATTTCGATTGATTGCGATATTAACCATCTCGTTTACGTCAAGTGTGAAATGCACAGACTGGGAGACGGGGAGTTATTTAACAGTTAATACATTGTATCTGACTTCTAAAACCCCAAATGGTCGGATCCGACCACGGCGATATTCCGTCAAATCTCAAGTGGTCGGATCCGACCACACCCACCCACAGCACTTTAACCCATAAATAATTATGTTTAGAGACTACTTTTCTATAAAGGAGTTTGGCATTATAGAATCAATATGAAACTTTCTATCTTCTAGTGCATTAAAAAGTCAGTTAGTCTATGGATATTTATTTATAATCTACGTTCATTTCGTACGCGATTTTCATTTGGATTTTGTTGTGTTGATTTTTGGATTTTTCTAGTGTTTTATCATAAAATTGGTATGAAAGTTTTTGTGTGAATATAATTTAACTTTTTTACGTAAATAATTTCGAGTAATATATAGAAATAACAGTGATTTTCACGCTGCCGACATCCGCTTGGTATATACCTGTTTTTAGTTATCAAAATACAATAAAGTCTTTTGTAATGAAGTAAAACCTGACTTTTGTTTAGACCACAGGATAAAGAATTTTGTATATATTTTATAATGCCAAACCACCGTATGTATGGAAAAGAATCTTTTTGTGACGAACACTTGCTTTCGCCACAAGAGGATTCATATGTATAATTGAGAAAGAGGTGACGATAGAAGCATGATAGATTTCATAATTGTGGATGAAAAATTGAGGGGCGCAGTGGTGAATACAAGGGTTTACCGGGGTTCTAACGTAGGAACGGATCATTATTTGGTTTTATGCCGAATCAATGGTCTATTCAGGCGTTGGCGTCATCGGTCATCTGTGTCTACCACTGCGTTACAGCGTATTAGAACAGAAAGGTTGCAAGATGAAAGTGAGAGAAACAAGTTCAAATGTAGACTGAAAGAAAATATAAGTGGTTTGGATGAATTTTGTATGAAGGAGTTAGACTTGGAGAATGTATGGCAAAATGTAAAGAAAGGTTTAGTGCATGCAGCTACCGAAGTATGTGGTGTTAGTAAGAGAAAGAATGAAAGGAAAAATAATACGTTATGGTGGTATGATGAGATACGTATGGAAGTTGAAGCAAAGAAGAGAGCATGGCTAGATTTAATAGCAACAAAGGCTGGTAATTCTAGCGGTACGAATGATGATATTGAAAGAAAAAAGGCGGTCTTTAGACATCTTAATAAGAGAGTAAAAGAAGTAGTTGAAAGAAAAAAGCAAGAAAGAACGGATAAGAATGATAGAAGAATATCGGATAACTTCCAGGCAAATATTAAAATGTTCTGGAAACTTGTAAGAACTGCCAGCCAAAACAAAACAAAACAGCTTATGATGAATGTCATAAGAGACGAGAATGGCTATATTCTGAATGATGAAGTTTTGAGTTTAAAGAGATGGAAGGAATATTTTGAAAGCGTGTTTATGAGTGAGGAGACAACATGTGTACTAAGTGAAGTAGAAACTCCGAAAGAAGAGGAAAGAGGTAGCGAGATAAGTATAGATGAAATAATGAAAGCAATGAAAAGCATGAAAGCGGGTAAGGCGCCCGGATATGATAGAGTTTCACTCGAAATGCTAAGGGCTGGAGAGGAGGTGGTGGCAGGCCTGCTGCACACCTTGTTTAATTTATGCTGGGAACTGAAGCGGGTACCGGTAGACTGGTGCAAAGCCGTGATAGTCCCAGCATATAAAGGAAAAGGGTCGCAGCAGGACTGTAAAAACTACCGTGGCATCAGCCTTCTTAGCATTGTGGGAAAACTGTACGCTAAGGTACTGATTGAAAGGGTCATGAAAGAAACTGATGGAAAAATTTGGGATGTGCAAGCGGGATTTAGAAAGGGAATGGGATGTACAGATCAAGTCCTTTCCATGCGCATGATCGCGGAGAAGTTTCTGGCCAAAAACCAAAAGGTTTTTTGTGCGTTCATGGACTTGGAAAAGGCCTATGACAGAGTGGATAGGGATTTGCTATGGCAAACACTGAACTCATTTGGGTTGAGCGCTGGCTTGATACAGGCATTGGAGTCTCTTTATAGGGACTCTAGTGCTTGTGTTAGGATCAACGGGGTCTACTCGGACTGGTTTGACATCCATAAAGGTGTCAGACAGGGCTGTGTGGCTTCCCCGTGGCTGTTCAACCTATTTATGGACAGTTGTTTGCAAAATTTGAAAGTTGAAGAATGCGGATTAAGAATGGGTGAGTTAACCGTCAAATGCCTTTTGTACGCCGATGATCAAGTCATTCTTGCGTCGTCGGCGGCCGAGTTGCAAATGATGGTTACATTAATGAACGGATCATTAAAAGAAAGGGGTATGAAAGTGAACGCAAGTAAGACGAAGGTTATGGTTTTTGAAAGAGAGGAAAGTAAAACGAATTGTGAAATAAGAATAGAAGGGGAGCTGATCGAGAAAGTAGATGAGTTTGTATATTTGGGCTGCGTATTTAGCAGGGATGGGAGATATGATAAGGATATAGAACGACGAGTGAATGCGGGAAATAGAGTAAATGGGGCCCTGCACTCTATTGTGAAGAGTCAAAATGTGTCAAAAAAGGCACGTATGGCAATTCACAGTGCTGTGTTGGTCCCTACTTTAACGTATGGTAGTGAAAGTTGGGTGTGGCAGAAGAAGCACGAGAGCAACGCAGTAGAAATGCGGTCGTTAAGGAGTATGTTAGGGCTGAATCTGAATGACAGGGTAAGAAATTGTGTAATAAGAGAAGAGTGTGGTTTGCAAGATGATATTGTGACCAGGATTAAGAAAGGAATGCTTCGGTGGTTTGGTCATGTGGAAAGAATGAATGAGGAAAGAGTGACAAAGAAAATTTATGTTGCAGAAGTGAATGGCAGAGTCGGCAAGGAACGTCCTAGGCGAAAATTTATCGACCAAATTGGCGATTTATTGGAAACGGGCCAAATTAGGAGTACCCTTAACCGACGAGCATGTATGCGTAGGTATATGGATGTGAAGGAGGCGAGAGAGGTGTGTCAGGATCGTGCCAAATGGAAATCTGTAGTCTCTGCCTACCCTTCTGGGTGACAGGCGTGAGTGTTTATGGATGGCCAAACTCCTTTATAGAAAAGTAATCTCTAAATATAAGTTTTAACGGTTTAAAGTGCTGTAGGTGGGTGCGGTCGCATGTGACCGCTCGCGATTAAACGGACGCATGCGACTGCATGGGATTTTATGGGGTTTGAAAGGTTAATAACATTTTACATATTTTTAATATATTCATTCAATAATACTTACCTACTGTGTGTAATTAAAACTCATTAAATTAAATACTTATTGTATATCTTAATTTATTGAAAATTGATTTTACTACTTAAAATCAGAAATAATTAAGAATTTTATCTTTAAAATGTGTACGTTTTCAAATAATACACTGACAAATAATACAAATTATTCAAAATTCAGAGCTCAACTGCGCGCTCTATCACAAAACGGTTGAGCGCATGAAAAAATGTTTCAAATAAAATTTTGTCGCAAAATTTATGCTATTACAATTTCTATAATAGGTGCTAACACCATTGGAGCAAAAGAAAATAAGATAATGTTGAAAAAATATTTCTTTTGACCTTTAACTATGAATAACTTACGACACAGACACCGGATTTTATGTGACTTTTGAGACAATTTATAGAACGTCAAAATGAAGGTATTACATACGAAAATTCAGCTTATTATCTCTCTCATTCCGAGGTAGTCCCCTCTTTTATGCTAAAGTGACTGGGACTATTGTCTAGAATTCGAAATCAGGACTCGAGGAATCAGGAAATCGATAGGAGGAATCAACTTGGTAATTAAATATGTTATCAGCCACGTTGCCACCAAAACGCAAACAAAGAATAATTAATGACAATACGGCTGGCATACATAAAGAATTAATCAAACAATTGCATCCATTACCGTTTTATTCTATGTGTATTTTAGTGTAAAATATAATAAATATTAAAATATATATTTTAATTGTATTCTATCTTTTTATAAAAGTGAATATACATTAGCTTGTTTATTGTAAATGCGCAGCATGTAATAAGTGCCGATAATAAACTTTAAAGTTGTGTCTATTCAGTTTAACGTCTATTAAGTTTAACTGCAATCCTTCCTCCTATTGGTTGAAGGCTATGAAATAGAAAGGAACCTATCTTTTAGAATGGAAATTAGATTTGTAGTAAATATAATACGTACTAATCTAAATTCTAAATACCAGTTTTGTGTAACGTGCATCTTGATTTTATGAGCTTAAATAAAATAAATGAATTAGGTTAAGATTGTCTTCTTTAGTTTAATTTGATTTATTGATTTTATCTTAAATTTTTGACTAACTGTTATTAAAAATAAAACAAAGTACATTTTCAAAGAAAATTAAAAAAAACAATGCTAGGATAACTGCGATTTTTTGGCAATTAAGCGGAATTAAAGGGACGATAATACAGAATGATATTAAGATAAAGAAGGTGTAAAGTTAAGTAATCTCATGAATAATTTTGGCTTTGGTAGTTACTAGCCTAAATATTAAACGTCTCAATGAACAAAAAAGCTTACAATAACAAAAATAAAAAACAAAAGACTTACAAATCAAATAGCTAAAGGCACTTCAATAGTCAATCAAAACTACACAAAATATTTAAGCATAAAAACATAATGCTTAAATAATAAGAACATCCAAAAATGGTTCCTGGTATTTTTAAAAGGTAAATTATCATAAAATTGGTAAAAAACTCCTGAAATAAGGTTTTTGGCTATTGCAAATATCGATATGTATTTGCTTTCTAACATTGAAATTCTAAATGAGAAAAACAAAACAGAAATGAAACACTTGCAAGTGTTGAAGACAATTCCTCTTCGTGGGAAAACGGTTAAGCCATTTAAATTTTTTTACATTCCCATCTGAAAAATAACTTATACTCCTAACTGCGAAGAGTGAGATTTTAGAAGACGTCCTACATTATTGATGGCGTCTGCCAAATATAGGTAAATGAAAAAGTAACTCGTCGATGCAAAAATATTTCTACATTTTTAACCTTCTGTCGATAATAGAATGGACAGAATCCACCACTATGTTGTGTTTTTGTTAACATTTCGAGTATTCCTAGTATTGGTCAAATTATTTTAACACTAAACTACCTAGTTGTGATTGGACGGTTTTGGATGAGCAACACAAACTAACTGTCAGTGTGGTACTCAGATAATCACCATCGTTATCTCATAACCGCTATACAGTGGACCGCCGGTAATCCGACAAACATTTTGCAGGACAGTATCGGTTTATACTCGTAGAGTACTGCCTAAGACCCCTATAGTGCGGATTTTTTTTTACAAAAGAGTACCTTGTAATCCGACAAATTACAGATCCAATGATAGATTCTATATGTTATATATATATATATATATACATTATATATATATATATATACATTATATACATATATATATATATATATATATATATATATATATATATATATATATATATATATATTTATTGGGGGTCATTGTAGAAGCGTGCTCGTCGCGACCCCTGCCAGCCCTTTTCAGAGCTGGGAGATAAGACGAATGAGTTGATCGAAATAATGAAAGAAAGAGAATTAGATGTCGTGTGTATGTCGGAGACCAAACGGAAAGGCAGTGGTACTGAAGAGCTCCCTGGCGGGACGTTAGCTATATGGTCCGGAGTCCCGGAAAGCGAGAACGCCTGCTAGGGAGTCGGGGTGCTGTTGTCGTCCCGGTTGGTCGATCTTATGACTGAATACAAGGTTGTGAACTCAAGACTTGTCTGGGTTCGCTTTAAACGGGAACTGACGAAGTTATTCCTTTTGGCTGTTTATGCGCCGGTAGCTTCGTCGTCCAGGGCTGAGCTGGAGGAGTTTTGGGAGAATGTAAGAGAAGTTCTAGATTTGGTTAAGGGAAACGAAAGAACTGTTGTATGTGGTGATTTGAATGGATGGGTAGGTATCGCTCGACCAGGGTACGAGTCGGTGCTTGGAAAGTTTGGCGATAAAAGGGTTAATGATGCTGGCAAGCTTATACTGGCTGTATGCAAGGAAAAGGGTCTGCTTGTGACAAACACTATGTTTAATCATAGGAAAATCCATATGTACACTAGAGAAAGAAAGAATGAGAGAATTATGATTGATTTGTTCCTGGTGGATGACCGACTGCGAAAACAAGTGATGGATACTCGAGTGTTCAGGGGTGCTGACCTGGGAACGGATCACTATGTAGTAATTACTAGATTTAGGGGTTTGTTCGCGGGCTGGCGCTACCGGACGGCAGTAACAGAACCACAGTCGGTCTGTCGCATCCGAAGCAGGAAGCTTCAGGAAGCGGATACTAAGGACAAATATCACACGAGGGTAGCCGAAAAGGTTGACACCATCGATGGCAGAAAAGAATGTGTGGAAAGAACATGACAGAACCTTAGGGATGAAATGGTAAGTGCAGCGGAAGAAGTATGCGGAACGACAAAAAGAGGTATTAGTAAAAGAAGAGATGCATGGTGGAATGATGAAGTGAGAGTAGCTGTAAAGAAGAAGAAAAAAGCATGGTTAGACTACTTGGCCTCTAGTAACGATAAGCATATGAGAGAGAAGATGAAAGAAAGATATAAGCTGCAGAAAGTTCACGTGAAAACATTGATTGAGGAAATACGTGAAAGGTGTAGAATAGAAGCGGACAAAAGGTTGTCGCACAACTTTAAGGAAAGCTCCAAACTCTTCTGGAAAGAGGTTGGAAGGTCCCGGAGTGGTGTGACAACCTTAAGAATGAACAAAGTGCTTTCGTAAACCAATGACGTCCTCTCAGAAAAATCGGACGTCATGCAGCGATGGAGCGTATTTTATAGAGAAATGTATGCGTGTCATGATCTTAGTGAAGGATCTGAGGGTGACGCTGTGACTGGCACACCAAACACGGACCTCGATGACACTGAGATCATCAGCATGAAAGAGATTGAACATGCGATTCGAAGTTTGAAATGTGGTAAGGCTGTGGGACTAGACAGAGTTACTGCTGAAATGGTCAAGTACGGTGGGCCTCGCGTCTGGGACAGCTTTCATCTGCTATGCAATTTGTGCTGGCGGACGGGAGGTGTCCCGGATGACTGGCGATCCGCGGTCATTGTACCTTTATATAAAGGTAAAGGTTCACATTTTGACTGCGGGTGCTATCGGGCGATCAGCTTGACCAGTTTAGCAAGTAAAGTTTACTCGAAGGTTTTGACACGTAAGATGCAAGAGAAATCGGAAAGATTATTATGGGAGGCACAATGCGGATTTAGACCTGGAAGAGGATGCACGGATCAAATGTTTTCTCTCCGCATGATCACGGAAAAGCTTCTGGCTGTTAACAAGAGGATTTTCTGTGCTTTTGTCTGGAGAAAGTATTTGATAAGGTTATAAGGAAGAAAATGTGGGAACTGTTGCCGGGATATGGTGTTGATGGTCGATTGTTAAGGGCTGTGCAGTCACTTTACTATAACTGTAAAGCCTGTGTGCGGATAGGGCATGACCTGTCACCCATGTTTAGCGTCCAAGCGGGCGTAAAACAGGGTTGTGTCATGTCTGCCTGGCTGTTCATACTGTATCTCGACAGCTGTTTACAGAAGCTGAAAAATAGCTGTTTGGGCGTGAAATTGGGTAACATTAACGTAAATTGTCTGCTGTATGCTGATGATGCAGTGCTTATTGCACCATCAGAAGCAGAACTGCAGGCATTAGTCACGTGTATGAAAGAGGAATGTGAAATTACAGGTCTCCGTTTGAATGCTAATAAAACTAAGGTTCTGGTATTTGAAAAGGACGAAGAGAGAACGAAATGTGAAATATGGGTAAATCAGGAATGTCTAGAACAGGTAAATGAAATTGTATACTTGGGGAGTGCTTTCAGCCGGGATGGAAGATGTGATTTAGATGTGGACAGGCGTGTTGCTGCCGGGAACAAAGTCAATGGTGCCCTGAATGCGTTAGTCAAAAGGCAAGGCGTAGTGAAGAGTGCACGCCTTGCTATACATAACACAGTGTTGGTACCGACTTTGTTATATGGCAGCGAAACCTGGGTATGCCAGAAGAAGCATAAAAGCAAGTTGAATGCAGTGGAGATGCGATCTCTTCGTAAAATGTGCGGCGTTACCATAGCCGACCGAAAGCGAAACAAAGAGATTCGCAATATGGCAGGATTGAAAGATGACCTTATCACAAAAGTTGATAGGGGCGTACTCCGATGGTTTGGGCACGTTGAGGGAATGAGTGAAGACCGAATGGTGAAGAAAATATATAGCGCGAAAGTAAATATTAAAAGGTGTCGAGGTAGATCGAGACTAACTTTCGAAGACCATGTGAGCAAATTACTCGAAGAGGGGTAGGTCAAGAGTACTCGGATACCTAGACGTACATGTATTAAGAAGATAATGAACCAGAAAGAAGCGAAAGAGGTATGTAAGGATCGTGACACTTGTCGATCTGTTCTCTCTGGCTACCCCGTTAGGGATTGTGCGTGAAGATAAGTATATACATATATATACATATATATATATATATATATATATATATATATATATATATATGTATATGTACTCTGAAGTACAAATAATACTTCATTATGTATGTCTGTATGTCAAATTTAGTAAATTAAATAACACAATGGAGAGCTTACGTTTTATTATAAAATTAACGTCATTAAAGCTATAGAACTTACAAAAATATGCAATAACTTTATGTGTTGTGAATCAATCAGTTTAAGAGCGTTATTAATAATATAATTAAGCAATAACGCTTTTTGAGGAAAATTATGATCTTTCAACCATTTTCAGAATCAATTTTTTCAATCAGAATCAAAACAAGAGACAGAATCAACAATACCCTACGCGTCGAGCACAATAGTGGTGGGGCGTACAAGTTAAAACTTGTTCAATCATGCATTAGCGAAGATTGTCAAAAAATATTCAATCATAAATAATAGACCATAATGATTTCTTATATTTACGCGAACACTATACATTGTTTAGTTAACACGGACCGTGTTAACTTTGACATCGGGACGTCAGTCACCTCAGTCCCCCGTGACCATGGGTGCTGGAAAGCACTCGAAACGTCGGGTATTAAAAATAAAATAAATAAAACGCGATAAAATTCGTAAAAGTAGTTTTAATCAATAATAGACCATGTCGGATTACAGCGGGTGCCGGATTAGACGGGGGCCGGATTACCGGAGGTCCACTGTATTCCAAATTGGTGCGCACGCATTTCCGCGGTATTATCCACTGATAGTTTCGCGGTATCGCAGTATACACAGTGAAATGATATGTGTTTTTTGCTCTCTTTTAATCTTGTTAATTAAAAGGTTTATTAATAGAAATATATCATAAATCGATGATGTGGTCCGTAGACACTTAGGTCTATCCCTTACGAAGAATTAAAATGCAGTTGTTTTTAACCCCTAAGGAAAAAGATGGAAAGTCCCGTTATCAGTAAAAATGTGGAGACCCTTTTCGTCACTTACTAGACGAAATACAGAAGTTAAAAGCAGTGCAGAAGTTAAGCAGTGCAATTTTATGATAGTATTTTGTAGTATCCACTGTACAACACTTTTATTTTATTCTTTACTATTATACCGTGAGCGTTATCTATAATGTACGACCGAAGCTTTGTCTTCGGCCAAAGGTTTATTTATTTATTTTATTTGGTTCACAAACAGTGAGTACACTAAAATTAATCAAATACATCAGTAATAATCTAGGTAATAATACTTAGTAAATGACTCACTATTTACAGGTTAGCACGGTATGTACCAATTTTTTTACCGATGCTAAATAGATAAAGTAACTTACAGTATATTATAAAATTGCAAATTTAGCAAATCAAATAAAAAAAACCTTACTTAAGCTACAATAATGAAAATGATGGTAGTTCCGGATTTGACTCGCAAAAACTTAGCCACTTAGCACCAACAACAGTAGAAAAATTTCTGAAATAATTGAAAACCTAAACACTAACACTAGCTCAGGCTTAGACGGTTTTAGTCCTAAAGCAATCAAATGCGTCAGTAGTAAGTCTTATAATAGAAGAATTAACCGAATGCATTAATAAATGTCTAGAGATTGGAGTGTTCCCTGACAGTCTTAAAATTGCCAAAATAACCCCAATATACAAATGTGGACCAAAATTAGACCCTGGGAATTACCGTCCGATAACAGTATTACCGGTAATCTCAAAAGTCTTTGAAAGAATTATTTACAATCGGCTTGAAATATTCTAACGTCAATTAATTTCCTGAGTAAGAAACAATATGGTTTTACATCAAAATCAAATACACTATCCGCTACAGTAGACCTTATAACGAAAATAAAGTTAAATTTAGACAAGAAAAAAATTGCACTTGGTGTATTTATAGATCTGAAAAAAGCCTTTGACACAGTGAGCCACGAGTTGCTATTACATAAACTTGCCAAGATCAGTTACAGTGCGTTAGCTATTTTCAAATCTTATTTAAGTAATCGCCAACAAGTAGTAAAAATAGATAAAACACAAAGTTCTTTTAGAACAGCTTTTGGTGTGCCTCAGGGCTCTATCTTGGGGCCACTACTATTTCTTATATATATGAATAATATTAATAAGACAGGCTTAAGTGGAGATATAACCTTGTACGCTGATGATACGTGTGTTTTTTATTATGGTCATTCAATCGGATCTATTTTATCAGAAGCACAAAATGATTTGGATCAGATAAACCAATGGTTACAGAGCAATTTTTTAACGATCAACATAACCAAAACGAGTTATATGATTTTTGCTGCAAAAAACAAAAAGATTGATGACTGTAGTCCGTTGACGATTAATGACATAAAAATTAATAAGGCAGAACAAGAAAAGTATCTAGGTCTTATTTTAGACAGTAAATTAACTTGGCTCCCACACATTCTAAAAATCAAATCCAAGCTGACATCTCTAATGGGTATCTGTCTACCAGGTTCCGCACGGTATACGATTTATAATACCATTATTAAACCACAAATCGATTATTTAGTAGAAATATGGGGTAATGGAGCCAAAAATAATAAAGCAATATTACAAACTGCCCAAAATAAATTCTTAAAAGTATTATTTCATTTCAATTATCTTATACGGACAGGTAAACTTTATAAACAAATTAATGTAATGAACATATCACAAACATACGTGTACACTAAAAACATCAATTATTTAAGTTACTTCAAATAATAAATAATATAAATATTACAATAGCTCATTATAGATATAAATTTTCATACATGACACTTATTCAGATTTTTCTTGACTATCAAATCTAATCTACTATACTAATAATAACACTTAGTTTATGCGAGTCACATCCAGTTATGCTTATCTGTGTAAATCCACATTAAGAAGTCGGCGGCCGAATTTGCACGAAGTCTGACTTGCTGTGCTAAACAAATTTTTACACTACATATAGTTTTGTATGTCTTCAGTAGTTTTTGTTGTAATTTGCATTATTACCTTGTACGAATAGCCCAAACCAAATTTATATTAAGCTGTAGATATGTGAGTCTCATAAGTGAATGTAAAATTCTTGAGGTAATAAATTTCTTAAACCAGATCTTAAATGCAATTTTGAATAAAGTCAGAGCAGTTTGTGGCAGATAGTCAATCAATCGGTATCGGCTTAAACTTCAGCTAGAAATCGACCTTCGGTCGGAAACTAGTTACCTATGTGTATTAGTTTATAAACAAGGCAGTATAGGTTACCGGTTGTGTCGTCCACGTCAAACTTGAAGTACGCGACGTTGAGCAGTCCCGAGTCCTGGTGCACGTAGAGCATGTCGGGGTTGAGGCGCGTCAGGTGCAGCACGTACTCGGCGAAGGCGGCGAGCGCCAGCTGCAGCGTGAGCATCTTGCGGAACGTCCAGTAGTCGGTGGGCGCCGCGAACGTCGCCGCCGCCCACTCGCGCACCATGCCCTTCGGCACCATCGTCGCTTGCACCTGCCACGCAACCAAACCCTCTCAACGGCCGCGCTAACCAATGATCCTTACTTGAATATAGCAAGGACAACAATTCCTACATTATTTTGGCATCGGTCTCTTATAAAATTATAATGAATGCACCCATAGTTTATTTTTTTATCGTTCTTTGTAATATTTCTGTGACAAAGTCGCTACGACTTTGCGGCGACCTCTGAAAATTGCTTGGATTTTTAAATATACAACATGTAACTGTGGTTCCCGTTAACTGCGTTATCAGAATCAGTATCCAAGCATATAGAAATAATTTTTTTTTTTCAAAAAAAAATACATTTAAAAAATAATTTTAATGAAAAAAAAAATTAATTTGCAAATTGTATGTGGTTTTATTATCTCTCCATAGGCCGAGGAGTAAGAGGATTGTCAAAGACCCCGCGATACCGATACTCGTGTGAATTAGAGGAAATAAAACCACATACAATTTGCAAATTAATTTTTTTTTCATTAAAATCATTTTTTTTTAAATGTGTTTTTTGAAAAAAAAAAATATCTTTATATGCTTGGATACTGATTTTGATAACACACCTAACGGGAACCACAGGGTTTTTGTTACATATTGTATACCTTATTAACATTAATAAACAAGTAAATCGATGTTATGTTTTTCAGAAAACGATACATACAAAAATGGACATGATTTAGTAAAACGATTCAAAAACATAACGAAATTAGGGCAAACTGAAATTTCTGCGCGCCTGGCCACTTATTAATGTTTGAATTTCGAATGTTATATTTTTCAAACATGAAACTCACTTTCATACCACTTTCTTTTAATGATCCGTTCATTAATGTAACCATCGTTTTGCAACTCGGCCGCCGACGACGCAAGAATAACTTGATCATCGGCGTACAAAAGGCCTGACAACTCTAGAGAATTTAGAAACTCTACGGGATATGAAGTGCTCTGTTCTGTGTCCATAACTGTGTCTACTGACAAATACTCTGTTATTTCTGCTACTTCGCTTAATATATCTGAATTTTTTTTTGTTAACGCTCTCATTTGTTGGTGCAAGAATCGCCCTTTCACATAACCATTTGTCTTCATGCACGTTGTTCGTTAAATCTGAATAAACGATCGCAATTAATTCGGAATGACTCTGTACTAAATTACAAAAATCTCTCATCAATTTAACGCAGCCCTCAGCATCCGTTTCTAACCGCCCATCGCCAATTTTTAATAGTGTGTCAGCATAGTTTCCAGCATTGATATCATTATACAAATGCACTATCATATTCGTAGTTAAACTGAATTTTGTCATCTCGTTCCATAAAATAGACGACTTGAGGCATGCTTTAATTTCATATGCAGGTGTGTCCTTTTGAATGACAGGTAAAGTTTGGCGAAAATCACCAGCCAGTAAAACCACCATTCCTCCATTACATCGGTATTGCTGCGCAAATCCTAAACGTTCGATTTAGTGCTGCTACAGTTTTTTTATGCGACATTGTACTTTCGTCCCACACTAAAAGTTTGCATTGTCGTAGCATTATACCTCGTGCACTATTTTTGCTAAAGTTGCAGATCGGCGATTCTTCCTGGGCTAGATTTAGAGGGAGTTTTAAAACAGAATATGCAGTGAGGCCCCCGCTTAGCAGCGTGGCGGCTATACCGGAGGAAGCTACGGCCACAGCAATGTTTTTATCTTTCCGTACTTGCGCTAATAATAAATTAAACAAAAATGTCTTCCCAGTTCCTCCAGGGGCATCTAAAAAGAAAAGTGCACCATTTCCACATTCAATTTGTCCTAATACTTTGTCAAAAACTCGTTTTTGTTCGGGAAGCAAGCGGGGTACAAATTCGGCTACTTGCTGCTGCAAAGCTGGTATATCGTAGTTTGTTTCACGTATAATTTCATCACTTAGTTAATTTTCGGTTGAGGGCTTATCGTTCCAAAGTCGCTTAATTGTTTGCCTACCATTGCCATTACTTTATCTTCAATTTTTCCAAGTGCTTCATTATAAATGTGTTCATTGTATGTCATGTTCGCGTGTGTCTGCTGTAACCTTCGCAAAATATCTTCCGCCATGTACTGTTTATATTTGTCCCACAATTCATGTGCATTAGATAGCCCGCAAGATGATATGAGAGTTGCATAAAGATCCCTAATTATGGCTGGTGACTGGCACTGCACAGCTTCCTCCATGGTTTCATCCCAGTGATTATCGTTTTCTAAAAGATGCAGAGCTTCACATGCTTCTCTATAAGTTGCGCATTCCTGACTGTTGACAGTTTTAAGGTATTTATATCCTGTAGGACCCCGAACATGGTGCAGCAGCAATCGTTAAACAGAAACATGGACGGTATACACACGACCAAGTAGGCACGAGTCGGATATATCAAAACGAATCTAAAATCCGATTTCAAACACAAATCGATTCGTATAGATTGCTCAAACTAGAAAATCCGATTTCAAAAATCGAGCTAACTAACTAAACTCTTACGATCTGTACAACTAAACTAATCCAAATCGAAAATAAAATCGACAATATCCAAATCTAAACGCAAACTGTTGCGTAGAAATCCAAATCCGTTTTTTCAGTGTCTCTCTTGATGACGTGAATTTTGAGATTCAGATTTCGGTTTGTCGGCTATGGAATATCAAAATCTATTACACATTGAGATATGGGATCAATATTATCCTTACTGCTTAGTACGTAAAGTTTATATTGGCTTTGCGAGATTATGCGTTGCTGAATTTTTGGTTCAGTATGCGATTAATATCATTCTTATTGTTAAGTCGTTTAAGGCTATATTTGCGAGATTGTGTGATGATTTATTTTTGTTTTTAGTTAAGTGTTTGCTTACTTAAAATAATTTTTTGTTTTCATATTATGTTTTAGACTTTAGACGTAAATTTAATCGTGGTGACACAACTGCTCGCATGCCGGTCAGTCGTAACAGTGTATTGTATTATATTATTTACTGATATTTTTTGCCTTAATACCTTTTTTGTTTAGTAAATATATGAAAAAAGTTTATAAAAATGTTTTAAAAATCAGGAGTGAATTGTGTGTGAGTGTACGTTTTAAGTGAGTAAGTTATTGATCATAAAATAATTTATCCACATTTGTCGGAAATATATCGCTCAAAATGCAATATTGTCGCGACATCCGTTCCGTGCGAACGAATTTTTTCAAAGACGAGATTAATAATAAATGAAAAGAGGTGTCGTCTAAAGTCGTCAAAAGTGGAGCAAATTGCGTTTTTAAACGCAAATCTTAATCCAAACAGATTCTGAAATAAAAAATTAAAAAAATAAAAAAGCGAAAAGAAACCAAAAAAAATATAATAAGAAATCATTATAAATATACCGATTATTAAATGCGCCGGAAAAGTTCTAATTTCATACAAAATTTTTCTGCTAGTCCTAAGCCCAGATTAAAGCATGAAGGATAATCTCGCAAATCTGTTTCTGCATTAGTTAGATTTGCGTTTGTCGTTTTGTTAACATATAAAACGAAATCTAAGTACGCAAACGAATTGCCGTGGCGATACTGAAATCCGATTTTTAAAAACGGATTTTGAAATCTGAAATCGGATAAATATCGGTTTGCGTTCAAATCCAAAAACGCCCATGCCTACGACCAAGGGCATCTGATGACTTTACACCGGGCCAATTTGCAACAGGCGCGCCTTGAATACGGCGTTTCCACTCCTTCCTAGATGTGTTCCAAGTATAATAGCGAGGAACTTCAGAATATAACAACGTTTTTGCAAAGGAGTCGGTTTGACAAAGTTGAAAGAAGGCTGTTAGTGTAGTTTTTGGCGGTGATGCAATTCTTTCTTGGAAATTTCTTTCGGTGAAATATACACGCTCTCCATTTTCTAAGTGCACAGCAAGGTGAGTAACTGTTGGGTGCCTTTCGTGTAAAGGGAAGCCAAGGAGACGCCACGCTGCCTCGTTACTGCTGACATAACGCCCTGCTTGAAAGGTCTGTACTTCATTAACGGGATTTGCCTCACCTTCACTCCTGAGATTAAATATTGCTTGGTCGCTTCCTTTATTTATGTACTTACAGATATACTTGATTGCGCGGAAAGAGCTACATGCTTCTACATTAATCTGGGAATTAAACATTTTACATAGAATGGGCGAATACGGGACAATCCAGCTGTTATCTAAGGTTTCGAACGCTCCAGAACGAGATTTGATTGTAACTTTCCTGCCACCATCTTCGGGAGCTCTGCGTCTGTATAAAGGGTAGCCATTATCATTGTGCACTGTTTCTTTTAATAGCTGTTTAGGGAATTTCTTTGTACATTTTCCTTCTTTCATACATGGCGATATTGAATTTCGTGCTCCACATGGACCGTGAATCATATTTCGGACGATGGTATCACACAATTCTTTATCTTGTTCAGGATCCGGAATCTCGGCGCTTATTATGTCGTCTATTTGACTGGGCCGCAACTTCTCTTTAAGCCATATTAGAATGTGGGCATGCGGTAATCCTCTTTTTTTGCCATTCAATTGAATACAGGAACCACTCACTTCTCCGAAAATTTTCCCTTTGTTGATTACATACATTATTTTTTGTACTTTTAATCTAAATACTCTAGCAACTAAATCGTGTATGTCAGTACTTTTTTGGCCCGGCATTAGCTCCTCGGTTATTTCTTTCCATGTGGGATCGCAAGTAAAAGTAACAAAAAGATCAGGTCTTCCGTAAGTTCGTACAGAGGCGAATGCGTCTTGTGTGTACTCATGTAGGTAGCGGGGACTGTTAACTAATGATGAAGGCAGAATTATCTAAATCTCTGGGGTTTACATTGGCGTCGCTAGAAACTGCATCTTGTAAATGTATATAATTATCAGCGCGCAACTTTTCTTGATTTAAAGATATATAACGGAGATGTTCACTTTCTACCTTCACATACATGTCTAAAAAATTGATGAAATAATTGTCTACACCGGGCTAAGAGGTTAAAATCATTTTCTCGCAACATCATATGATACGCATAAAAATCCATACATAATACTTTTTTGTTCGGAGTAGGCTCCTTTGTGACCGGGTTAAAGAGTGGAATTTGAAAATGATAACCCTCTTGTCCTTTGCAATAAATTAATGGGTATTGCAGAGCGTCATAAAACTTGTGTGTATCGGCTACCCGTTGCAACGTATCATCACGTGCTCGCAAGACAATGTCTCGTGAAGAAAATTGATCACTAATTACGATTCTATACAATGCACCTTTGATAAACGAAATATTATCTAATATTTCGTTTATCAAAGGTGCATTGTAGCGCCTTTCATGCTCTCCTCGAGGGGTTCGATCTGCGTGAATGACGACTTTGTAAACTTCTTCAGGTAGGTTTTCTAAAGAAGTTTTAAATGTTTTGACTAAAACGTTAAGTTCATGAAATAATCTTTGAATTTTGAACACTGTGTCTATATCAACTCCCTGGATAAATTGGCAGCGATGGTCTACCTCAATTTCTTCGTCACCCATAAAATATACTTGTAAAAATTTATAATGTTCGTTTTCAGCTGGAAAAAGTGAACTTATTCTATGATAAATTTGCCCTTGAACCGTAAATGTAGGCGAAAATCCCGGCATTATTATTTCCCGGTCAACTCCGAAGGACGTCATTTGAAAGCATGAGTTATATTTCCGGATTCTGTTTAAAAAGCGCCGTGACTCATTAGTATCATATAAAAAGAGAGTTTTCAAAGGTTCTTCTGGTTCCCCAAGTAACGGAAGAGGCACTTTGCCATTGGAACAGCACATGCCTGCGGTCTCATCTTTCCATTTTAAAGCGCTGCAAAATCGACATGTATAACCTATGATTTTTATAATCAATAAATGGATCATAATTGAATGCTGCGTCATTAAAAACCGACCAATTGATTCTTTGAAAATTTTGTCAACGTTCAGCTTGGAGCTGTGCATTTGCATCTCTTCGCGCCTGTGTCTGTTCTGGTATTTCAGATGCCCTTATAGTAGATTGACGTTCAGCTTGCTCAATGAATCTGTGTTGAGTTTCATCAGGTGTTTCCGCGGCTCTTAAGGCAGCCTGACGTTCCGCTTGTTCGAATAGCCTTTGCTGACTTTGAGCAGGTGTTTCAGTAGCTCTTAAAGTAGCTTGACGCTGTGCCTCTTCAAGACGCCTTTGCTGACTTTGAGCAGGTGTTTCAGTAGCTCTTAAAGTAGCTTGAAGCTCTGCCTGTTCAAGACGCCTTCGCTGACTTTGAGAAGGTGTTTCAGAAGCTCTTAAAGTAGCTTGACGCTCTACCTGTTCAAGACGCCTTTCCTGACTTTGAGAAGGTGTTTCGGAAGCTCTTAAAGCAGCCTGACGCTCTGTCTGTTCAAGACGCCTTTGCTGACGTTGAGAAGGTGTCTCAGATGCTCTAAAAGCAGCCTGACGCTCTGCTTGTTCTTGCCTTCTCAGTTCAACATCTTCTAAAGATTCTAGCGATCGAGCTAATCTTTTCGCTTGTCTTTGAGAAGATACTCTTGAAAGGCTGGACTTACGTTTGCGAGGCATTATGAAGTAACAAAAAACCTATTTATAAAAAAACGTTAAAATACCTAAAAGGAATTAAATTTCCTTTTAAATATTTTTTTAAAAGCAAATCCAAAATATCTAAAAGGAATAAATATTCCTTTTTATTTTTTAAAATCAAAACTACAAAACCAATTCAAGACACAACACGAATCCGAAAACGATAGCCATAAAAAATCGAATCAACTTAAACCAAATCACAAAACAAATCGCAGAAAACCGAAATCGAAAGCAGTAGTCAATATAAATATAACCAACGAAAAAAAAGTAAGTGTATAGGTACCGTATACACTATCTATACTATTAATATTCCTTTGAAATATTGTTAAACAACCTAAAACAACGAAAACCAATTCACGATTCTAAATAAACAAAATTCAAAATCAAAGCCAGAGTCTAAATATGTATAAAGGAATACCAACCAAATCAACAAAACCGATCCAAGAAAATACACAAATCCGAAAATGAAAGCCAATATAAATCCATTCAACCTTAACCAAATCACAAAGCAAAAAACAAACAACCGAAATCGAAAGCAGGTAGTCGAATAAGCTACGAAATAGAAACAATTTAAGCGTATAGGTACCGTATGCACTATAAGTTGACGCGCGGCTCAACGGCGGGAGTTAAGTACATGTCAGGAAACATTTCGTTACCACGTTTTAAAAACCTAGTAACGACATCTAGCGGAATCAATTTAAACTATGTATACGTTAGTTAATAAGAACTCTCAAAAATATTTTTCTTATAATTTTGCACAATTTTTCTTATTGTAATATCGATTCATTCATAACCACATATAAGAACTGTATTCATTTCCGTTCAATAAATATTACTAAGGCTTATTAATAAAGCTTACTAAGAACTGTTTCTACAACAGTTAAGTAATAGTTAAGGGTTAAAGCGTGACAGGTGGTGATAGTATTTCTGATCCATACTTATAATCTCGCCTGTAACCCTTGCGGGGTAGGCAGAGCAACCGATTACTTAAAATAGTCTGCGAGGTTATCGCCTATTCTGTGAATTACTGTACCGTACTGTGAATTACAATGCACCAAAACGTTTGAAGAAAATCAGCTGGTGAATTTTATGTTTTTTTATCGCTCTCTTCCCGGTCCTGTGTGGAAAAATACAGATCGATTCATTTTTTATCTTAATTTTGGTAAAAAGACATAATAATCCAGATATTCTGACCTTCTGTGTTCGTCCATCGTACCGTCGTCCGTCTTGTAGAATCACGGTGGCGCCACCTAGCTGAATTTAATTTTGCAACATATTCTATTTTCCCACGGGAATAAGATGTTTTTCCGCGGAAAAAAGTAGCCAATGTTACTCTACAGCCACCGAACTATCCCCATACAAAAAATCATATCATGCCGACGCTCTGTTGCGACGTGAAAGAAGGACAAACAAACAAACAAACACACTTTCGCATTTATAATATTAGTATGGATTCCTAAGTCTTTGACAAAATTGGAATTAACGAAAAGATTTATAGGTCCATGATTTTAATTGAATTTAAAAGTTCACTCTCAAGATTGCCCTGCTCATCTTCAAAATGAATTCGGGGGGAAGCACGTCATGTTCGTGTTTCTCTCTATAATGAAATTCGTTGAGATAGGCCCCAACTGCGATCATCAAGGAAAATGTGGGTACTGCCTATAAGGAGATTCGAGTACATTTCGATGGTACTGGTATTGGTATGAGCCAAATTAAAAAAAATCTGAAATTTAGAAATCTTTATTGTCGCTGGATTACCGAAACATATACAAACGAACTGAATAGGCTCGAGTTGAATGTATCATTGGTCTAGAGGTTGAAGTAATGTGACTGTTGATCATGAGGTCCTAGGTACGAATTACAGTTGGGCTGAAAAATTGTTATTGAGTTTTGCGTAAAGAAATTCTCAGTAGCTGCCCGTAGTCTGGAAGTTGGCGGTGTCTCAACTTCGTGTATCGGAAAGCACGTAAAAGCCGTTGGTCCTGCGCCTGATCGGTCGTGCTGGTTTACCGTTCTATCGGACTAAAATTTAAATATATTTTATATTTGAAGTAATGTTATTCCTTTTTCGAAGTCAGTTATTCATTTGTTTCTTTAGAATTTTGGTCTCTAAGAAATATTGTGTTTATTATTTTATTATCTCTAGCGTGGAAACAATGTGCCTCAAACGGTAATGCGTCTAATGCGATCAGACTCTTCTTTTTTTTGTATTTGGGCTACGTATCAGTGATACTAAATTTATATAATATTTTCTATCCATTCCAACCTTTGTTTATTTTATTATCCTGAATATAAGATTAATGCAACAAAAAATAAGAACGTCTACTGTCTGTCTACATAGTGTAGACAATTAGCAAAATTTAAAATTTTAATATCCTTGTTGGCCCTGGTTGGAGACAACATTAGTCATATAAACATTAGAATTATAAGACCGGTTATATAAAATAACTCGCTACTGAATGTCAAGCAAACTTTTATAATTAACGTTAAATTCACTCTTATAATGTCGTTTATCGAATCATAAAATCCGTCATTGAAAGAACACTTATAATATGTTTGTTAGCCTAGAATCATTATTATTAACAGAATGCAGCAGAACTGCATGGCAAAATTGAATTTATCTAAAATTCTCTCATTATTTTTTGATAAGTTAAATATTAAAGTAAATCCTTGAATAAATAACTTTTAAATAAATTTAAATAAACAAATATAATAAATAAATTTAACGCAATTATTTTAAACTTAAACACAGTGATATGATACTTGATTTCAACATATAATCTCTCTAAAAAAAGGTATTATAGTTCTTAGGTTATTTATTCGAATGGCTGTTTAATCCTATACCTTTAAACGAGCAATTTTTGTGTGTATATATATATATATATACACATATTTCGGTTTCGGGGGCAATAAATCGATCTAGTTAGGATTTTAGAAAATGTCGTTTTATCCGTGTTTTCAGGCAATGAAAAACTGCTACAATAGTGTTATAATAAGAAAGTAAATTTTTACAACTCGTTAATGATTAAAATAGCTCAAATGGGATATCGGGTAGTCCCGAAATCGTAATATTTTCGTACGGTTCGAGCCCTGTCTTCGGTCCAACTTTTTTCACTATTTTTTCATGTTCCCTTCTTTTTTGAGAAAATCTATTATTTCGAGCCCTATTTTTAGTATTTTTTTTTAAAAAAACGAAAATTTAATTTAAAGTAATTGCACTCATGATTTTTATTCAAATAACCAGTTCAGTTTTTTCTATTATGTCGGTAATATCAAAAAATATTATTCATATTTCAGTATGTAATTTGTATCTAAATATAATTTCCAAAACACACAATTTCAAAAAATCATCGGTCATTCAAGTACTTCGAAATTAAACATCTAAATGCACCCATATAGTGTATTCACAAAGGTTTGTAAAGTTTATTACTGATTGAATCAGAAAAAAACTTTGAATTACCATGGCGCCAACTTTTGATATAATAGAGAGATATTATTGGAACAGACGCTTTTATAGTACTTGAATATAACACGCTACACAGAACACTCATCCTAACCCCGAGCCCGGTTTAAAACTTATCTAATATATCATAGGTATTCCGAGATACGCCGTCAGAGAAACATGTACAAATAACACAATCACTATGTATCATACAACGTAATATATAAAAATCTCATACATTACATAAACACTCACGCCTGTCACCCATAGGGGTAGGCTGAGACTACAGACTTTCATTTGGCACAATCCTGATACACCTCTCTCGCCTCCTTCACATCTATATACCTACGCATACATGCTCGTCGGTTAAGGGTGCTCCTAATTTGGCCCGTTTCCAATAAATCGCCAATTTGGTTGATAAATTTTCGCCTAGGACGTCCCTTTCCGACTCTGCCATTCACTTCTGCAACATAAATTTTCTTCGTCACTCTTTTCTCATTCATTCTTTCCACATGACCAAACCACCGAAGCATTCCTTTCTTAATCCTGGTCACAACATCATCTTGCAAACCACACTCTTCTCTTATCACACAATTTTTCACCCTGTCATTCAGATTCAGCCCTAACATACTCCTTAAGGACCGCATTTCTACTGAGTTTATTATTCTTCTTCTGCCACACCCAACATCAAATCTCATACACTTTAAACTTAATGTGTTAATGATGTTTACTATCAAGGGATAAAAGCATTCGAAGAAGTTATTATTAGGAAGTTATAGTTAGGATGTATTTAAAATGATGATATTCACCTCTCGCAAAATGTCACGTAGCACCTGATGGGAAGCCTGCGAGCCCCGAGCTTGTACCGCTGCCAGGCGTTCGTAGTACCGAGCCACCGGGGCATCGTATTCCACGCCCCTACAAGATTTTATACATTAACATAAAATAGATGTATCTCTCGCTGAAATAAAATTAAAAGCAAAAAAGCTTTTACAAAGCTTAATAATAATTTAACATGAAATCTTTATTACTAGATGAATCTGATGAATATAAATTACATGTTTAATAATCATAAACCTTATATTATGTGAATACATTTGCAATATATTTGTTGTTTTCAAATAACTGCCTGACGAAAAAAAGATTTAGTTTCAAAACAATTTTAAAGTGAATAAAATCAAAACTTTCTTAGAGCACGTAAAACTAAAGTTAAGTAACATTTTCACTTATGTTTAAAGAAATTCCTGGGGTCTAATGTATTGCACCACCTGACAATGTTTAAAAATTAAACTAACCTGTTAGCGCATTCTGTTCGATAGATATCCAACAAGGATATTGAGCTGGGATTATCTTCGACAAGACGCATTTGCGGAGAGACTGAGACGACTCGCGGCACGGTGAAGTGAAGGAATCTTCTAGAAGTCTCTTTCTGTTTACCCAGGTAGTGGTTTAACATCCTGAGCATTTGCAGAACTCTTTCTTCCCGTCGCGCATCGCCCAATCCCGAGTCGTTGACGACAAGGTAGGGGTATATCTTTCCGTTGTGGCCTCGTATGTAAAGACGACGCGCAGACGTGTTATGCTTCTGCACTATTTCGACTCGAGGCATAAATCGCGCTATTCGCACGTGGTAATGGGTATGTTTTGGAAGCAGGAACTCGCCAGGGAGTTCTATTTCAGCAGTCTTTAGGTTGAAATTCGACAAGAATCTACATTTTTCTTCGATGAGGAATGATCTGTAAGAAACCAGAACTTTGTTAGAGTAAGTCCCGGCTATGGTTAAAAAAGATATGCATGGAAAACATGTTAGTACGTGGATGAAAGCTCTATGATTAATAAGCTTAATTGCTTAGCCAGTATTACCCAGAAGCCTGTGAAGTGACGAGTAAATCCTAGCTATACTACGTAATGATGTTAGGTTAGTCGTGTAAGCGGCACTACACTCTCAAAGTGAACGACGGCACAATGGCTTAGAAATGTTTCCGTATTTACCTCGTTCGCGAGTTTCATTGCCGCGAAAAACTACTTACTTGGGCAAAACCTTTGTTTTGGCCTCGAGTATCTTGACCCACTTCCTCAACTTTTGTATTAAATTCTGTAATTTCATAGCGTTGGGTTGTGTGAAGTCAAAGTCAGCGGCGAATTGTGTCTTCATCTTCTGGAAGACGGGGTCCTGCACAGTTGCCTGGGCGCGTCGCGCCAAACTCTCCGATGCAGCTGAAGAGAATGCACCACTTACAGAAGTTGAAACACTTTCTGTAGACATACAAAATGGAGTATGTGTATAAAACGACACTCGCATAGAGCAGATAGTCTTCAATCGATAAAATTTAGGACCGTATAGAAAACCACGATTTGAACGAACGATTTTTACAAATATTTTAAAAACAAAATTGGATTATGAACATCGCATAGCAAACATTTTCTCAAAGACATAATGACACATTTGTAAGGCAATGGTAATATGGTCATTACTGTTGATAAAAGCAAAATATTTAACACAATATATTACATAATATATACATACCACGTAATAAATTCTATATAAAAAATTGATAATTGATAGAATCAGGCGTTACTTTGCGGAAATTAATTATAATAAAGAATAATATCTAATTCGCACCCATTCGCATTAATTAAATACAATGATGTGTCTTACCTGGATT
Source organism: Parnassius apollo (assembly GCA_907164705.1). Classification (NCBI taxonomy): domain Eukaryota; kingdom Metazoa; phylum Arthropoda; class Insecta; order Lepidoptera; family Papilionidae; genus Parnassius; species Parnassius apollo. Next base: position 5,602,115 of record CAJQZP010001607.1, on the reverse strand, counting down.
GAAGAGCACCTCCCGCCCTCCCTCAATTGCGTGCACTAATCCCGCCACCACTAGTCCCAGCACCACTACTTCCAACACCACTATTCCAGGAAAGACACACCATCGACTATAATACGACACGTGTTTCGCCTCTACGCGGGGCATCTTGAGGAGATGTAGACTCTACGGCGGCTGACCGCTAAAAGCTTAGATAAGACACATCATTGTATTTAATGAATGCGGATGGTTGCGAATTAGATATTAATCTTTATTAAAAATTGCTTAAATTTATTAGTAGACCAGATTTCTTATTTTAGGTGAAAACTAAGACAGTTTATATATTTAGGTATTATTTATTGCATCGTATATAAAAACCAGTCATAATCCCTTTGCACTGAGCTAGCTACGGAGCAGTCTAATGTATCACCGTACTATTGCGTTAGCCTGAATAAAAAAATATTTTCTTTTTGGTTTAACTGTTAATTTGCAACCCAAATTATATTTAATGTAATATTATACTTTTATAACATTCATTATTGCTCATAAATTCTCTTAACAATTAATTTGTAACTACAACTTAATGATACGTTTGCCAACAAATGTAAGACAATACCTATTAATTTTGTTATGAATTGAATTAATACATATCATAAATCATAACTACTTAATTGTACAGTACGTAGCAGAATGTTAGGATATCGTATAGTTTGTACCATATCGTTAAAGTCAGAAGAGACATCATTTCCATGGTGCTCCTTTTTTACGTGAAATGTACTAAAAGTTTCTGGACCTAAAATTTTAAAAAGTATGTGTATTATACAGTTATAAAAATTGGATACTTTGAGTGTAATATATTTCTAGTGAATGTCAACGTAGTTATCATTTCGAAAATTACTTGCTAAATGTGCGGTGTTGTTACGTGCTTACGTGTAAATATTGTTTAAGGATATATTAAGAACAAGAAAAATTTTGTACTATGATTTTTACAGTTTTCGCCATGGATTGACTCAACAGGGAGTTACTATGCGGCGAAGCATTATGCCGTATGTAATCATATCGATCAGTTAAAAATTTTAACATTAGTAAATCTGCCCTATATTAGGCAACGGGTCTGGCTTGAAGATTCAAAAGCTTTGTTTGAGATCGCGGGAGAGAGCAGCATTCTAAAAACTAGTGTGAAGAATTAAAATCTTAATATATAAAACATTATTATTGTTTGTTCTTATTTTATGCGCTGCCATACCGTTCATCAGATTTCGCTAAAACTTTGTCAACATATCGCTTGCAATTCCGTGAAGGTTATAGGCATAATTGGACCCGGTTGGTGGCACTATTGAGCATATCGTTAGAATGTAATAAAAATATATAAAACACGACGAAGAGCAATCTTTTGTAATGTATTATTTTGATATCGGGTTGATAACTGAAAGGAACTCCAACGAAAAGTAAAATACCGAATGACTAATTTAAGTTTATATAAATATATATTAAGTTTAAGTTATATTCCCTAAAAGTTTAAGTTATAATTTTAACTAACATAAAGATATTAATAAATTTGCAACCATCCGCTAACTAAATACAATGATGTGTCTTACCTGGATTGAAGAGCACCTCTCGTCCTCCCTCAATTGCGTGCACCAATCCCGTCACAACTAATTCCAGCACCACTACTCCAAATATTGATTAAACCAAACTAAATACATAAATACGTAACAAAGCACCTAAATATGTAAAGAAAAGATTGAAAAAAAAAACAAATCATGATAAAATAAACACTTTAGAGAAAAATTCCTTTATGTTGCTGGGAAATTATAAAAAAACGTGTACAAAGTACAAGATATTCCTCGCTTTGGAATACATTTGCGCAATCTTAGTGCAAGAATCCAGTATTCAGTTTTTATTCATATTTTTGCTATATAGATAAACATTTGATGTTGAACCTAGCAGCCACTTTTCTTATTAATCGCGCAGGAACGACTAGCACAGCTAATAAGTTTGCTATTTCGCAAATCGTTGGATTCATCCAAAGCTCAGTTCCTAATATTTGGAAACATGCATAATATATCAATCCTGTGCACAAGAAGGGTCCTACGACTGATGTCAATAACTATAGGCCAATTTTTAAGTTGTGCATCATTTCTACAGTCTTTGAAAAGATGGTTTATGAGCAGGTGTAACCGTTACTCAAATAAAGCATAAGTGAGTCTCAACATGGTTTCTTCAAGGACAGATCTACTGTTTCCAACTTGGTGCTACTTAATTCATCCTTGATGCCATCAAGTTGACGTTGTGTATACAGATTATAGTAACCTTTCTACCGGATTGAACATAATCTACTTTAAAAAAAGCTTCAGTACCTATGTTCGTTTCTGTGGACACCTACTACGGTGGTTCTCCCCTTATATCGACAATCGCTCGCAGGTTATAGTTGTTAAAAATTATATATCAGGTTGAGAATCAATACCGAGTGGCGGACCACCAAGGCTCCTTGCTGGGATCATTACTATATCCTATATTTTCTAACGACATTGAAACCTGCTTTAAATCGTCACGACTACCGTGTTTTGCTAATTATAAATGAAAATATTCTCCACAATCTCATGTCAGGCTGATCTGCTACTTTAGGAAGATCTACTAAGATTGAAGGAACTGTGGTTGCGCCAAAACGCACATTTGGTAGACTATATTAGCTGGTAGTATTATCTTCCTCTTCAATTCCGTCTCCCTTCCTTCACGGGCACGCCTCCAATAGGAGGCTAGACATTGTAGCGTCATTTTGCACGTCCAAAGGGACACGCTGGCCGAAAAGGTCGAAAACACGCCACCGGCCGTCCAGAGTTGTCGACGTGCCGCCGCCGAGCAGTTGGAGCTAGACACTAGATGAGATTGCACCTCTGTGGCAGTCGGCTACAGAACAACCTTGTAGTGACCGCTTTGCATAGTGCAATTTATCGTCTTGCACTAGTGCGAATAATTTGTCGTCGCGCACCACCGCAGCGGCAACGTAGCGCCATCAACCTCAAAGCCGGAGTAAAAGGCCGCCAGAAGATCAACGCCCAAGTAAGTGCATTTTTCCTAGCATGAGCTGTTCTAATTTGTTGCTCCTTCCCCGCAGCAGCTTATGCTCCTGCCCCCGCCGGCCGATATAGTAAATTAGGTCCTAGCAAGTGCATTGCCCAAAAACCGGCTACGTGCTACTTCCGCCAACTTGTTTTGGTTATAGAGAACCATACATATACAGTCCACATATAGTTAGTCTCGCATACAAAATGTTGGGGTCAATATTCCCGGACTCGAATCCGGGACCTTATAGTTTCACCGTTTTCTGGTTCCTTCTCTCCGGATACGAAGGGCAACAGTCACCCCTTAACTATTTAGTGACCATCCGCTTCCAGATTCGAACCCAGGAACCATTAGCATCACCATTTTCTGGTCATTTGCCCGAATTTAAAATTAGCACACCATTTTCCGGTTTATCCGGTTTCTCCAAGCCGGATTCGAAGGGGCAGCCTATGGCCCCACCAAACTTTAATATCAACAATTGATCTAAGCCCATCTAAATGTGCGCTTATTACATATTCACCCAAGCAAAACATGTTTATTTCGGCCAACCATTTAAACCGTTATGAGAGTTACAAAAATAAATTGTTGTGTACGTGATCTAGGGATTTTCCACGACTCTAAATTATTATTCAATACCCAAGTTGACAATAACATAGCTAGGGCATCCAAGGCGTTAAGGTTTTGTCATGCGTACTTCAAAGGAGTTTAATAACATTAAAACAATTAAAATCTTGTACTGTACTTACGTTCGCAGTACTCTCGAATATGCTTCGCAGATCTAGAATCCGATGTACAGTTCACGGATTGAAAGCATCCAACGTGAGTTCATACGATATAACGTACCCATAGAAACTACCGATCCGAAGACTACCTGTTCTTATACAAGCAGCATCATCTGTTACTTCTGACACAGCGTCGTGACATTGCTGACATTGTATTTTCATAAAAAAATCTGTTCTGGCAATGTTGACTGCTATCACAAATATCACTGAGAACGCCTGCAGTGAATTTTAGAACGAATGCATTACTCTACTTACCAGCTTCATCTACTAATTATTAAAGAAATGATTTCATATGGCGGTCTAGAAATAATTTTAATAATTTATGCGAAAACCATGATTTTGATATGTTTTATACTAGCTATGTTTAACTTTTATACTAGCTAGGCAAGAGAGATGGTCGAGTTTTTATTGTCGTAGTTAATTTAAAAAAAAAAAAACAAATACTATGTAGCACGTGTAGTAATAACTAATACTGTTGGTAGTATTCTCACTTATTTCTGCAGCCAAATAGCAGTGCGTGCACTGTTGTGTACCGTTGTGAAGGATATAGGGAGCCAGTATAATTATAGGCTTAAAGGCATTACATCCTATTCCAGGAGATGACTACGCATTTGTAGCTTTCATTGTTTGAAGTTGGTTGCAGGTGGCCGTGGACTGCGGTAGCCACTTACCATCAGGTGTACTGTAAGTCAGTTTGTCACTAGTTTTATAAAAACAATTATCTCGAAAACTGAGTACAAAATGGGAAAATGAAAAAATTTAACATTATCAATTTAACGTAAACGTAACGTAAAAAGAAACGGTTTTATCACTTTATCAAGTAACACGAATAGTTTGATGAATAATGATATTGAAGTAAACACGCTAAAAAACGACTTCAAAAGAATATAAAATGTGACGATATTTTTTTTAATATCTAATCGTTTATGAGATAACAATCAGCAAAAACCACATATTTCCGAAGTTTTTGATAACCCAAAAAATCCTACATGCTTTTTGGATAAAATAAAGCATAAATCTTGGCATTGCTCTATAATAAAAACCAGGGAGTCTCTATCTGATCGTGAAGTTTCATCACAAACGGTTCAAATTTTACGAAGATCAGCCAGAACAGACAGACAGATAGACAAACAAACAAAAATAATTTTGATGTTATTGCGCAAAACGATAATAACTAAAAAAATACCTCCAACGTAGCAGAAATATTGTTGCAGCCGTGATATAATAATTTTACAAAAATGACACTGTAATTGCACGGTTTTTTAGGCCAGGATTAAAAAAAATTATTTAAAGATATAGCTGTCTGTCTTATAGTGTCTTAAATGGTGATTTATATCACAGAATGTTTTTTATAAAATAAAACGTCTTCCCCCTATGTTTATTGCTTAAAAGACCTTATCAATATAGCAAGCAACCCCAAACAAAGAAACTTAGAGATGCTTGTCCAACAAGATGTAAGCTTAATCAATATATGAATAAGATGTAATGCTTGCAATCATACTGGCTCTCTTACCATTCAAACCGGAACGCAGTATAGGTGTATTAGTTGGAAATAGTAAAACTCTTACCTGGTGAAATATTATTAATTAACTGTCACATGTAAACTACGTATAAAATTAGACATAAAATGTTGAAGTTTTAATAGAATCTGTTTCGTAGGACATTTAATCAACATTTTATCAAAGTGTTTAGGCGGCATATTATTATATATTTTTGTCGTAGCCTTTTTTAATTCCATTTACTTTTGTAATTTGTTAGTAGGTTAGGTGAACAAAGGATCATGTAAATAATTTTAACATTGTTCCCCTTATTATATAGATTATTTTAAAATAGTGATCGAAAGTAATGTAGGTACTTTTGTGTTTATATTTAAATATAAAATTGTGAATAAATTCACTAGGAAGTTCTAAGCACCATTATACACCATTATGCAGCAGATATATTTTATTGATTAATAGGCGTATAGAACTAGCAAAGTTACAGACTATGGGTCATTCTATCTTACTCCTGAAAGGTGAGATAGTATCTCTTGTATTCTTGTGACAATGGCTACTTATCATCAGAGGGATTGTTATCTCGTTTGTTACTTCATTATTATAAAAGAACTTTATTATTTCATCAGAGATCGTTGCACATTTTATCAAATTGCTAAAAGTATTCTATTTGTTTATTTCCGTATAAATCACACAGCTGCTCTTGCTAGCTGAAGATATTATAAGTAAATATTATTTGAAGAAAACTCTACAAGCAAAATAAACTTAATGTAAATGAAAATTTTGTAATTTCTAGAAATTAATAATATCAAAATCTAATGTTCATATGACCATTAAGTTAGAAATTTGAAATTGGAAATTCCAATTCCAATATTATTGAAATTTACAAAGTTCATGAAGATTAAGGATGTATATTCGCTAGTTATTGCGCGGGAGGCGGGACTCACTTATGCCGATGCCGATGCCGAAGGTGGAGACGACTTTCTTGACGAAGTTGAGCGTATGCGGCGTGACGGTGGCGTCGGCCACGGCGGCGCGGTGGTGGAACGCCACCACGTGGCACTTGGCCAGCCCCGCGCGCAGCTGCCGCAGCACCTCCTCGTACCAGTTCTCGCGGAACCACACCATCTGCGCACCACACATAGCACCTTAAAATTCCAATTCCCTAATGTTCCACGCATTAGGCCATTCAAATAAAATTTTTTTGTATTTGTGATTAAATTTTTATTATTATATATCATACTTTGTTTCTTCATATTCTTTCATTTTCATCCCATTCTGAGCTATGTTCAAAATTTTATACGTAGTAGAGCCACGCTGTAGCTACATATTATGGTGGTAGCATGAATGGGTCAGCTAGACCGGGGAAGGACCACACTCTCACAGAATACCAGCGTAAAATAGCAGATCAATGCTGCTGTGTTACATACAGTGAGTGCAGAGATCCGGAGACCTTTTTTTACTAGAAACGAGGCATTCCATCTTAGTCCACAGGGGTGACAACGCATCTGCGTTTTCATTCTTAATCGAAGATAAATGTTGTCTATGGGCCACAGCATCCACTTACCATCAGGTGGAATGTGTGCTCGTTTGTCACCCATATTCTATAATTTAAAAAAAATTCAAGTGTAACTCAGCGGGAAGTTAATTTTAAATTAATTACTAAATTCGAACCAAACAAATACAAACGAAAGCGAGTTCATACGAGTGCAAAAAATTGGTAATAAAAAGGGCGTTTTTATAAGCACTCTTTTACGCTAATGTTAAAAATTATATTTATTCTGAAATAAAGTTATAAATAAAATTAGACCCAATGAATAATACAACTGCTATTTTAAACAATATTCAATTAGAATTAAACGATGTGCCCAGTGGCGAAGCTAGGGCTCCAAAATTTGGAGTCCAAATTAGGGCAAGACCAAGATATGGTTTTGTTGTTTTTAGCAGTTTTATAAAAATACACCGATCTTGATCTGTCTCCACTCTTCAGTTTCATATTCAGTGCTGCCAAGAACGTTTTTAACACACAGAAGGCGTACTACTGCTAGAAAGACTGTATGACATATCATCAATTGCATACCTTCGGCGGCTTTGAAAAAAACCGTTTGGGTTTGCTTGAGCGAAAGAAAAAGATATTTACATACAATACATGAATGAAAGAAAAGCATTAACAAAGTACAAACTACATATGTACAAAATTAAAAAGGGGCGCCTGGCAGATGTGAAATATCGAAATAATTCTGTTTAAGTTATATGCATAGAAGAACAGATTACGACATGTATTAGATATGGTATAATGAAAAGATAAAGCATTACAACTTTTCTCCGTAAAATTATGATTGTTTATTATATATTTATTCATTTTAAATTTTAATAAACCGTACAAAATGATATTTTAACTCATATAGTAATATAAATATAAAATTATTAAATTAGCTGATAGCCGTGTTTGTGTCATCTAGCGTATTCTTTACGTACCACCGTGAGAGTCAATCAATTTTCAAAGTAAATTTTAAATACAGTTAAAAATGTATAATGGATTAAGAGACCACTCTTTTATTTACTAGGACTAAATATATACTCTTATAGAACCCCCACCTATGAAGATATAAAAGCTTAATCATGTTAAGCGTAAGAAATAAAGAAAAAGAAAAGACTAAGCTTGTGAGTGTGCGTGCTTGCGTGTAGGCATCTTTATGTATGTAAGAAATGTACCGTAGAAGTGGGTTTACCTGGTCGACGATTCCCTCGAGTGAGGAGAGCACGGTGGGGTGTATCTCACGCTGCAGCTGCATGATCTTGGAGCAGCGCCACATGGGTAGCGTCGCCTTGATGGGGCCCGCCTCGCCCGCCGCCTCGCCCCCGCCGCGCCCGCCCTCAACACATACGCGACATACATTATAATTAACGTGCTATGACCATATTATAGTTGTAGTCCTTATAAATAGGCTCGACTAGAGAAGGATCAAGCTCCCACAGAGTAGCAGCGTTAAGGCAGCATAATGCTACTGACGGTAAGTGACGAGAACCAGAAACTATTTTACTGGCAACTAATTTTCTAAATATATTGCGGTCCCCCACTAGATGGAGTGACGACCTGGTAAGACATACAGGAACTCGATGGATGCAGGTAGCTCAGGACTATCGTTTGTGGCATTCTTTGGACCTATGTTCAGCAGTGAACTAGAAGGGATGTAATGATGATAATGGTTAAGTCTCCATTCTCCAGTGTCAACATTTGTATTTTATTCTTAATCGTGGATAGATGTAGGTGTATATGAGGAACAACGTCTACTTTCCATATGGTAAACTAAAGAAAAAATTGCTTTTGTCACCGGCCTGCAAAGACTGGCAACTATGCAAAATACCCCACACTAAAGGCTTCGCACAATATACATGTTGGAGGAAGTAGTCTGAATCAAGTTGATTGCTGGTTTTCATCGCGTGATAACGATTGTTCTCAAAAATAATGCTCTGTTAAATATTTATTTTATTTTATTCGATTTGTTAGATTTTGTTATTGTGTAGAATCTTATTTAATTTCATTAAAGTTACTGTATTGTACTTCATACATGTTACGACCAATCAGAGCAAGAGGGTAAGCCGCGAGTGAGGTCGATTTTGACGGTTACCGCACGATTAGACTTTTTTGTGTTTGTGGATCGTGGTGGGGGATGAGTCGCTCGCGTCCGTAGGCTTCGACCACCTAACCTTAGGCCCACCCTACACGTGTCCCCCGGGTGGTGCTAAACGAGCGACAAAGCCGATAAAATAGACTCGGCTCCTCGCCGTATGGTAGCGGCGTAAAATCTACCACCAACCCTTGTTCGCACCATGACTCAAGAAATAAAAGAAATGGCCCCGAGTTCCCGGCGCCCTTTAAATGGGGCAGGGGTGCGAAGAATCTCCGGGAGAAAAACCGGCGACGAGGTTCGCCACCCGTCACGTTCTGTCTCCCGGAGGGGCGAAAAGTGGATTGCGGAAATTATATTGCGGTCCCCCACTAGATGGAGTGACGACCTGGTAAGACATACAGGAACTCGATGGATGCAGGTAGCTCAGGACTATCGTTTGTGGCATTCTTTGGACCTATGTTCAGCAGTGAACTAGAAGGGATGTAATGATGATAATGGTTAAGTCTCCATTCTCCAGTGTCAACATTTGTATTTTATTCTTAATCGTGGATAGATGTAGGTGTATATGAGGAACAACGTCTACTTTCCATATGGTAAACTAAAGAAAAAATTGCTTTTGTCACCGGCCTGCAAAGACTGGCAACTATGCAAAATACCCCACACTAAAGGCTTCGCACAATATACATGTTGGAGGAAGTAGTCTGAATCAAGTTGATTGCTGGTTTTCATCGCGTGATAACGATTGTTCTCAAAAATAATGCTCTGTTAAATATTTATTTTATTTTATTCGATTTGTTAGATTTTGTTATTGTGTAGAATCTTATTTAATTTCATTAAAGTTACTGTATTGTACTTCATACATGTTACGACCAATCAGAGCAAGAGGGTAAGCCGCGAGTGAGGTCGATTTTGACGGTTACCGCACGATTAGACTTTTTTGTGTTTGTGGATCGTGGTGGGGGATGAGTCGCTCGCGTCCGTAGGCTTCGACCACCTAACCTTAGGCCCACCCTACACGTGTCCCCCGGGTGGTGCTAAACGAGCGACAAAGCCGATAAAATAGACTCGGCTCCTCGCCGTATGGTAGCGGCGTAAAATCTACCACCAACCCTTGTTCGCACCATGACTCAAGAAATAAAAGAAATGGCCCCGAGTTCCCGGCGCCCTTTAAATGGGGCAGGGGTGCGAAGAATCTCCGGGAGAAAAACCGGCGACGAGGTTCGCCACCCGTCACGTTCTGTCTCCCGGAGGGGCGAAAAGTGGATTGCGGAAACCCGTCTGGCTACGCTGAATGTATGTGGAGGAATGAATGATAAGATGGATGAAGTATGCGAAATGATGAATGACAGAGGAATAGATGTGTTATGTGTGAATGAGACGAAACGAAAGGGAAAGGATGCCACTGCACATGGCACGTATACCGCGTATTGGTCTGGTGTAGGCGAGACCGAACGGGCATGCCAGGGAGTCGGTTTCATCCTTTCAGAAAGAATGGGTCAATGTGTGAAAGAGTATGAATGTGTAAGCCCGAGACTGCTATGGATACGAATGAAAGTGGGCTTAAAGAAGCTGTTCCTGCTAGGGGTGTACGCCCCAGACATGTCTAAGCCCACTTACATCCGAGAGCAGTTTTGGGACATGGTAAGGATGGTGTTGACAAAATGTAAGGAAAATGAAAATATTATTATGTTAGGAGACTTTAATGGAAGGGTTGGGGTGAAGAGGTCTGGTTATGAAAGGATATTGGGAACGTTTGGTGATGAAAGTATAAATGAGAATGGTGAAGACCTCCTCACCGTATGTGCGGAAAAGAATCTTTTTGTGACGAATACTTTTTTTCGTCATAAGAAGATTCACATGTATACATGGGAAAGAGGTGATGATAGAAGCATGATAGATTTCGTAATTGTGGATGAAAGAATGAGGAGCGCAGTCGTAGATACAAGGGTTTACCGGGGGTCCAACGTAGGGACGGATCATTACTTGGTATTATGTCGAATTAATGGTCTTTTCAAGCGTTGGCGGCATCGGACATCTGTATCTACCACTGCGTTACAGCGTATAAGAATAGAGAAGTTACAAGATGAAGATGTGATAGAGAAGTATAAATGTAGACTGAGAGAAAATATTAGATGTTTGAATGAGTTGTGTATGAATGATTTAGACTTGAATACTGTGTGGGATAATATTAAGAAAGGTTTGGTGGATACCGCCACCGAAGTATGCGGTGTAAGTAAGAGAACAAATGAAAGGAAAAGTAATACGTTATGGTGGGATGATGAGGTACGGGTGGAAGTTGAATCAAAGAAGAAAGCATGGTTAGATTTACTAGCAACCAAAGCTGATAATTCTTCTGGTATGAATGATGAGATTGAAAGAAAAAAGGCAGAATTTAGACGTCTAAATAAGAGAGTAAAAGAAGTTGTTGAAAGGAAAAAGAAAGAAAGAACGGATAAGAATGATAGAAGGATATCTGATAATTTCCAGGCTAACATAAAAATGTTCTGGAAACTCGTAAGAACTGCCAGGGGAAATACAAAACAGCCTATAATAAATGCTATAAGAGACGAGAATGGATGTATTCTGAATGATGAAGTTTCGAATTTAAACAGATGGAAGGAATACTTTGAAAGCGTGTTTATGAGTGAAGAGTCGTATGAATTAAATGAACTAGAAATTCCGAAAGAAGTGGAAAGGGGTATGGAGATAAGTGTAGATGAAATAATGAAAGCAATGAAAAGCATGAAAGCAGGTAAGGCAGCTGGATATGATAGAGTATCACTCGAGATGCTAAGGGCTGGAGAGGGAGTGGTGGCAGGCCTGCTGTACACCTTGTTTAATTTATGTTGGGAATTAAAACGGGTACCGGATGACTGGTGTAAAGCAGTTATAGTACCAATATATAAAGGAAAAGGGTCACAGCAGGACTGCAAAAACTACCGCGGTATCAGCTTGCTTAGTATTGTGGGTAAACTGTATGCTAAGGTGTTAATTGAAAGAGTTATGAAAGAAACTGATGGAAAAATTTGGGATGTGCAAGCGGGTTTTAGAAAGGGAATGGGGTGTACAGATCAAGTCTTTTCCATGCGCATGATTGCGGAGAAGTTTTTGGCCAAAAACCAGAAAGTTTTTTGTGCGTTCATGGACTTGGAAAAGGCTTATGACAGAGTGGACAGGAATGTGTTATGGCAAACACTGAACTCATATGGGTTGAGCGCTGGTTTGATACAGGCATTAAGGTCTCTTTATAGGGACTCTAGTGCTTGTGTCAGGATCAATGGGGTCTACTCGGACTGGTTTGGCATCCAAAAAGGTGTCTGACAGGGCTGTGTGGCTTCCCCTTGGCTGTTCAACCTATTTATGGACCGGTGTTTGCAAACTTTGAAAGATGAAGAATGTGGGTTAAGAATGGGCGAGTTAACCGTCAAATGCCTTTTGTATGCCGATGATCAAGTCATACTTGCGTCATCGGCGGCAGAGTTGCAAATGATGGTTACATTAATGAACTGGGAATTAAAAGAAAGGGGAATGAAAGTGAACGCAAGTAAGACGAAAGTGATGGTTTTTGAAAGAGAAGAAAGCAAAACGGTATGTGAAATAAGAATAGAAGGAGAGTTGATTGAGCAAGTGGATGAGTTTGTGTATTTGGGATGTGTATTTAACCCTTAATTACTCGCGTCCATATAGTTACACTTACGCTCGCGTGGGGAATATATAACCCCAATTGTAAAGGTACAATAAAACATATTTTTAATGACATACTTTTTTTTTATTATAAAAATTTGAAAGAGGCAACATTGTTCTAAATTGTAATAGTATCCTTAAAAACTTTTAAAGATATGAAACTTTAAATTTAGGAACTTTTTAATCAATACATTTATCACATATCATAGTGGAATGGTCGTGACAAACTTGCTGGTGGCATTTGGCACACATAAATCTTATTTTTTTATCCTTCAACCTTGGACAGATATGGCACCTTTTATAAGTTGTCGATGGACCACCTCTGGAAGTGGGGCTAGGATCCTGAACTTGAGCATTTCTTTTTAACCGTTTTTGTACGGCCCTAGGCAGTTGTGGTATAGTTGCTCGAGTTTGTTGGCGAGCCTTTACCAAATCAACTGCAAGATGCTTCAAAAACTCCCTTCTTGATATTCCGTGGTCAATTTTATTTTTAAAAATGACATATGCATTGATACCAGCAACGTTGAGAAGGTGATAAAATATAACCATAGGCCATCTCTTTGTACGTCTGCCGACGTTATAGTTAGCACACATTTGGTCGTTGGTATCTACGCCACCTTTCGTGCGATTGTAGTACAAAATAATTTCCGGTTTCTTCTTTTCACTTTCAACTATTTTATTGTCATGATGCATTGACGAAATCAGCAGTACAGCTTTAGATTTTTTTGGAACGTAAGAGCAAAGTGTTACGTCTTCTTGGAAACCAAACAGACTGGAATGCTCAGCTCGTGTTCGTTTGGGCTGGAAGCAAGTTGGAATTTCCGGCTTATTCTTGCGAATAGTTCCAACCATAGTAAGCTGGTGATCTTTTAGAAGCGTATTTGTAAGAGGGACGCTAGTGAACCAGTTGTCCATCGTAACGTTTCGACCAGTACCCCAGATGGGTTCTGTCATGCGCTTTACCAAACTTACTGTATCATTAGGCATTCGATATGGACCCTCAGGTTGTACTCCAGCATAAATTTCAAATTTCAGTAAATAAAATGTTGCCGAGTCTACGAGTGCATAATGCTTTATGCCGTACTTCGTGGGTTTGTTGGGCATATAAACAACACCAGAAAATCTTCCTCGAAAGGCAGGTAATTGTTCATCTAGGGTGACATTTTCAGATGCAGAGTAATTATTGATGAAATTATTATTCATCAAATCAGTGAACTCTCTGACTGCTGCTAGTTTGTCTGTCTTTTGCCTTTCAGATCTAGTATTTTTGTCATCAAAACGAACACATCTTGATATAAAAAGAAATCTGTTGAATGACATTGTGTTTTGAAAAAACTCGATGCCTGTTCCATCGGTAGCCCACAGATCTTTGAAGTTCAAGTGAGATGAACGCAGCACACCAGACATGTAAAGCAAACCTAGGTAAGCCAAAAGTTCTTCGTATTCTAGGAATTTGCAATCACGTTCGCGTTGCAATTTTCCTTGTATCGATTTTATGTAATCGTTGGTCTGTTGCAGTACTAAATTGACAGTATCCATTGAAAACATACAAAAGAATGCTTCTGACATTGTATGTATCTCCTTGGCTGCTCCCTTAGGTCCTGGTGTTTCCCTCATAATATTGTGTCTACGAACTCGAACGCTAGTACGCGGCGGCTCTTTTGCCCACTTTGTGCATTTCTTTTTTGATAAATAAAAGCTATCAGAATCTTTACTTGCGTGTCTACTCAGCGGTTCATTATCGTCATCACTCCATTCTAACTCGGTTTCATGGGCACTTTCTTCAGATTCTGAGTTGTGGTCACTCTGGATCACTTCATCGTCTCCCTCATCTTCATCGGGACTATCTATGATGCTTTCTTCGTCGTCTTCTAATATACGCTCAAGAATCTGGTAGTTAGAAAGACGCTTACTTGCCATTTTAGGTGTTATAACCTAAAAAAAGAACAGAAAACAAAGATAAGTAAAAAAACCTAACCATTTAGTATCTGTACTGCACATTAAAAAATAAAAATACTCACTCGTCCAAAAAAAGTTGCACGAATATTCGCGTGGGGCAATATATACCCCAGACACGATCTCCTGACACAACCACACGACACGGAGCGGCGCTCGTGACTGATTCGCGGCGGGGGGAGGTATTTAGGCAGCTACTAAGAACGGCATGGAGGTAACTTTAAAAATGGCGGAGATACGACGCTTCAAATACGCCGTGGGGTTAAATATACCCCACGCGAGTAATTAAGGGTTAACAGGGATGGTAGATATGATAGGGATATAGAACGACGAGTAAATGCAGGGAATAGAGTGAATGGGGCACTACAATCTATTATGAAGAACCAGAATTTGTCAAAACAGGCACGTATGGTAATTCATAATGCTGTGTTAGTCCCTACTTTAATGTATGGTAATGAAAGCTGGGTGTGGCAGAAGAAGCACGAAAGTAGAATAAATGCTGTAGAAATGCGGTCTTTAAGGAATATGCTAGGGTGTAATCTGAATGACAGGGTGAGAAATTGCGTGATAAGAGATAAATGTGGTATGCAAGATGATGTTGTGACCAGGATTAAGAAAGGAATGCTTCGGTGGTTTGGTCACGTAGAAAGAATGAATGAGGAAAGAGTGACAAAGCAAATTTATATGGCAGATGTGAATGGCCGAGTCGGGAAGGGACGCCCTAGGAAAAAGTTTATCGACCAAATTGGCGATATTTTGAAAATGGGCCACGTTAGAAGTACCCTTAACCGACGAGCATGTATGCGTAGATATATGGATGTAAAGGAGGCGAAAGAGGTATGTCAGGATCGTGCCAAATGGAAGTCCGTAGTCTCTGCCTACCCCTCTGGGTGACAGGCGTGAGTGTTTATGTTTTTATGTGTGTGGATCGTGGTGAAGATTCATTCTTTTTTTGGTGCTCGTACGGTGAAGTCATGAGATCGGTGTCGCGAACCTTCTGCTCGGACTTTATTTATATTAAACGTTTTTAATTTAAAATAAGTGATTGCAAAATAGTAATTCCTTTAGTGACTTTCAAAATTGTTAAACCTTAATTAAATTGTACAAAAACAGTAAATACTTTGTTTTGTGCTCGCATTCAAGCCTGATGACGCCCACTAAACCCGTGGCCACACATGACCATGTCGAGGAGAATTGTGATTCTCCGACATACATATAAGGGAAGGCCAGCAGTGAAACTTTGATGCGATGTAATTAATGGTGTCTTAGATAATAATAAAGTGACAGACACTTACAGCAGCAGCAGCGCCCTGCTGATGAGGTAGATGCGCGGCTAAGTTCTCGGCGCTCTTATGTCTCTCACGTTGCTCGATCTTGAGTGTCAAGTATAATGTGCGAATCGGGAAATATACCGCTTGCGGATATAGGCGCCCCACCTGTTTATTTTTCAGAAAAATTACATTTTCATAGAATCTTAAAAGTACTAACTAAACTAAACTATTTTCATTCTAGGAGAAATTTTTATTTTACCTAGTTGTTTTGTTTCACATAACACGGACATGCTATTTTCTTGCCCGTGACACAAGAGTATTAGGGATGTATGATAATAATTTTGGTCCTTCGAACCGGACAAAAATATGGAATACTAGTTCATAACATTCAAATGACTATAAATACTACATAAGCTTTACTCACATGGCTAAGAAGGTTCAGAATAACGTTGCCGTCGTACTGCACAAGGCAGGCAAGCAGCTGCGGTATCCACGGAAGCCACTGCACAGGGGGGACTCCTACTGAATACTTATCTAGTGCCTCAGCTAGACTGTTTTTGTCGTCGTCGAAACTCAACATCCACAAAACCTAAGGCAAACATTTAAAAAAAGAATAAGTGACATATAGACATATAGATAGTTACATTATATTTATAACATAATGTGTTACTTAAATTATGAAGCATAATCATTAGTAAGACATGTCTCCTTTTTTATGGATAGTTGTACAAAGTATCACACAGCACCAGCCTTTTAAGTTTAGAGTTGGATATTTTATTTTGCAAAAATACGACACGCAATATTTATACATAATTATCAATTTTTCAGTGCTTAAGTCAAAGAAGAATTGCAATTATACATTCGTCGACATTGATTTAAAATATTTAAAAAAGTCACTTACCTTGGCGCAGTATTTTCTCGATTTTGATTCATTCTGATGTCGACAAGCGTGCAAGAAACAAGTCATTGCTGATACTCCAACAGTAATCTGTCGCGGATCTCTTATAAATATTTGTTCCAAATAGTCACCCCAGAGAGCCCATGCCTTCACCAGCGTATCATGCAATTGTACAGCCGCCGCGAAGGCTTTGTTCGCATCTTCAGAACGTCCTAATTGAGCTAAAAGGAGACCTTTAAACGCATAAAACTCAGCAGTCATCTCTTTTGTGAAATATTTGAAGTTGGTAGATTCAATCATCTCTAAACCCTCCGTTAATTCATCTTTTCCTTCTGTCCACGACATTTGAATATGGCATTTCACTTGCTGTCGTATTTTCTGGAAGCAGTCTACTATTGGAACACTCGGTATGGTGTATATTCGATGTAACGAGTCAAGGCATACGCCAGACAGATTATGCTTTCTTGCTATTTTTGCGAAATGAATTATTGCCTGAAATAGGATAAACAATTACATTAATTAATATTATATAGTTTAAGCTAATTATTTCTTAAGTTATATATTGTAATTGTTTGTAAAGAGCGAGTCACCCAAAAATGATATTATAATCTTTTTCACATAACATGGTTAAAGTGGTATAGATTTGAAGTTTTTAGACATGTAGTAATAATAAAAACGAAAAAAAAGTCCATTGTATATCTTATCAAGATTTAAAAAATAGAGAATCAATTTTACGATAATAAATTATGATTAAAAAAAATGGAATTTCTTATCCAATATACAATATGTTCGTAATTAACGCACTTTGAAAAAGTAGTTTGTTCAGAATCGTTTACTGAATCGATTCCTATCATTATTAATATAGGTAATTTTTTATCCCAAAAATAATTAAAACTACGTAAATTACAGTCACACTAAATCTGTACAGTTAAAACAAATTGAAATGGACCGTAACTTAAGGCAATAAGACTTTTAAGAGTGCAGTTTTATTTGTATTATTACTAATTCTATCATTCAATAAAAATAAAGAAAAATGAACTTTATTTCAAGCGTGTTAGTCTTTGCGTTCGTGGATTTGTACTGTGACCACAACATTCTTCCGGAATTAGTATAACTAATTTGATAAATAATCATTGCATAAAAACGTTTAACTAAAAATTCAGTGTATGTATTATGATTATAACATAATATACTAATTGGGGAGTCTGAGGGTGTGCATTAATTACGTTACATATTGTATAAAAAATAATGTTTGTTTGTTCGTATTTTATACGCTGCCATGCCGTTCATCAGATTTAGATAATACTTTGTCAACTTATTGCTCGCGCGAAGGTTACAGGCATAGTACAACTAACTTACAGTAGGTGGTTCGCGTATCGTACTGACAATTTTTTTGGAAGTTATATGTATATCATTCAATTTAAATTAATGTATATGATAATACATCTTAATATCCTATTTAAACAACATAACTCTTCCAAATTTAAAACAATATTTATACAATTATTTCTTTCACGGCTGCAACACGCTCGGAACCAGATAGTTTATTTATATAATCCATTATTCAATAGACGAGTAGCCTGATATATCACTTAATTCGTCACTTTTTCGTGTCAAGCGTTGCTGCATGCAAATTATTTCAAAAATGGTAAGTTGTGCAATAATTACGTGTCGAAAGAACATAGATTATATTCTACATCCAGTAAGTCCTAAACTATTTATATTTTGTGAATATTAGAAACAAAAATAAAGAAATATTTATGTATCAAAAACATTAATCAAAAGTCTAAAATTTGTTTGTAGTAGTGATAACTGATAATACGACGTAATTGCTTATATGTGTGCTCCCGGCGACGCCGATCCTCGTATAAAATAAGGTTGACAGCCATTCTATTGTGTATTATAGTATTCTATGGTATAACACGACTCCTCCTACAACTTTTTCATTTTTGTTTACGTAAAAAGTAGACCTGTACAAAATAGAAGAAAAATCTAACGTGCTTGTTTCAAAAGATTAAGTAAAAAATATAAAGATAAATTATTGTTACACACATGACATAATTTTTAAACTAATTGCCTTTCAGTAAGTCGAAATCAGTACAACAATGGCATTGTATACAATTGATAGTGGTAGGGTGGAAGTCTTAGGACTTCTTAAATACTTCTTAGGACTTTGGTCATTTCGTTTAATGTCTAAGGGTGTTTTGGGGCTTTAGAATTTACTCTGGCTCTATTAACTCCACCTTTCATTTTGTTTCATTCGGCTTCTACTTTGATAGCTTAGTGCCAGTTCTTATTTTATGAAGTTGATTTGTTTAGTTAAGCGAAGTGGTACGAAAAACTACATCGTGAAAACTCCGCATTCATGTCTTCTTAGTACTTGTACGAGCATGTAATGCAACGTACAATTGTTAAGTCATCATTTCACAACTTGACCTCTTTTACATATTTCCGCGGCACAGGTATTTTAAAATCAGTTCGCCGATAGCCATCAAGAGCGCTACGCGTACTCATTATCAGTAGTTCTAGCCTTTTAATTTGTATACTTGTCCATAATATATTTTATCAAACTTATCAAGCGTTATCAGTTTATCATCCCCTTAGTGTCGGTACTACCCCGAACAGTACTTTCCTGTCTTTTTTACTTTAAATGCCAAAATGCCATTTTATTTAAAACCTAGAAGTATCGGCGTGTCAAATTATTAATCCCACTCTTTTTTTTAAGGCACTTTGGTCGAGGAGAACTGTGTCATCGGTCCTTGTATACCATCCGTGTGATAGGCACTTAAACAAAATTTCGTCTAAAAAACTTTTATCTTTAAGGTTACAGTATCAACCCTTACGTACAGAAAAAAGTCTTCAAGCGATTTTATTCATTTAATTAAACAATTTATGCATTAAAACAATTTCTATGGGATAATTTCTAAAACAACCGTTCCAGTGCACGCACAAAGTAAAATTGTTTATATTTTATGGCTGATTACTAATGATCGGCGTAAGTAGTACCTTTTGGGCCGATGAACTTGAATGATAATGTTATAGGGACATACCCCAGGATTCCCGGGAACATTATTCTGTATATCGTTTGTTAAAAGAAGTCAAACTGTTTCGTAAGTAATCACATTGTCTGTAGTTCATTCGCTCATATGTAATATAAAAGTGAAACTGAATCTTTTTATTATATCCTTTTAGACACCATTGTTAATTAAAATAATTTGTAAATTATGAAGAATACAAAATGAAAATAAATTTAAAAAATTTAGGCCTACTTCTTGATTTTATTATGCAATTTACACAGATGGAAAGTTTTATTTATTTTTATTTATTAATTATTTACTTGGAAAACTTACAGCTAATATACAAAAATAATATAATTATAACAAAAATGAAGGCCATTTATAAGTTTTCACTTATATAATACTTTAATAAACAAGATTGTGTCAAAAGAAAAGAAATTGTTAGAAAGTGAACGCCTAAGTTGGGGAACGCTAGAATGAAATAAGTCAATATCCACGTTGTGAATATGTGCTGCAGCATTAAAAAATTTGCATGATCGAATAAAAGTAGTAAGTAAAGTTACAGCCTATATACGTCCCACTGCTGGGCTCAGGCCTCCCCTCATTTCTGAGAGGGTTTAGGGCAAGGAAGTGTCCGCCGCGCTGCCCAAATGCGTGTTGACGAACTTCACAAGTCTTCGAAATATTTTTTTATTTCTCAGACATGCAGGTTTCCTCACGATGTTTTCCTTCATCGCCGAGCACGTGGTAAATCAGCACTTAAAATTGCAATTAACAATTTCATTGGTGCCGGCGGGGATCGAACCCGGGTTACTCTCGCGTTCTGTTATATTTACAGCGAGCGTTAACCACTGAGCTACCACGGCTCCATGATCGAATAATAAAAGAGTTTTGTCTATAATTACTTTTCACGTATGGTACCGATAAAAGTATAGGTTTCCGCAAGTTAGATGATGAGGTACGTAAACCTATTTTACCCAGTAGTTCTGGGCAATCAACACCACCATTAACAATTTTAGAGAGGAAAGAGAGATCTGCCTCGCTTATATAAAGGTAAGATATGAATTTTTTTACATCGAAGAGTATAGTTGGGTATAAACTTTTTTGATTTAAATTGAAGAAAACGCAAAAATCTTTTTTGTATATGCTCTATCCTATCAACGTATAGATTATATTTAGGATTCCAAATTTCAGAGGCATATTCCAAGTGGCTGCGTACAAAAGCACAATAAAGAATTTTGAAAGTTTTTATACTTTTAAAATCTGCCGATTATCTTAATATAAAACCTAGCGCTTTGTTAGCCTTTGAAACAATATCATCAACGTGATTGTCAAACAGCAATTTTGAGTCAAAGGTAACACCTAGATCTCTGAAAGTACTGTACTTCTATTTAGAGCAGTATGGTGTAATTTATAATTATATATTATAGGATTAGGTTTACGAGTAAATGAGCAGATAAAACATTTAGAAACATTAAGATCAAGTTTATTGTTAAAACAATACGCTTCTAAATTATAGAGATCCTTTTGAAGGCTACAACAACTTTCCAAATCTGTAATAGGACATAAGATTTTCATATCGTCAGCGTAAAGAATAATTTTGGAACTTTTATAACACGTATCGATATCATTGATAAAAATTAAGAAGAGCAAAGGACCTAATATGGATCCTTGCGGTACGCCAGACGATATATGGATTGTAGAGAAACGATATCCACCAAGGACGACAGATTGACTTCGATTTCTGATATATGACGTAAACCATCTGAACAAATCACCTCTGATACCCATTGTAAGGAGTTTACGTAAAAGAATTAAATGATCAATAAAAAGTTACTAAGATAGAATCTCGACCAACCCATAAACATTCTTTAAATTAGAAGCCCAGTCCTCACCTCACTCGCGATGAGCTACAAAAGCACGAGGGAAAGGGATGAATTAAGTGACCAATACAATATGTGCATAAAGCTGAATAGGTATTTATATACGAATTCATAAAATAGTTTTCAATAAAAAACCGGTTTAATAAAATAAATAAATAATATATTTGCCGGGACACAGTAGGCATATCCATGTTAGGATAATAGTTACTTAATGCCAGGAATAGCACTACACACGCCAATCACTATTGATTATTTACATAGAATTTAAAACAATATTCATAGACTTTAGATAATTTTCTGGAATGAACTAAAATAGAATAAATCGAACGTCACCATACCCATGCCTTGTGAAATAGACTTTAGTTTTGGTAAGGTGTTGAATACAATTTAAATAAGCATTATAGGACCGCATACACAACTATCCGTATATTTAATGCAAAAAGTGTAAACCCGAAAAAGGTATGTGTCATTTACCTTTTAGGGTGAAATTATTTATGGATCATGACTCACGAATATCAATTGCCGTATTGAGCATTTAAAACGCACCTGTGCGCTAGCGTGTACGCCTAGCATGCTGTGGTTAGAGGCGTGGTCCGTCTGCGAGTCGTAGTGGGAGGCGATGAACTGGTAGTGGTGCTGTCGCCAGGTGAATATGGCGCCCCAGTGCGACAGCGGGTCGGCCACCACTGGAAGCCGATTGCGCCACGTTTTCACGATCGCCTTCATGTCGTGCAGCGACGTTGGTCGGCTGTGAAGGAGTCCCTGTCAAACAACTTAATTATCATTTGCTTGTACCTACGTTTTTTAATTTTTAAAAATGAAAAGATAGTCTGTTAAGATTTATAGAGAAAATTTTTCATATTTTAGTGTTAGAAGATGTAAAAGGCAATTACGCGGTTCAAAGTTACGTACGGTGTGTATCTGCGCGGCTGCGCGGCGCGGAGCAGCGGCAGGTGCGCGTGCGACACGACACGCGGCAGGCGGCGATACTCGCGCAGCGCTGCTGTACCGAGGTACGTAGGTACGTAGATACGTACGGTGTGTATCTGCGCGGCCTCGCTGACCTCCATGAGCTGCTGCGCGGCGCTGAGCAGCGGCAGGTGCGCGTGCGACACGACACGCGGCAGCCGGCGCCACTCGCGCAGCGCTGCTGTACCGAGGTACGTAGGTACGTACACGCGGCGCCACTCGGGCAGCGCTGCGGTACCGAGGTACGTAGGTACGTAGATACGTACGGTGTGTATCTGCACGTCCTCGCTGAGCTCCATGAGCTGCTGCGCGGCGCGGAGCAGCGGCAGGTGCGCGTGCGACACTACACGCGGCAGGCGGCGCCACTCGCGCAGCGCTGCGGTACCGAGGTACGTAGGTACGTAGATACGTACGGTGTGCATCTGCGCGGCCTCGCTGAGCTCCATGAGCTGCTGCGCGGCGCGGAGCAGCGACAGGTGCGCGCGCGACACGACACGCGGCAGGCGGCGCCGCTCGCGCAGCGCTGCTGTACCGAGGTACGTAGGTACGTAGATACGTACGGTGTTTATCTGGGCGGCCTCGCTGAGCTCCATGAGCTGCTGCGCGGCGCGGAGCAGCGGCAGGTGCGCGTGCGACACGACACGCGGCAGGCGGCGCCACTCGCGCAGCGCTGCGGTACCGAGGTACGTAGGTACGTAGATACGTACGTGTGTATCTGCGCGGCCTCGCTGAGCTCCATGAGCTGCTGCGCGGCGCGGAGCAGCGGCAGGTGCGCGTGCTACACGACACGCGGCAGGCGGCGCCACTCGCGCAGCGCTGCGATACCGAGGTACGTAGGTACGTAGATACGTACGGTGTGTATCTGCGCGGCCTCGCTAAGCTCCATGAGCTGCTGCGCGGCGCGGAGCAGCGTCAGGTGCGCGTGCGACACGACACGCGGCAGGCGGCGCCACTCGCGCAGCGCTGCGGTACCGAGGTACGTAGGTACGTAGATACGTACGGTGTGTATCTGCGCGGCCTCGCTGAGCTCCATGAGCTGCTGCGCGGCGCGGAGCAGCGGCAGGTGCGCGTGCGACACAACACGCGGCAGGCGGCGCCACTCGCGCAGCGCTGCGGTACCGAGGTACGTAGGTACGGAGATACGTACGGTGTGTATCTGCGCGGCCTCGCTGAGCTCCATGAGCTGCTGCGCGGCGCGGAGCAGCGGCAGGTGCGCGTGCGACACAACACGCGGCAGGCGGCGCCACTCGCGCAGCACTGCGGTACCGAGGTACGTAGGTATGTAGATACGTACGGTGTGTATCTGCGCGGCCTCGCTGAGCTCCATGAGCTGCTGCGCGGCGCGGAGCAGCGGCAGGTGCGCGTGCGACACGACGCGCGGCAGGCGGCGCCACTCGCGCAGACACTGCGCCGCGGCCGCCTCCGCGTGCCGCTCCACACCTCCGAGCTGCTGCTCGCCGCCCGCGCAGATGCACAGGTACCCGCGGTACAGGTTCACCAACCACGCTACGCACACATACACAAATCTTATTTGACTTTACACCACACGCTGGATTAGAAGAAAAATCTGATAGTGACAATTCGATTCGCATTTCGCACTACATAATTATGAAGGTAGTTAAGTTAAGTTCTGTGCTCCTGAGCACTCCTGTTGAGCTGTTTCAATTTCAAATAGCGTATAAAATCATGGTTCTTTCTCAAATAGCGAAAAGTCTTCTATTTGCTCGTTTTTGTCCATAGAAAAATAAAATTAACAAGAAAAGAATTTTAGGCGATTAATTTTTCTTGATTTTAAAAGTTCACTATATCCGCATGATTGCCCTACTCGTCTTTAAAATGCTTGGACGGAAGCACGACATTTTAGCACCGTAAGGTTTCTCTTCACGATGAAATTAGTGAAGGTCGACCCTCAACTGCGAGCACCGAGGAAAAAGTGGCTACTGCCAGGCGACTAATTCAAGAAAATCGGCGCATCGCCTATGGGCAGGTTTGTGGACATTTGGGTATGGGTATTAGCCAAATTCAAAAAATTTTACGTCATCATTTTAAAGTTAGAAAACTTTGTTGCTAATGGATTCCTCCAGAACAAAAACAGGCTAGAATTGAGTGGTGAAAAAAAATTTTTTTCAAAGTATGATCATGGACGTTCAAAGGCTGTATATGATATTGTGACAGTAGAAGAAATAATGAGATATTGTTACATTCCGAAAAGAAAGCATTACCCTTCTGTATGGGCGATCGAACGCGACATCAAACCAACAAGATGAACAGACAGAAATTCTGAATGCACCCAGGAATTCTGTGCGAAAATGTTCTGGGATTGCTGGGATACCCCGATTCTTTTGGTATCTGAACACAACCGGTTCTGCAGAACAGCATCCCGGTTCCCCCGGTTCTTCAAATAAATTAATTATATCAGGATTTCGTACAGTGTTATTTGTAGCGAGTAGGCAAGTAGGTACACTTGCAAGTTACAATCCCACTAGAACGCAGTACAGAATCACACCACTGTGACGTCACGATCACCTGATGTCGAGCGACATGTTACATAGTTCCAACTACCCTCCTTTTGGTCTAATGCATTATTGCAAGATGGCCGAGCGTGACCCTTCGCCTTCAGTTAAGCGGCCATCTTTCTTCAACTTTCGACTTTAATCAAGGACCAAAAACGTAATTAAAATTAAATTTTTTATGTATAAAAGGCTGATACTTTAAAACATTTGATAACGTATGTTTTGACCTTACCCTTGCATTGTACCTAAATTATTAAGTAATTAAGATTATATTAAAATTCATATTCATAAAGTAATAAATAGTTCTTGGTTAGTCATATATTTTAGTAAGTAGCCATAGGAAAACAAATCCATTATACTACTTTATTATTTATTAATTCTCTCTTACATTCAAATGTGCAAGCACTGTTGCCTGTTATCTTAATATACAGGAACGTGCATATTGCATCATTTTGCGGGGTAGAAAGCGCGCGGGCGGGGCAGTATACTACCGTTTGGTAGACGCGCTCAAGGAGTTTTAGTCACAATGGGTCACTTCGACGGGAAGCGTCGCGCATTTTGCGTGCGTGCATTTTACGAGAACTGTCGTTCATACATTGTTACTAGGCGACTATATTGTTCTGAATATGAACTACGGCGAATTAGTGAAGCTCCGAGTACTAATTTAATTAAAATATGGGTACGGCGTTTTGAAGAGACAGGTTCAACGTTTAAACCACAAGCAAAAGGTCGTGCTAGAACATCTAGGACCGATGAAAATATTGAGAGAGTTATGCAATCTGTACGAGAAGATCCACGATTGTCTACTCGCAAGGGATCGTCTGTGTTACACTTATCGTGACGAAGTTTGCAACGAATTTTAAACTTGGATCTTAAACTTCATCCATACAAGCTGCAATTAACACAAGAATTGAAAGAATGTGATTTCAGAGAAAGGCTCGCATTTGCTAATGAAATGCTTAATCGATTTTCCAGTTTTGACAATATCCTTTTCTCTGATGAGGCCCATTTCCATATCAATGGGTTCGTAAACCGTCAAAATTGTCGTTACTGGAACAGTGAAAATTCTAAACTCAAACATCAGAAACCACTGCATAGTCCTAAAGTGACAGTATGGGCAGCAATCTCGGGCAGAGGAATAATTGGTCCTTTTTTCTTTGAAAATGTGCGGGGGCAAAACACCACTGTTAATACCGAACGATATGTTGCGATGTTGGAAGATTTTTTGGCTCCAGAACTTGAAACCTTAAGAACAGTGAATTCTGGGACGTGGTTTCAACAAGACGGAGCTACCAGTCACACGTCAAATGACTCCATGGTGGTTTTGAAACAATGTTCCCAGGCAGACTGATTTCGAAAAGAGGTGATATCCCATGGCCCCCTCATAGTCCAGATTTGACGCCTCCGACTTTTTTTGTGGAGATACTTCAAACACAAAGTCTACAGTAATAATCCGAGAAACATCGATCAGCTCAAGCAGAATATCCGTGGTGAACTGGCAGCAATTTCATCAGCACAACTGAAGAAAGTTTTTAATAATTTCCGTTCGCTATTAGAGGAGTGCCGTCGTAGAGTAGATGTTGTTATTTTTAAAAAATAAACTTCAGTTTTTACTTTACAATTCCTTAGTTTTATTTTAACCGTACCTTTTGTATTTATTTTATAATCTATTTTTTAAATATGCACGTTCCATTGCGCCAGCCTGTATATAAATTACGTGTCACGTTGTTTGTCCGCAATGGACTCCTAAACTACTTAACCGATTTTAATCAAATTTGCACACCGTGTGCAGTTTGGTCCAACTTGAGAGATAGGATAGTTTTTTTGCCTACGAGTGACCCACATTTTTTTTTTTGCGAATTTATAGGAATTTTTTATAGGACAAAGAGTCGTCGAAAAGGGCAGAACAACGTCTGCCTGGCAAGTTAGTAATATTTTAATTTAAAAGTAGATTGTTTTCTAACAAATGAATTGTCATTCAAGTTTCTAGTCTAATTTTATAAATACATTTAATTCAGAAGTTACTAAAAGTTTGGTTAATCTCCTAAACAAAATATTTCATGTTGCATTTATTATAGCTAGATTAATAGACTCTCAGTTAATAGAAAAGATATTTGAATACTTTAAATTTTCTCTTTAATTTTAAGTTTGAGCGCAAGTGTTTAAAAAATACAACTCTTTTCCAATCGGTAAACGGTACACGTTTACCGAGTGAGGACCTGATAAGAGTACCAAGTCGTCACTCCATCTAGTGGGGGACCTCTTTACACTTCGCTTACTGGTAGGGGCTACCACCCTTAAACCTTTTTTCCCAATACTTTGTCGGTTATTCGAGCTATATGCTCATGGTTACTTCAGCTTACTGATCCGTTGGACTATGTTGGTTTCTCTGAGTGTACTGAGGATGTTCTCATAGGGAAGTCTATCATGCAGAGAAACTCAGACCATATCCCTTTGGATAATTCGCAAAGCGACTTTGAACATCCTCATACGGCCATGTTGAAGGACTAAGTCTATCAGTCGTATCTTAAATTATCGGTTAAATAGCAGCATTTAGTACAGTGAACAATTGTTTTACCTAATTCTTTAGGACAGTTATATTCCACCTCCGCTAGAGCATCTTTCATTGTCGGCCAGTTAGGATTTCTCCACGAGCTCTCTAGAATCAAAAACGGGTCACGGACGCTCCTTGTAAGGCCTAATTCAAGCAATGAGTCCCACTGATTCAACTCTTTAGCACATTTGATCCAATGCTGTGTCCATAGTGTGCATTCCTTGTGCATATTGTAGGATGAAGGGTTTGCGGTGTATTCCTGTTTGAGTTTTGCCATAGCGACGTCATACGCGGCCTAAGAAATGAATAATTATTAAACAAATTAAATTACGATAAATAACACGTATATTAGTAAATTTTACGAATAATTATTGTAGTACCTGTGCCTGTTCGAAAAAACCTTGCTGTTCATACGCGATAGCGACATTCGTCTCACGATACCGTGCGTGTTTTAGCCATAACCCAGACCACATGTCCTCTTCTTGTAAAAGTTCGTACATATCGCTTAATGAGTCAAGAATGTCCTGTAATAAGTTATAATTATCATATTTATTTGTTTTAAATTTCCTTTCACAACGTCATCAAAACAAAACAAAACAAACCGTAGGTGTAGTGGTTTCAGTGTCGTAATCGTAGATTTCCATTTGTTCACGATTACCTCGACCATTTGCTTGTTCAATAGCCATTTGTTCGAGATTCAAAGTCATTCGATGCCAAAGATTGTGTGTTTTGCCGAGATATTTCATCATAGGGCTAAAAAGTTTCGTTTTATATAATTGTAGTTTTAAAAAATATTAATAAGAAATAATAAAAAGAGAAAAAATTGAGAACCTACGGTTTTATCGTAATAGGCGGATTACAACGAGCTAAAGCTTCAATAAATGTGTTAAGCGCACTGAGTGGTTGATCTCGTTGTATGACATGCACACCTGAGATAATGAATGGTACAATTTCATTCATCACCGTCTGCAAAAAAAAATGGATTTTATAAATAATAATGAAATTTTTTATTTATTATAAATTACTGCTTAACTACTATCCCACTATGTAGTGATAACATGATGGAAAAACCGAGTGAGTTAGTTAGTGTCATAAGAGGCAGCTTAGAAACAAACCAGGATATGGACAGACAGGTAGCTCAGATGGTTAGCGCTCGCAGTGAATTTCACAGTACGCTAGTAACCCGTGTTCGACCTCCACCGGCACCAATGAAATTCTTAATTGCAATTTTAAGTGCCGATTTACCATGTGCTCAGCGGTGAAGGAAAACATCGTGAGGAAACCCGCATGTCTGAGAAATAAAAAAATATTTCGAAGACATGTGAACTTCGCCAACACGCATTGGGGGCAGCGCGGCGGCCACTTCCTTGCTCTAAAACCCTCTCAGAAATGAGAAAAGGCCTGTGCCCAGCAGAGGGATGTATATAGGTTGTAACTCTAACTTTAAACAACTAAGAAATAAAATCTGCTGTTATCAACTCGCCTAGCAAGCTACGGGCGAGGCAAGTGTTCAGCAGTGGACTTTAAAAAAGCTATAGTGGTAACAGTAAAACAAATACATTGTAATCGGATGGAAAGACGAGCGTCAAAGTTGTTTGGTTTGAATGCAGTTTATATTAACATATTATGATCAGTATAGTGATCAAATACTTTTCAATGAGAATTATCATATCAGTGGCAATATTCTACACCCGTAACATTTATTATAAGAGCAAGTGTCCATAGTGAAAGTTATAAAGTAGTGGAGTTGTTTACCCCCAGCTGGCGCTCGTCGAGCGCGGCCCACAGCTTGGGCAGCAGGCGCAGCCAGGAGTGGTGCGCCAGCGCGTCGTCCATGTGGCACAGCTGCGCCGCCGCCGCCACCAGCTGCTCCGTGCGCACTCGTCGGGCCAGCTCCAAAAACTCAGATTGCTTCGCCACTATCTGGTTTAGTGCTCTTTGTCTGTTCAATATCATTATTCATTTATAATCTTTATGTGTGATTTTGGCAGGGAACTTGAACGATGACTGACCGCTGCTCTTTTACTATTGTTTAATAACGGTTTGAAATATATTTTGTTACTTTAAATTAATACAATTTTAGAAACAAGTGTTCGGAAAGTAATGTGAATCTCAAGGGGAC
This sequence comes from Parnassius apollo, assembly GCA_907164705.1. Lineage (NCBI taxonomy): Eukaryota > Metazoa > Arthropoda > Insecta > Lepidoptera > Papilionidae > Parnassius > Parnassius apollo. The sequence continues at coordinate 5,572,296 of CAJQZP010001607.1, read as the reverse complement.
CAACATGCTATCTACTTAACGACCTATTCTATGTATCTATTCTCTATCTATCGGCATAGTTTAAAAACAGTCTAACAGTTGGGAAACGAATGTACTTGTGCGCAGAGCAACGGCGAAGGCCTTGAGGGCAGTACGACATTGTGCCAGCGCACAACCACTAAGTCTGCCTGCTGCTTACTCTAATACATGCGGATGTCACGAGCGTGTTTTATAACACTTATTTATTTATATTTAAGCGCCCTTTTCGAAAAATATAACATCTATAATGGTGTAACTCATATAACTATAATAGTAATTATTATAGTTATATGAGTTATTAAGTAAAGTTGAGTTCAAATGAGGGCCATGCTTATGTTTTACTCATTTTTTTAAACAATTTTTTTATCCGAATGCAAAATACACTACTTAATTAAATTCAACAATCGAAGTCCGAAAACGTCTATCTAAAGAAAATGTCACGAAAATATTTGGCAGTGAAACACTTCTAACTGCATTTATCTTGTAGTAATAACAAGTGATCTTCTTCGATAAATATTTTTAATTTATAAGTATGTCCATACGTTAATATACGATAATGAGTATTATAATATCCAAAACTACTTTATTCCCAATTTCATGACAAGACCTAGCATATTTGCAACGACAGCGTAAAAAGTAAATATCTACATGGGGGACGGCATCGCCCGACAACAACTCTTGAACCTAGATAGATTCTAACAAAATTTTTTTTTAAATATTTTTTAAATGTCGGTCTTGATCTTGGCCAAAATTTTTTGGATCTAATCTCGGTTGGTCTTGATTTTGGTCTCAGTTTCGTTCAACGCTCAAAATTAGTCTCAGTTGGACTTTAGCGAGATTTTATGTAATGAAGCTTAAAAATGTGTTATTCGTGTGTGCTATTATATGATAATTATAATACATTCGCAAACAAACATTTTATGTTTTTAGAAGCACAAGAAATATTTTCCTGATATGAGCCTTCTTTATTCGTTTTATTTAATAAAAAAAAAATATAAACTTGTACAAAACTATTATATCCTTTATAATTGTATGTACTACAACAAGTAAAGCTTCACGTTTAAAAACTTAAAAAGCATTTAAAATAATACAAATGAAAGAGAAATGTAGAATAGAGATGGAGGTACATGAATGACACTGATAATTATTGTTCCTCAGAACATAGTTCTAAGTATTAATGAATAAATATATTGTATCAATTATTTCCTCAGATATTATAAAATTGTGGTCTATGTATAAATATATATTTTTGTGACATCACAGGCCAAGTCCTATTCAAGTATTAGTGTGATAGGGTGAAATGTTTAAGAAACTGCTTTATACTTTAACTGACCTGTTTGGTACATTCTTTGTTAATTCTTCTTTTTGATTTGAGCTCGAGTCCAAGTCCATATCAAGTACATCTTCTTTATCTGGATCTATGGTGTCACTAAAGCCATCAGCAGACTCCTCTTTTACATTACTGAATATAACAAAAGACTTGCGATCCTCACTGTCTGCTAAATTAATAACTGCAGATATATTAGGAAGAAGATATTTGGAATTGGATAGTCGAATTTGAGTGCCTGAAAAAGAAAAGAAAATCAATACATCACTGAAATCCATATCCAAGTCTGATCAGCCATTTTAGAGACTAGCTTCCATAAAGTGACAGACGATAAAACTGTTTACAATTTTAATATATGTGTAAAAAAATATTAAATGAAATATTCAAAATTAGTGTGTTTGCTAAATTTGTCTTCAAATGTCAATCCTAACTGTGGTACCTGTTTGTGAATGACTGATAGGAAAAAATCAAAAAAATCCAAAAAAAATTATTTCAAAGGCTCGTCATGGGCGGTAGTATTACCAGTGAGATGGTCTTAATCTAAGCAGCTTTGCTTTCACCAACAAGCATGCCTACAACAGTGTGTAGACAAATCTTCCAAGCATCATATCCAGATACATCTTGGACAGGCCTGTTTTTTTTACCATTGGGTGACAAACGAGCACACAGTCCTGTGCATAATGTGGCCCATAGACATTCACATTTATCCTCAATTAAGAATCAAAATGCAAATCAGTCAGTCAATCAGTGATGACAAAAAAGGTGTCACCCCTGAGGATTAAGATGGAATGCCTTATTACAATTAAAACGGTATCCGGTTCTCTACACTCACCATACGAAACACAGCAGCATTACGCTGCTATTTTACGCTGGTACTGCTCCGGTAGAGCCGACCCGTTCGAGCTACAACTATAATGTAGCTGCAGCGTGGCTCTACCACGTAAAATATCCTATAGCAGTGGAGTCATTCAAAGATTGAGATAATATAAAATGTCACTCACTAGAAACACATGTAACAAGAAGCAATTCAAGGCACTGTTTAATCCAGTAGTGCTGGCCAATGTGCTCCCAGTTCTGTGAGCAGATGATGTAGAGGAGGCGGTCGAATATACGGCGGCGCACGCTCTGGTCGTACACCTCGAAGAATTTTGCGCGGATGTGTGGCTGAGGACAACGCAGCCCAGCCAGGAATGCGGGCTCCAGCTTCATTGACAGTTCGGTCATTTTCAAATGCTCGTCTCTGAAAAATTAATAAAAGCAGTTTTGTGCGGGTCTTCCCATAGTTCTCATTGCCCTACCAAAGGTCAGTTTGTAGGGAATCCCATTTCGGCATTAAAGGTCGCATATATTTAAGTATTTTCTATTTATTTATCTATGTATGTATAAAAGTAATTACTTTTCAGTTACGTTAATATCTAATTAACACAAGACTAAACTAAAAGCAAAAAGCTGCACATGGTTTTTTCTTTAAAACCCCACACCAGGACTTTGTCCTGTATGGTAGAGGTGTTTTTCTTATGTAAACTGCACATGGACAAACATCCAAAACGGGGGTAGTAACTTGAACAGAAATTCTGTTCCGAGTGAGATTCAAACCTAAGGCCCCTGCAGTGTCTTAGCCATTGCACTACTGAGTTATTTTAATATTTTAGGTATTAATGAACAGTACCATTCCACATAAAACTAAAATAGTATTAAATAATTTTATTGCGGTGTTTTACCTGTAGACATAATTAATCAGGTCCAGAAAGTGTGCGTTGAGCTCTAGGTCATCAGGGAATCGTTTTTCGACATATTGCATAAGCTTGACAAGTAATATAGACTTTTCGCGAAGTGATGGCGCGGCTCCGGTGACGGCCACCCCGCGCCACTTCACCCACTCCTCCACCATGCGAATGATGGCCTTCATTACCTGTATTATATGTGAAAAAACAATGTTACATTTCATAATTTTAGGGTTTATGTGTAAAATATATTACATAAAAATAGTTATCAAAATATAGTTGAGCGTCACCTTAGCATCGGTAGTCTTTTCAATGAGCCCAACTAGAACTGTTCCAATAAATGTTTTTCTTGTATCAACAGGCATAACAGACACTCGTGCTTTGAGAAGATCTAATGCTAAAATCTGAAATAAAAAATTGTCTTTTAAGGTGAGTTGATCGAGCGAGTAGATGAGTTCGTATATTTGGGCTGCGTATTTAGCAGGGATGGGAGATATGATAAGGATATAGAACGACGAGTGAATGCGGAAATAGAGTAAATGGGGCCCTGCACTCTATTGTCAAGAGTCAAAATGTGTCAAAAAAGGCACGTATGGCAATTCACAATGCTGTGTTGGTCCCTACTTTAACGTATGGTAGTGAAAGTTGGGTGTGGCAGAAGAAGCACGAGAGTAGAATCAACGCAGTAGAAATGCGGTCCTTAAGGAGTATGTTAGGGCTGAATCAATGAACGACAGGGTAAGAAATTGTGTAATAAGAGAAGAGTGTGGTTTGCAAGATGATGTTGTGACCAGGATTAAGAAAGGAATGCTTCGGTGGTTTGGTCATGTGGAAAGAATGAATGAGGAAAGAGTGACAAAGAAAATTTATGTTGCAGAAGTGAATGGCAGAGTCGGAAAGAGACGTCCTAGGCGAAGAGGTATGTCAGGATCGTGCCAAATGGAAGTCTGTAGTCTCTGCCCACCCCTCTGGGTGACAGGCGTGAGTATTTATGTTATATGTTAATAGTTGCTTATAATGGTTAACACATTAATTACTTGGTTTCATGAGGTCTTTCTGATATTCTCGTTTTTTTTTCCCAATACACATAAGATTAGGTGAGGTGATATCAAATTAAGTTTAATATAAAAATTGACTATTTTCAAAATGAAACAAGATGTACAAGTACAGAGTAGTGGCAAACAATGTCTAACATAGTAGTTGTTTGCGCTCGATTGTTACAATCGGTAGCTTGCGTACGCGCGTCTCGAGCGGGGAACCGGTTAGCGTTGAGGGGCAGAGGGGCGCTTGCTATGGGCATGCGGCGGCCTTCGAGCGCGTCGCGGCAGTCAGCTGCGAAGCCGGACGGCGGTCGGCGGAAGCCTTGAGCGGTGGGACCGCGCGAGTTGAAGGTCGGCGTTCCCGGGTCGAGCTAGAGGTCGCGAGAATGATATAATTGTGCGTCGAAAGGACGGCCTGTATTATCTTATATTAGTACGTAACTTGATAACTAGGCTTATTTCTTTAGTTTGTTTGCGCGAAGCCCGGGTCGATTATGCGTTGAGGTATGTTTTGTGACTCATACGGTTGTGCGCGGCAGGTGTTGATTCGAATGCCTAAGACTTGTGTTACGTGTGCGCGCCATTTTGACTTTACTATTGAATATTAGAATATAACCTAGACCGCCTCGAATTTAGTGACTGTTTTGAACGTGTTACGTGCCCGAGGCCTACTTGGAATTTGTAGTGATTAAAGGAACTTTTATGTCGTTAATTGCATCGACGCGTTAGTAGTTTTGTGCTACGTGAGCCTGGGACATTGAACTTTGACCAACCGTCCTTGAGTTGTGCCGAGTGTCTCTGTTTAACGTCGATCAACTTGTTTTGGTTGAACTTGAAGTTAATTAATTGTACAATAAAGTGATAAACTAATATAGTGAAAGTAGGAGCGGAAGTTTTCCATTGTTGAACGCCTCTTGGATGGATCCCACATTGGAAGGAGGTAAGCCTTGGGATCTGCTGTCTAGGATCAGCGGGGATGTCAGGTTACACATTAAAACACAATTCTGAACACCACTTACACGCACATCACCTTCACCTGACTATGCCTGTGGTTAACCCCACTTCTGGAATTAGGTAAGTTTTATGTTTGTGTACCTAACCTTTCTAATTTATTTATCCATAGGCCATTTTGAGGCCCGACCTCCTGTTACTCGTCGAGTTGGACTCCTGATGGGCCCGAGTTCAACGACCTTTGTCAGGGTAACTTTAGGCCGTAACAGTAGTCCTCATGGAGGTTAGAGAACAGGACAACAATCGCTGTAGAAATGGTTTCCTAGAAATATGGACACCATAAGTGAGGCGCTGCGATCGCTTAGTTCGCTCAATAAACGTCATTTTCAGATAGATGCGAAACCACATCCACGCACAATAAAATATTTCTCTATTTTTTAATGTTTCTTTTTGTCAAAAATTACAAATTACGGAGCGTGAAAATTTTCTCACCAATGCCGCGAAGAAAATTTGTACATTATTCAACTAACTTCATCTACTTGTACTCATAAACAGCTAACTTCGCAGTCACTAGACGTCAGCGCCGCTATAAATTCTAACAATTTTTAAGGACAGGCGGGCTATGCTTTAGTACGTAGCGATCGTTCTCCTGTTCTTTAACCTCCATGGTAGTCCTAAAAAGAAATAGCGTATAAAGTGTGTGTACTGACGAGCAGGTCGGAGACGGCGGGGTCCGGGTTGGGAGCGACGTGGTCGCGCAGCATGCGCTGTAGCACGCGCATGAGCGGCAGCAGCAGCCGGTCTACGTAGCCGGCGCTCGACGCGCAGCACGCCTTCAGCATCATGAGCGGGCCCAGCAGCGCGCCCGCGCCGCCCGCCGCCGCCCCCGCGCCCGTGCCCGCCGCCGCGCCGCCCGCAGCCGCACCCCCGCCCGCCGCGCACTTCTCGTACGTTGCCAGCCCCTCGAACGCGTACTTGCTCACGCACGCGTACAGCGTTTCCAGCTCCTCGTACTGCGCAACGCGTACATTAAATAAATTATTATAAAATGTTTCCTAATTTAATATATGCAACATTTATGCATACGGTCCACGAACCATTATTAAGCAGCCTACGACCAAATCTAGAAATTTAGATTAACTATTTATACGAAAGGTTTTACCGACTACTTTACTTTACTTTTTTACCTTTAATTTTTAAATAAAACGTATTGTCATCCTAATTATTTTGAGTCTGCCTTCTCTATCATATCTTTAATTTTGTAATTAGTCTCATAGAAAATCTACCAGTGCTAAGTGCAGGAGTGCGTTTTTTTTCGAGTATGCACTTAATTCAAACTAACGTACGACACAGAACTTATATAAACGATAATTTAGGTTAACTAAATATAAATATACAATAACTAAATAAATAAATCATTAGTAATACAATGAAAGATTGTATTGAGTACATTGAGACAATAATTCCAATATTAGTGTTAGTTCATGTTTCATAACAATTCTAAATTAAAATTTAATTTACAGTACATATGAGTACCAATAACATCGCTACGAAGACTCAACGTCTATAGATGTAGTAATTGTTATCACATTTCATTATGAGTATTCTGCTGCATTCTGCGTTACTGAGAAGAAAAAGAAAAATTAAACATTTTTAAATAAAAATGCTAGTTGTTTATTGAACAACAGTCACATGACCGTTATGTGTGTGTGTGTGTGTGTGTGTGTGTGTGTGTGGGTGAGAGCGAGCGCACCTTGCAGGCCTGCGCGGCGCCGGAGGGCTCGGTGGGGAATAGCGCGGTGAGCTTAGCGAGCAGGTTGTGCGTGAGGCGCACCACCTTGGCGTTGGACGAGGCGACGCAGGCGGCCAAGCCACGCTGCAGCGGCTTGAGCGCCGCCAGGCACTGCTCGCGCCGCAGCACGCCCAGCAGGAACGCCAGCAGCTCCAGCGCCGTGCATGCGTTCGCGCAAGCCGCCGCATTGCTGTCCGCCGTAGAGAACACCTGCCGCGCGAGTTAATATTTAGTCATAACTCCTTTCATAGTAGGAACTTAATAATTAAGCATGCCGAAAAAAAATTAGCATTTGATTCACTGACATCAGCTGCAATATCAATCCCTTAGTGCCAGTTTTGTAGCACAAGCAACAAAAATGTTTGTCGAGAAAAGACATATTTTTGTAATATTTACATTTGTACAATTTTTAAATGTTGAATCTCTCTTAATAATAAAGTTTAATATATCAATTTCATTAGTAGTAGTAAATATATAATTATATAATTCTAGTTAAATGACAATAATTTATTTCTTATATATTTATCCTGTATAATAAAATGAATGAAATACAATTTTTAATAGATGATATATAATTCAGTTTCGTTTTATTGTGATTTTGTATATGAAATGATATACGGTTACCTTGTCGAGCCAGGCGAGCTTGGGCTCGCAGAGGTGCGGCCAGAGGTCGGGCTTGAGCGCGGTCTTGAGCAGCAGCACGCAGCGGCGCGACAGCTGCTCGCCCGGCGAGCCGCCCGCAGCGCCCGCACCCGCGCCCGCCACGCTGCCCTCGTTCACCTGCACCACACCACCACCACCACACGCGCGCACCACTTATACAAAACTATCCACAAAATAACGTCCACGAAATTAAAAATTATGAAAAAGAATCTAGAATTTCTTGTTTTCTTAATTATTTGCATATATATCCATGCATCATACAGTTATATACATACTGTTATTTTATTGCATAAACGTGGAAAAGGAAGTGTAGTTCGGTAATTATTTTATTTTATTAAAAACCAGGAACTTTTAAATCTTTAATAAGTAACATGTTAATTACAAAAAACAATCAATAGGTTTTCACTTATAGAAATTCAATACCATTATGTTTCGTCATTTAAAAAACATTTAAATCACGAAACAATAATTCTGAACAACAAAAACGGAGTATTACAAAACGCCTAATAAAATAAAGAATTGGATCAACAAATATAAATATCATTATAATTATTTTTACACAAAAAATCAGGATTTTATGCGAGGCTATAGCCGTTGACACATGTAAGCATTAAGGAAATCAAAAACGTGTTTTTTGTATAAATTGCTAAAAGTATTACGAGCCAGCCTGTTGTGTTTGTTGTTCTATGTTGTAAGTATGTGCGGGCTGCGTCTCCCACTGAACGATCGCTATCTAAATGACCAAGTGTCTAATTAAACTATCTTGCTAATTGACGTACCGCCCTTCTCACTTCAAAGTGTATTAATATTCAACACCGCCATATGAAAGTCTGTTAACTAATAACCGAGAAGTAAAATAATGCATCTTTGTAAAGCAGTTCTTCTTCTCCTGAAATTGTTCTATCTATAGAAGTGCAATAAATTGTAAAAAAAAGTCTGTTAGTCAATTGTCAAGTTTGCTATTGTTAAATATGCTGTACATTTGTACATTACAAGAACTAGCCCCCGTCAATGTCATCCCGTGTGGACGACTGAAACCGTTATATTTTCACAATAAATAAACATATTTATAAATTTAAAAAATGAAATACTATAAAATATATGTAGATTGCTTAACGAATGCAAGAGTATGTGAAGAGGTAGTTCGTGCACCTGGCAGGCGAGGCGCAGCAGCAGATTGACGACGACGTCGACGTGCGCGCGGTCGAGCGGCTTGGCGGCGTCGGGCTCGAGGCGCGAGGAGCTGGCCTGCGGGCTGGCCCAGCCCGTGTTCAGCGCCTTGCGCGACTCCCCGCCGCCTTCGTCCGCCGACACGCGCTTCATCGCGCCGCTCGGTGAAGTCGCCACCTGAACCACATGATACCATCTTTAAGTTCTTAGGAAGACGCAAGATAAAAAATCTTTTCGTGTGTCAGTGTCGTAAAAGCGACTATACAATATGTAACGTAATTAACGCACACCTTCAGACACCCCAACTAGTATAATATGTTATAATCATAATAAAAACACTGAATTTTTATAATGATTTCTTATATTTACGCGAACACTACACATGATTAAAACTACTTTTACGGATTTTATCGCGTTTATTTTTGCTTTTAATTACTTTTATTTTTAATTCCCGACGTTTCGGGCGCTTTCCAGCACCCATGGTCACGGGGGACTGAGATGACTGACGTCCCGATGTCATTGTTAAACCCGGAGTACCTTCAGCTTTTTTAATTATTGTTTATGGTCCGATCTATGCAAAATGAACTGACTATGTCTTGAGGTCTTGCAGTGGTATGCTTGGGTTTAGTTTTAATTTTATTGATTATAGGATCCCAAGCAGGTGGTAGTACCCAGCCTCCTTCTCTATTGAAATTAGGATGTTTTTTAATTTCAATAGCCTCACGTATCATCCTTGGTAGGAATCGGTGTTCTTTCGCGAGGATTTGTGGTCTATCAAATCTGATGTAATGGTTGGGGCCGTCCAGGATATGATCACAAACTGCAGACTTCCCGGAACGTTGATGCTTCACATCTTTACTGAACACACTGAATTTTTAGTTAAACATTTTTATGCAATGATTATTTATCAAATTAGTTATACTAATTCCGGAAGAATGTTGTGGTCACAGTACAAATCCACGAACGCAAAGACTAACACGCTTGAAATAAAGTTCATTTTTCTTTATTTTTATTGAATGACAGAATTAGTAATAATACAAATAAAACTGCACTCTTAAAAGTCTTATTGCCTAAAGTTACGGTCCATTTCAGTTTGTTTTAAATGTACAGATTTAGTGTGACTGTAATTTACGTAGTTTTAATTATTTTTGGGATAAAAAATTACCTATATTAAAAATTATAGGAATCGATTCAGTAAACGATTCTGAACAAACTACTTTCTCAAAGTGCGTTAAATTATGTTACGTGTTGTATACAGGAGGATCTCAAATCTTACGATAATTCACCATCTCCAACCAGTTTGAGAACCAGCGTCAAAGGTGGCGCAAGACGTCTGGTAGCGTAATCACCTGCCATAAAGGCAAACTTCCTCTCCAACAACGCAAAAAGGCGAGAAGAGGGCCGAACAAATCAATCCTGGAATAATTTCAGGTTGACACAAGACTTTGGTCACGTTGCCGGACGCCTGCCTAACAACTTGGATAGACTTATAGTCCGTAGGCAAGGTGGATGGCAAAAGAAAAAACAACGCGGCCGACCATCCAGCCGCTGGTCCCACCAGGTCAAATCACTCACTGGCCTTCCAATTACGACCGCAATGTGCGAAAAGTTGAAGACTGAATAAAGGGGAGGACTATAGTAACCAGCGCTACGAAAGCACTAAACTACAGACATACGACTTTTAGTTATGAAAAACATTACCAGGAATTTATTATCCCTGTATCTCTGACTCTAACTACTCCAAACCTAAACTAAACTGAACTTGCCGCATAAGCGTTACATCAGCCCAGGGTGTGTACGAATAAGTGTCATTCCGACGACGAAGTCGACTTCACAGAGTCAGTAATTCATTCTTGGGGCGATGTATACGTTTTTACGCTTTTACAACAAAATCCCAGAAAATATACAAAATTTGTCATACGCAAAGTTCGGAAATTTTATTAAACTAAGTTTGTATAAAAAAGGTTATTATAATATTAAGGACCAAGCTATTTTTAATTTGTCTTGTGTTGTTAATTGTAAACATGTCTGTAAGCTATTTATTTGAAAAAAAAAAGTAGTCCCGCTGGGTTCCTTACTGTTTCTTCCCAGGACAGAGGTTTTTTTGCGAACCAGTGGTAAATGAAAAAAGAGACTTTCAATAAGTATTGTTTATAATCTACATTGAATAAAAAAGTTTCTATTTCTGTTTCTATTGCATTAACGCATACACTTGTGACACTATCATAGGTCATATTCAAAATTCATTTGTGTGGCCTAATACAACCAGGAGAACAAAGGTGGTGTGCGAGCGTGTACGTACGACGGTGTCGTCGTGCGCATGGTCGCGCAGGCGCTGCAGCTCCCACTTGAGCGCGACCTCGGCCAGGTCCACGGCGAGGCGCCGGTGCTCCAGCGACGCGGTCGCCGAGAAGCCCAGCCGCTGCATGGCCGCCACCATGTGCCCCACCAGCGCGTGCCGCACCGGGTAGTATACCTGAAGTCATATTACTTAAGTTTCTGTTCCAACTCACAAAATAGATCTTGTATAAAAATATACGTAATGAGAAAACTTTGATAGCCTTTTTAAGTATATTGCGCGCTCGGAGGAGTTTAAGATTTGGCATAGTTAAAGTTTATATGGAGAAGTAGTGCAGAAAGCTAAATTTTTTTTACATAATATGTGTTTTGCTATTACACAATGTATTGCAATTTGTAAAAAATAATTAACTAAGTACTATTTTCTCTCGTCAAAGGGTGTATTTGATTTGAATCACAGACAACTTATCAATTTTTTTAATTTGGTAAAATCAGGATAACAAATTTCAAACACTTGAATTTTTCTACTACCTACTCTGTTTAAAAGTACTAGCTTTTTGAGGAAATGAAATAAAGAAATGATAAAAAATACAACGGTATCGTAAGAGAGAATGGAGTCAATAAGGATATTCATTAAAACAATCATAATTTGTCTTTGTGGGTTGCAGAATATCAGCGTGCAGGAGCTTGATGTAGTTATGTTCCGTATTATGAATGTAAAGATCCGGAGACTCTTTTCACTAAAAACGAACAATTCTATCTCAGTCCTCAGGGGTATTAACACATTCTGCATTTTAATTTTTAATCGAGGATAGACGTAGATGTAAGTGGACTAAAGCATCTACTAACCATCAGGTGGACTGCATATTCATTTGTCATCCTTGTATTGTAAAAAAAGATACTACTAAGGAATTTGTTTTGATAGTCAAAATTAACAAGTTTTGGAATCAGAATTACGTAATATTCAGAATAAAATATTGAATAAGATATAATCACAATCTTAAATCCATCAGATCGGTGAGCAACACGCACCTTGTAATGCCTGACGACAAGCTGCAGTATGTGGAAGAGCTGCTGTACAGAGTGTCCGTCCTCGACGATGATCTTCTTGGTCCAGTGCGTGAGCATGGTGTTGCCGTCCTCCATGCGCTGCGGCATGGCGGGCGTGAGGATCTCCAGCGCCTGGCGCACCACGGCGCGCGCCTCCACCGCGTGCGCCTTCAGCAGGCTGTGGAATACTGCGCGCACACCGCACGTCAACTAGCGTCCCGACACGCGCGACACGGGTGCCACACACAGCGCCACGCTGCAGCTGCATTATAGCTGTAGCGCGGATGGCTCGGCTTCGAGTTAGAACCACGTTCTTACAGAATATCGACGTAAAATAGCAGCATGATGCTGATGTTTATCGTACGGTGAGTGAGCGACTAAATAGTCAATTTATCAGGTGGACTGTGTGCTCCTTTATCCGTTGTGTGAAGTAAAATAAAAGAAGCTCACCATTTCTATTTTTAATATAAAATCGTAGATTTTATATCTTAAAAATATGCAATAGCTTATTAGTTATTATACACAGTTATTAAAAAAAAACATTTTTTTTTTAATTTTACTGAACTAACGTTAATGAAATAACAAAAACAGAATTGACAAATTATGTATAGAAAATAAATTTAGTTTGAAAGGCAGATTGGTGATCTCAACGTCACAAAGGAAACGGTCCATTTCAGGCCCAGTATATGTACACTATACCGTAAAAAAGCGAAAAATTCAAGGATTTTATTAAAAATAAAATAATCAAACTAAATGACTTGCTAAAAATAAAAATGCAATCCCAATTTTTGATGATTTTACAAGATGGCGGCCTTCTAGTCATAAAATTATATGTCAAATGTCATGTGTGAAAAGTGACTTGAGTCATGAAATAATGTAGGCAGAGTGATATTTTTTTATTCCGAGCTTGTTCGTGCAGTTGTGAGAACTCGTAAATGTGTTTATTGTGTTTCTTTTGGATTTCTTTGGCGATTTGTTTTTTTATATTTGTATTTGGACTTTAGATCTATTACTACTTGCTTGACTCAGTTTTTGTTTTATCGACTTCATGATTTACGTGAGATTTTGATTTCATTGATATCGGACATGTGTACAATCACATTTTGAATCACTAGGCATTCATAATCTCATGACAGTTGACAGCTAACGTCAAAACGACATCCATTGGCCATTAGTGTTGCAGTTTTTTTGTAAGAATAAAATATTTATAAGACTGAAATAAAGACAAATTCGTGGATTTGAATGAACAAAAGTGGTGTAATATATTATTTAAATTTATTTCCCAACTTGTACAAAATCAGGCCTACGCTTCATACAAATTTGGACCGTCTCCTTTCACCTGTTTAACGCTGCATTCCGTCGCCGTCCATCGGTAATTACACATCTGGTTTAAATACGAGATAATTTATATCGCTATCTTTCGGAAGCCACGAAGATTACCCGAGCAAATTCCTCCGCCTCTTACGATACTCATGGCTTGATGGATTCCTTTATCTCCCCTCCACAAAACTTACTTTTTCATAAAACGTATATAATTAATAACTAATAAAAAAATATAGTACTTAATAACCGAAATAATTACATAATCTGTAATAACATTACAAACTTTAAGGTAAGCCACTTCTATAAATACAGGTTCACAAATACACAACTTATGAGAACCGCCATGCTTAACAGATAGTTGACAACCATAATACATCACTCAGTCAATACACTTTTCCACCAATCTACCCCTTAAACATGTATTTTCTATCGTATCGAATTCGTTTTGCCATTGATTGACTTTGATAACAAAACATAATTTTATTTATTATCCAATTATAGCCGGCATCGATACAAAAATGTTATAGCCAAAAGTAGCAAGAGATTTTGAGATTTATTTTTAATAAAACTTATTACAAAAACTAAACGAAACATTATTTTACGTTGACGTACAAATTATGTAAAAACACGTTTTTTTTTTAAATGAAATAACTAACTTACCTTGCAAGACAATCCGCTTATGGATCGCAAATTTCGCGATGATATGACTCAGCAGTAAGTGTCCATGATACCTAAAAAGATCAGAAAAATAACATGACATAAAACAATATTTTAACAATATAGGTGAAAAAAAAATCTAATTACAATGTAATTTGATTTTGTATAAGACCCCAAATTCTAAATTTTTAATTTCCTAATTTTTAATGAAAATTGCATCACGTTTTACATCCCTCTCGTATTGAGAAGCTTTGGACTCAAGTTTGAATTTCAATACTGATGACTTTATTGCTTACAAGATTATTTATTTTGCTTTTTTATCAAGAGCATTGTATATGGTAGTTTAATATTTATAAGTGTAAATTACAGCTTAAATACTTTATTTTAATCATCATCATCATTATCATCATCATCATTACAGCCACTTACAAGTCCACTGACGAAAATAGGTCTCCCAAAAGAAAGATACAAAACACTTACATATAAAAATATATATATATATATATATATATATATATATATATATTATTACACGTAACAAATTAACGCACTTTAGAAAGTAGTTTGTTCAGTATCGTTTATTGAATCGATTCCTATCATTTTTAATATAGGTAATTTTTTATCCCAAAAATAATTAAACTACGTAAATTACAGTCACCCTAAATCTGTACAGTCAAAACAAACTGAAATGGACCGTAACTTAAGGCAATAAGACTTTAAGAGTGCAGTTTTATTTGTATCATTACTAATATTAGTATAACTAATTTGGCGTCTCTTAGCGAAGGTGTATTTCCGGATATATGGAAAAGAGCACACATTGTTCCTGTACATAAAAAAGGGAACTAAAACTAAAATTGAAAATTATAGGGGCATTTCAATTTTAAATACTATTGGCAAAGTTTTTGAGAAAACCATTTATGATGTTATATATCCCGTAATATGTAAGGGACTGCCAAAAACTCAACACGGATTTCTAAGGTATCGTTCTACTATCACTAATCTGGCGTGCTTTTCTAACTATGTTTTGTCTAATATGGATGGAGGCGGTCAGGTAGACGTGGTCTACACGGACTTCGAAAAAGCTTTCGACCGTGTGGACCATGTCATTTTACTGAATAAACTACAATTGTTAGGCATACATGGAGATTTACTCAGGTGGATAAAATCCTATTTGAGTAACAGATCCCAGGCTGTTGTAATAGGTGGATATAGATCGGACTTTATTAAAATACCAACGGGCATTCCTCAAGGATCACATCTGGGGCCTTTACTGTATAACGCTTATATTCACGATATTACTACTTGTTTTAATTTTTCACAACATTTAATGTACGCCGATGACAAAAAAATTTTTTACAATATCCGTACTGAGCAGGACTGTCATCAAATGCAAACTGATTTAACCGTTTTATCAGCTTATTATACTGCTAACAACATAACAATTAATATTGATAAATGCGAATGTATTAGCTTCACACGTAAAAAAACCCTATTTCATTCTCCTACAATTTTAACGGTATTCCAATACAAAGAACATCTACTGTTAGAGATTTAGGAGTTCATTTTGACAATAAAATGCTTTTATCAGAGCATGTTGACGAAATTGTTAACAAGGCTTTTAAAAATCTTGGATTTGTGATGAGAACTTGCAAGCCTTTTAAAGATATTAATACCCTTAAAATTATGTATAATGCTTATGTTCGCAGTATATTAGAATATGCCAGTCCAATTTGGTCTCCCCAATACGCTACTTATAAAAATCGTATAGAACGCATACAGGAAAAATTCATCAATTATCTAAATTATCGTTTTTTCAAATCACCACTTGTAACCTATGAAAATACTTGTCAATCTTATAATTTATTGACACTCGAAAACAGACGTAAATTAATGGACGTATGTTTTTTGTATGATATTGTCCGTGGACAGGTAGACTGCCCTGAGTTGGTGGCGAGCGTAACATACAAAGTACCATCGCGTCGTGTCCGCCATCGGCCGCACCCTTTATTGCATGTGCCGTTTGCTGGCACCAATTATGCACGTAATGCGCCTATAAACCGAATGCTCAGGACTTACAATGAGATCTTTAGTGATATAGATCTCTTTGTTTTTAGTAAACCAGCCTTTAAAGCTAAAGCTCTTAAAATTTTAAATGAGGTGCAAAACGAGTAAATCATTTTGATTTGCTTAATCATGATGATCATCATTACATCTCTTCATAAGTCCACTGCTGAACGTGAGCCGCATGCGTCCGTCGACTTCCTATATGTCTTACCAGGTCGTTACTCCATCTAGTAGGACTCCCTACACAAAAATAAATAAATAGTAATGAACATAAATCAACTCAATTATAATATGAAAAATGAACTTTGCATATTTAAGTACGTTAATCTTTTCTTACTTGGATTGTTGAGTGTGATCTGACATAATTCTAACGGAATTAGTATAACTAAATAAATAAACAGTGTGTTTCTTTTCGTTAAATAAAATGTTTAACTAAAAATTCAGTGTATGTATTATGATTATAACATAATATACTAATTGGGGTGTCTGAGGGTGTGCGTCAATTACGTTACATATTGTATATAGACTTAAAAAGTTATCCTTTGCCGCCGAACCCGTGAGTTAAATCAACACTCAACACTTTGCAACTTTGCACTCAGCTACAGAGCTACACCGGCTCTACTATAAGTTTTCCGATCCGCCATATAGGCACGATAGTTTAATAATCGAGATCTTCATATACATTCATGGGACAGGGAAGAGATTCGTTTAAATGCTAACTACAACATGTAGAGCAATGTAATGCCAGTAGGAAGCGGAGATAGAAGTTTCCCAGTGTACCTAGTCGCAGGATCGACGTAGTTCTTGCCGAGCAGGCACGGCCAGGCGAAGGTCATAAGGCGGCGCAGCTTGTTGCCCTGCTTCTTATTGTTGGCGTCGTGGATGTGCGCCGACGCCTGCTCCAGCAGCAGGCACGCGAACTGCAGCAGCGAGATGCGCACCGCGTCCGAGCACGCGAACGGGTTCTCCGGGTCGATCACCTGCGCACCACGCAAACACAAACGCCCGAAGGTTAATGCCTGTGAGCACCACTGTCGCCGGTTCAATCGACTACCAAATTCAACGATTTGCCATTTAGTTGAGCACCGGCATTTAACTTGAATTTAAATTAAAAATTTTATTTAATTATACATTGTCCTATACCAAAAAACGATTCCTTAAAAAATATTCCTGGGGGAATGATTCGGGGTGCATGCTGGCACCTAGCGTCCAGTTTTACGCACCCTGAAACAGATTTTAATTTGGAGCCAAGCTTGGAAATTCAAGTTACACCCATATTAAGAAATTCAATTACATTTGTCCAGATTTCAAAATAAACATATTTTTTTAGGTTTTCATTACAATGGTGTAGAACAACCTTTTATCGAAAAATGAATTTACAATAAAATGCTACAAAATAAAGTTTTTTTTTAATGATTAATAGATTCTTAAGGTCTTTTTGAGTCAAATGAAATTATATACATATCATAAGTATCGTAAAAATTAATTATGATACTCACATTATTAATAAACACAGAGACAACATTGTCTGGATTGTCTTGGTACGGCGCAGGGGGCCCACCGACAATCTTTTGACCCTTCTCGAAGCTGACCGCAAAGCAAGGTATCAAAATCATTTGTAATACTTTGGCCTTTAGATCTTGCGACATGGCGTCACTGGAGAAATGTTCTACGAAGCGGAAGAATGCCGAGCGCTTCCATTCCACAGTGTAATTTTGCGCTACTGTATTTTCAAGGAAATCGCGAAGGAACTAAAAACAATATATTTTATATTTTATATAATTAATCTATTTTTATACCTCTTAAATACATTTAGTAACAATAATACAAAGGTTTATATTTTATAAAGTTAACTGGCAATGAATAAAAGAAGAAAGGTTTTCTGTCAAGAATAGCAAAGATACAAAACATTGAGGCGTAATGGTGACGGAAACGATTTGTCGTTAACCAAACCAAAAAAAAAAATATGTTGTTAAACAAAAAAAAAACTAATGCGAACTTTTTTACGTGGTAGAGCCATGTCACAGCTATATTAGTAGTATAGTTGTAGCATGAATGGATCGGTTCGACCGGGGCAGTACCACGCACTCAGAGAATACCAACGTAAAATATTAGCTTAACGCTGCTGTGTTTCGTATGGTGAGTGTAGAGAACTGGAAAACCTTTTTACTGGAAACGAGGCATTCCATTTTAGTCATGACGGGTGACAACGCATCTGCATTTTGATTCAAAATAGACTATAGATGCACATGTCTATGGACCACAGCATCCACTTACCATGAGGTGGACTTTGTGCTCGTTTGTCACCTTTATTCTATAAAAAACTACACAAAAAATAATCATTAAAAAATTAAAATTTACTTTTTGGGTATGCGGGTTTTTTCACCGTCAAACACAAAACAGGAAACACAAACCTTTTACAAATTCAGTAATGTCACAATGAAAAGACCAAAAAAAAGCTGAAATCTTTATCACAATTTGAAACATAATAAGACACAAAATTATGCAAAATGACTACGAACAAGCAATAAAAACGTTTAAGTTAGTAGTATGTATACTCATAATGTATCAATATAAATACAAACCTGGAAATCTGGTACAAATCGGTCGCACAGAGCACGCAGTAGTTGAAACAACAAATCTATATTAGATGGATGGTGACAGAAGTAGTGCAATAATATCTTCACTATTAATTTAGGTTCTTTCCAATGTGTGCAGTCGACATTCTCTACTTTCTTGTGAATTTCCTAGAACCATAGTGTAAATTATAATATTGCATATTCATCAACATAATTTTATTTTGATTAAATAAAAACACTCACATGGTATTGATCACTGCACCAAATACGTTTAAGTAATTCTATTAGATCATGTTGAGTCGAGAGCCATTGGTCATCATATTTAATAAGCAAAGAGATAACTCTTATAGCTTGGAACTGCATCTCGGCTCTGTCAGCCTGCGGTATGGAAGCGGCAGCGCCTCCACTGTTCGCCGCCAGTAGTTGCAAGAGACGAGTCTTCTTGGATGTCTGTAGCGCTTCACGGAAAGCAGGGCCTGCTTCTGAGTGCTTGACCAGAAACACGAGGAATCGACTCCATTGTTGATCTTTAATGTTGTTATCACTCATAATAAGGTCTAGTGTCTCCTTTGGATACCTGTAGTTAAAATATATTAATGTTATTTTTTTTAAACAGAAAAAACATTGACAATGTTGACAATTAATTATTTAAATATATATACAAGTGGTTTGGTTTCACTTATAGAACATAAATTCAATGAAAAATAACAACATTTTTATTAGTAAAATCTCAATTTTTCCTTAATTCCTCAATTTTTGCCTGTCCTAAGCCAGGATGAAAGTATAAAGGAAAAGTTACATCACAGGTTATGTGTACCTATTGTGTTTTTATTGGAATGTTGTGTAGGTAGCTAGCGCGGGCAGTGATCTTTACAGTGATTACGTTACTCGGGCGCATAGGGTATCCATGCATTTACGGACGGTGTCGGACAGAAACTTTAAATTTTATGAAAGAAAATAGCGCTTTTTTAAATTCGGATAAATATTTTTATATTAAAGCCAACTACCTACCTACTAGTTTTAGTGACAACGGTGTTTACACTTACACCTTAATACTAATATCCTTGGTAACCTTTCCAAGGAATCTTAAAATGATTGTGTTAGAACACGACATCTATAGAGTGACGTAAGAGGCGACCGAGGCTACTGAAATATTAGATGGCCAGCAGCATCTTCTTGATGGAAACTGAAAATAATAAAAAACTGCAGTTGCCAACCCGCTTGCCAAGCATGGCAACTATGGCAAAATTCTCTCTGTGTGGCAATTTAATGGGCTGATGTATGTTCAACAGTGGACTTTGCTAGGCTGTAGTGAATGAATGAATGAATGAATAATAGTTATAGTAGATATGATGTATTTACCACCACTTACCTTAAAAGAAATTTAACTAAGGGTTCTCTGAATGGTGAGCCAGCCTCAATCATTAATGATTTTTCTGTATGTAATATCAGACGGCACAGAACATCTATAAAACGCGGCGACGCAGCAGGAATTTGATGGAATATTCCAATAAGTATTATTATCTTCTGTTCATTTTCCATGTTTTTCGAAACACTTTGTAGGAAGTTACCCCCTATACATTGAAATATTTTGATTTTATTCAAAACAGACAGTTTTTATGTATATTTAAAGCTACAACCCACTTCAAATTTGAAGGAAATACTCACCTCTATTTGTTTGTATAGAATAATCCAACAGTTTCTTCAGTAATTGTAATAACTGCTCACAGAGCTTCTCACTAAACGTAGAGGGGAATAATTGTGTGAGATATGAGAGTCGTTTAGCTCCGTTCACGCTTAGATTGCGGTGATCGCCAAGCGTTAGTAGTAATGGTCTCATTACTGGATGAACCATTTCCATATCGATTTGGAAGCCCGCTAAGAATTTCTGCATGCATTCAAATCCAGCCTGAGGGGCAAATTTTAAACATAAACCATACATATTGATACCAATGAGGCGGAAATTTAGAGCCTAAACATACGGCGCCACTAATGTTACTTTAAATAAATGTTAGGATTAGGATTTTCGTACTAGGATTTTCTCCTGCATCGTGGAGGCAGTTTACATACACAAATTGCACAAGGAGAAATATCCAAACTCAGAACAATTATTTAAATTTAATTATGTCTATTTGAAACGTATGAGCACTAGGGTAGCCAGTATAAATTTAATAGTCACGGGAGGATAATTTATGGCACCACATTGGAATTCTTCATTTTCAATCCCTAAATATTCACAGTTGGACATGGGCCTTTCCCCATGGTTTCTCTCCCCCATTGCGGTGTAGTGATGGCCTTAGAGAATCTCTTACACACTATTATTAATGGTGGGTGTCGTAAGAGGAGACTAGGATGCGCCAAGATAGTAAATTCTATTGCTGTCAATCGTGTGTCTTGTTTGAATAAAATAAAAAACGCTTTACGTCATTCGTTAATATAAAGTTACCCTTTAAATATTTAATATAATTTACATTGAAAAAAGAGAAGTGCCAAGTCCAGAGGGTAGCACTGACCTGCTGCAGCTCCGGGTCATTCTTCTCGAGCGACTTGTAGAGCACCTGGAATATCTTCTCGCGGCAGTGCTTCTCCTGTATGTAGTGGCAGGCGGCCAGCGCACGCAAGGCGGACGCGCGCAGCGGCACCAGGTTGACGCCCTTGTAGCACGGTAACTTGCCTAGCATGCCGTCCTCAGCTTCGCACAAAGACAGCAGCTCGCGGAAGAACACCTTGTGCTCATTTATGTTCAGATCTAGGACAAATAGTAATAACCGACGGAGAGACAAAGGTGCAAAGAGTGGATGGAGTGATGCATCCACTAAACTGAAGTCCTGAGACTACTGTGGTAATTTATGGGGAAGCTTATGTACAGTGGTAGTTTTGTGATTCGCTGTAATGATAATGATGAACATGAACCACGACAGGTAGCAATACTGAACTCCATACTACCGAGGAAATATTGGCATGTAATGCTCGCGCATGTGAGTCCAACACGGTCCATCTTGACTCTTGGACGTCATAGAAATTGACTACGAGAAACAAATATAAGTTTTTGTGTTATGATAGATAATGATATAGAACACAAGATTTCTATATCGTTATCTATCATAACACAAAAACTTATATTTGTTTCTCGTAGTCAATTTCTATGACGTCCAAGAGTCAAGATGGACCGTGTTGGACTCACATGCGCGAGCATTACATGCCAATATTTCCTAGGTTGTATTGCCCGTACCGACAACGTGAGGCAGTGTCAATTGTACATTATTACTGAGTATGTAGTATCTACTGCAGCCACATGTACAATATATGCACTAGTAAACAAAGTTTTTTCTTTATGGCGAAATGTCAAAAGTGAAGTAATGTTGTTACTTATTTACATAATTAATTATAACAAAGAAGAGATGATGGATACGCATTTATCTTATACGAAATTATTGACTCATCAATAGCTAAATAAGAGAAATACTTATGTGGGCTATAAAGTCTTTGACCTGACATAGACACACATGGCGCCACAAATTCAAAGTCCATCTGCCCCACCATATTTCAACCATTAAATATTGGTTTGCTAAATTTCGTCGTGACCGTACGAGCATCAGTTATGCCTAACGTGACCAGACGTCCCGTTTTGAACGGGACTGTCCCTTTTTATAGTTACGAGTCCCGGTGTCCCTGAAATGAACTCTGGGACGCAAAATTGTCCCGTTTTCTGAAACCGCGCGAAAATTTGTGTTGTTGTTACTAAAAACTTTTTTTAAGATCCCACATCCGAATTATGGCTTTATTTTTTACACGCTCAGTCAGCAAGTTTTTATCAAGCTGTATTGAAACTTGAAGTTCAGACCGTATCGGCTATTGAAGCTGCAAAAAATCAGCTAAAAGACAATTTGACTCAGAAACAGACCAATCAGTTTCTTCCATTTACGGTCCGTCAATTAAAAGTGAAATCGAAAGATAATGTTACTGACATAGATGAAAAGTTGGTGAAAAGGGCGGCTAAAAACTTTTATGTAACAAGCCGTGAATATCTGGAGCAGTAGAATTTCTTTCTTACCAAAGAAATGGAGATATTTTTATTGGGCAGATTTAAAAAAGTTCCCCACACGGGAAGGCGGTCAAAAATCTCTGGATGTATTAATTGAAAAGGAATATATTGACCGTAAAAAAGATGCAGAAGTTTTTGACGAACTACAAATTTCAGTTCTAAAGGCGATATTGATAATTTAGGTGAATATAAAAAAGGAGCCAAGAGTTTCATTCTTACTTAATATTACCACCAGCTAAACGTTTCAGTCATATATATATATAATTCGTAATTTTTAAGCTTACTGAATTTTTCTGAATAAATAACTTTAAAAATGTTTTTTTTATTGACTACCATTGACTTAAATAAACCATTTTGAGACGATTTATGACAATGGACGGAACATGGATTCATCGCTACGCACCTGAGTCCAATCGGCATTCGACGGAATAGTTATTGCCTAACGAAAGCCGTAGGAAGCATCCGAAGACGCAACAATCAGCTGGCAAGGTTCTGTTCTAGCCAGTATTTTTGGGATGCACATGGCATAATATTCTAGACTATCTTCAACATAGAAAAACAATCAACAAACAATATTACTGTGGATTATTGGATCGATTGTACAACGAAATCAAGTCTAAACGACATCATTTAGCAAAACAAAATCTTGTCTCACCGAGACAATGCTCCAGCTCATTCTGCTCGCGATACGACCGATAAATTGAAGGAATTATATTACGAAGTGGTTGAACACCCACCGTATTCGCCTGATTTAGCACCCAGCGATTATTTCCTGTTTCCCCGGTTGAAAATTGGCTCACAGGGAAGATTTTATTCAAATGAGGAGCTCGAGTATGAAACAAATGCCTATTTTAAAGGACTTGACGCGGTCTTCTATAAGAAAGGCATCGAAATATTGGAAGATCGTCACACTAAGTGCACAACTCTAGATGGAGATATTATTGAAGATTAAAATCGTTGTTGCATTAAAAATATAGTTTTTTCATTGCCAGACCAGACTTTTCAGCTCATGTAGAGTATACTATAATCCCTTCAAAAAGATTACGTTGGTAGCAGTCGATTTAATTTACGTTTTGCGATATCCCACTCTATTTTCATGTTAATAAATAACGTACGAACGCGTCCACAATCAGAGAGCATTTGACGCGCGATTTATGTTTACTATCGCAGAGCTCTTTGAAACATTTACACTGTGTAAATACGTAAATGTTTACAATGTAATTATAAATTTTTGAAACAGTAACAATTGGATCTCACACCTGCCAATAATATATCTGATGTAATGTATATAAAGAAATAAAGAAAGAACCATTTATTCGATAATCACACTTTACACACAATTTTTAAAATTTAAATATAAATTACAATGGACAAAGAATATGCATGCGCAGGTGTAAGACTGCTTACGCATTAAAAATTATTTAATAAGCAGAACATGCATGATGTTAATTAATAATGAAACAAAAAAAAAATTAAAAAAGAATTTAAAGATAAAATGACACATCAAATAGGTCTCCAACTCAGCATAATGCTGCAGAGGCAGCGCTGGTTTTCAGTTGGAACAGTTTCACTGACGAGTCGGTGTGTGAACCTCGAATTATGCGTAACTACAACTTATAGACTAATAGTAATTAGGCAGTGGGTTAAAGAGTAGTGCTAACGAACACAACGCAGACATACCGTATTAATATCAAGTACCCGGTTGACCGAGCTTTGCTCGGTATTTTTTTTTAATTCGTGTGTTTTGGAAATTATATTTAGATACAAATTACATACTGATGAAATACGAATAATATTTTTTGATCTTAGCGACATAATAGGAAAAACTGAACTGGTTATTTGAATAAAACATCATGGGTGCAATTAGTTTAATTTAAATTTTCGTGTTTTTAAAAAATACTAAAAAAAGGGCTCGAAAACATAGATTTTCTCAAAAAAGAAAGGAACTTGAAAAAAAAATTAAAAAAAGTCGGTCGGTCGGTCTGGGCTCGAACCATGGTATTACGATTTTGTGACCGCCCAATATACCAATTTAAGCTATTTGTAATCATTATTAAACTGTCAAAATTTACCTTCTTATTCTAACGATATTGTAGCAGTTTTTCATTGCCTAAAAATCACGGACAAAAAGACATTTTCTAAAAATAAATCCTAGCTAGATCGATTTATTGCCCCCCGAAACTCCCTGCATACAAAATTTTATGAAAATCGTTGGAGCCGTTTCCGAGATTCCGATTATATATATATATACAAGAATTGCTTGTTTAAAGGTATAGGATATTAATGGTGTGTAGTACATACACTATACCTATACTTACATAATATAACATATTTGGTTCTATGGGGAAGACAAAGCAAAGTAGCAATAAAATTTATGATTTTAGTACATATATAATTTATATTCTGTACTCAAAGGGACACGCCATGTTACGAGACCTCCTAGATTTTTTTAGAAAATAAAAAGTAAGATTAAAAATAAATAAATAAATGATCATTCATCACATTTGTAACAGAAATAAACAATAATCAATAATATTTGAACATGGTGTAAAACAGTATAAATATTATTATTATTTTGCGTTCTAAACGTAATTGTATTACGTATTTAGAACTTGTGCTAAGTAATAGAACTTTAGTTTGTTTTTAAAACTATTCAGTGATTTAAAGGGGACGAATAGGTGGTGGTAAATCATTCCAACAGTGGGTTGCTGCAAATTTGAAACTACCTCGAAATGCAGCTGTGCGGTATCGAGTTGTTACAAGGGAATGAACAGAAGCTCTTGTATTCTCGGGCCCACTTAAGCTTTTGAAACAGGTATAACTGGTCGCTGTTTTGTTATTGTTGAGAATAGTATAGTAGCAAGGTGTAATTTTCTCCGGGCACTCATTTTTAACAGATTAGCATTGTTCAAATAAGGCGTTACATGACTTTAAGGCGGGAGAGTGAAACAAAACCGAGTACACGCGTATATAAACAAACATGTTTACTATTTAATAAATGGTTTAACTCCTTTTCTTCTTTAAATCTTATATGGGTGTCTTAATCCAAGCTAAAACACCTTATGCTAATGTTAGAGTTGTTATATTGGTATTTGGCATGACAGGAATTGTACCAGTGCACGCATTTATGGCAGGTTATCTTATTTTATGCACGTGGAGCTTAGCTTACTAGCGTTATCTCTCATATTAAATATTAAGTAATAGGTATTTTTAAACAATTCTTTACAACTAATAATCAACATACCTATTGTAAAAAGTCGCGGTTTTAGCGTTGTACAGAATGTGGTTCCATCCATGAGACCCATTTGTGCGTTAGCAGGCTGATGCCGCAACAAGTGCTTTTTCGGCGGTATGATATCCGCTATCGCCTCTCTATGAGGATCCATTACTTCTGTTACTGTTTTATTTTGTAATTCCGCTATGAGTTCCAACGATTTCATTGCCTACAAAAAGGAAAAACAATAAAACGAATATCCATTAACATTAAATTATATAAACATTTAAAAAAAATCTAACATACCTGTTGACGAACAAGCAAATGGGGACTTGTAATTTGAAGTACCAATTCCTGTAAGACATCGTGAAGAGCACGAGCCTTTGCTGCAGCAACATCTCCTTCAGGTTCTAGCCCTTGCCCACTAGGTCCAGACACGCACACGCGAACAAGACGCTCCAAATTTATAGTGGCCATATCGATAGCACCCGACGATACTTCGCCCGTCAAGTCCATCATCACGAACAGTACGGCCTTCAGGAACGTAAAGACATGCTTATAAACCCACTCTGGCGCCATCTTCTCAAACATGAATTTCACAGCTATACATCCGCCCAACTTCGCGTACCAAGCTCGTTCATAGCAAAGTGATGACATTCTTTCTGCGAGATATTCCATCAATGGTAAGCGGCAAGCACGTTCCTTACTGCCAAGAACAGTGCCTGCAGTCTCAATCATAAGAACCAAAGCCAAATGCCCAGGCTTACAGAGTTCTTTTTCTTCGTGTCCCATAACTACAGCAATTGCATCCACTAAAACTAACGCATCAAGACCTTCTTTAGGGCCCCCTGAGCCGGCGAAAGGACCAGCTTCCTGAGCAATCGCTACCAAAGTATAATGACGTACAAGCGATACCATCGTCGGAAGAACATGCTGTCTCAATTCCTTGATGGCTGCGGCAACGAACATACCGGTTAAAGCTGTTCGATGAGTATTTCTAACAACTGTATTGGAACATTTATAGTAAGGCCCATTTTGCGGTGGTATTTTACCCTCAACAAAGCTTGGATGATTGAACAGCTTCTGGAGCGTTGCCTTGTCATCTTCTAAATTCAATGAAGCTGCTAAATAACAACGAAGCACTTCCCAGCACTGGCGGCGATAAAATGGATCAGTTGTACTGGACTTTAGAGCAGAAAAGGCTGTTTCTATTACTTTATCTACTTCGAAGTCTATTGGTTTTGGTTGATCCTGGAAATAGGCCTGCACTGCAGGTGGGGGCGCATCTGTCTCGCGGTACTCCAATCTTTGAGGTTCAATCATCATTTTTCTATTGCCACCACCGAATTTCCCGAGAACTCTGAACGCTATCCTAGCAACCTCATTGTTTTGCAACGTCCTCCAAAGCGCCTGCATAAGATCTGCCCTAACTGGTTGTATGTGTTCATATAAAAAGTCTGGCTGTAAGTTGTCGACACAGAGTTCTAGAGTACGTAAACCTTGTGATATCAAGGTATGAGAACCATTTAGTGCGGATACTAAAGGATCCATGAGCATCGGCAAATAGGGCAACAGGCTGCTTAATCTGACAGGTACTGTTAAACACAACTCCACAAATAGGTCCTTCATGTGTTGCTTATGTAGGCCACTTTGA
This sequence comes from Parnassius apollo, assembly GCA_907164705.1. Classification (NCBI taxonomy): domain Eukaryota; kingdom Metazoa; phylum Arthropoda; class Insecta; order Lepidoptera; family Papilionidae; genus Parnassius; species Parnassius apollo. The sequence goes on along the minus strand of CAJQZP010001607.1, from coordinate 5,544,727 downwards.
AGACGATTGAGACCTTCCAAAAGGTTGGGCAGTAATGGCAAAAATTCCTGATAAAGTAAATCGTGGCTTCCCCCTCCTATTGACCGGAAAAGAGCTCTCAATAACAGAAAGTAGTTGTATGGTTCCTTAGCAGTCATGGCATAATCCATTGCTTTGTTCACGATGCTATGCAAATGCGGTCGTAACATTTGTTCATTTTCTGTTGGAAATAAACTAACTGAACCGAACACCAGTTTAAATAGCCTGAGGTATAAGTTTGACCTTTCGATGTTCGTGCCCATTTCTTCCATTCTTTTTAGTAAATATTCCACCAAAACAGTTGCGAAAATAGGAGACGTGGCCGGATTAGACAGAAAGGTGTTTGCAATTATTTGTAGTGTCATGTTTTTGTTGATTCTTTCTACCATATGAGAAATCGTCGCAGTAAAAATCTCTTGAAATGTTTGAGGATTCATCATGGAAAACTGAAAAGAAAATAAGATATATTTTGTCAGAAATATAATTTTAAAGAAACAAACAGTAACTTAAGTGCAGGCGTATTTCATCATCGTCATTTATTATTAATAAATGTAAGTAAGTCGTGTATATAATAAAGCATAATTTTGCCGCGTGTGAAATGTTTCGTGTTCAAAATCGTAGAAAAAAGTAATAAGTGATTTCAAGAACAGTGTTTTTTCGACAGACATTGGATTATTTTACAGTTTAAAAGGTATTAAGGTGACCTATATAAATTTGCTGTGTGGAAAATTATACATAATTTTTCATCATAATCGGCATTTTTATTCACCCCAGAAGCGGAATGCCGATACTGCCATGAGAAGAAGTAAAGCGTACTCCACGCAACAGGAGACAAGTAGAAACGGATGTTGCACGGCAACAGGAACAGGAAGGGTCGAGCGCCCATACTGCTGACTCCGAACCGATTCCTGCAGTAATCTTATCAGGGCCGGCATTAGACGGGAACATGGCTGCGTTATTGGCCGCCATTCAAGCCTAGCTGCAGACCAATTAAAAACATATTGTTGCGCGTCACAGTTGATGACACTTGCGCCATCTGGTATCAAGTATCAGAAATAGGAGTGTCAAGATCTTTCTGGAACTTCCCAACAGCGCCATCTAGTAACGAATAGAAGAATTAAGCTTTCTAGAAAATCCCACTCTCAAACTTTCTGCACTTAGTCGGTTGGGATCGGTATTTGCTGGAACATTCTGGATGTTTCGGTGGAAAAAGCGTATTTATAGCCGCTGAGGACCGCGACCGGGGCAGTATTGATTTGGCGATACGAGCGAAGCTTTCGGAGTGAAATAAAGTGTTAAGTGTGATTAATTATTAGTGTGATTTAAGTTTTAATCGGTGTTCGGTAATTAGTGTCAATTTTGGTACTTCGATCGGCAGTTTTTATTGTCACGAACCCTAAGCTCGTAACAATATTTAACAACAAATTAAAGAAACATTTATTGGCAAGTCTCAGTGCTTAATATTAATATTATGTATTATGTAAATGAGACTCAAATGTTCCTACAAACAAACTGTGTAAGCAGTTTTGCGGGAATAAGTATATTTAAAACCAAATTTTGTATTTTTAATAATAAATTATTAAAAAAAATATCAGGAAGTCGCTCTTCAGCAACAGGAAAGCGTCCGTCAAGAACTAACAGCGGCTCGGCGAAAGCAGGTAACCGTCCAGGCAGCGGCTCGGCAAGAGCAAGTAGCCACCCAGCAAGAGTTACATAACTATCAGCCAGCAGTTGGACACAAGGCTTCAAATGCTCGGTGATAAAATAAAAGGTGGGATTTGACTCTCTGGGATTTTCAAAAATTTAAAATCAGTCACTGAACCTCAGTACAGGCTGCACGCGACATTAGGCAAATGTGATTTACTACGCTTTGATAGGATATCATCATGGGCTGCTTAGAAGTACGAGTTTGACATCCTCTCCAAGGGCAGTGGCTGGAGTGAGGAGCAAGCATTCATGGCATTAGCCTTACCACTGAGAGATGATTCCATCTTATTCTCGAATGGCTGCCTATAGAAGGAAGTTTTTTAAGTGTTCTGTTGAAAGCTCTAGAGATTCGGTACGGTTACAAGCATATGGAGCATGCTTATAGAGCTCAGCTACGAAATCGCGTTCAAGCGCCTGCAGAGACACTGCAACAGTGGACTGATGAGATAGAGAGGCTGGTTCATCGCACTTATGTGTCAGAGATGGCTCTACTTGAAGCGTTTGTGGACGCCATCCGGGACCTTGAGGTCCGAGCAGGTGTACGATTAGGCCACCATCAAACTCTAAAGAGCATACTTGCACATGCGTTGGAGGTGGAAGCTGTGCGACGCGATGCGAAATCTTATCAAGTAAGGGAATTAGTAACAAAAGGAAAGAAGCTCCGTTATGGTTCGACATGCTACGCGTGCGGTAAAAAAGGCACATCAGGCTCGATTGTCCGAACGAAAAGAGAGAGAGGTTCACAAACTTTAGGATTCAAATTGAGAAGGTGCAGGCATTTGATGGATAAACGAAAGCCTCTAGCATTACGGTCTCACACGCATGCGACAGAAATGACTTAATATATAGGGGTCACTTTAAATGAGAATGTCTGCCGATATGCCTTTAATATCGTCGTGTTATCTTGAGTATTCTGATTACTTTCCGACTAAAAGAGTAAAATGACGCAGAAAGTTCTATATTTCTTTTATAGACTATAAAAGCGTGTGTCAGCGATCGAAAAGTTAGTTATTTCGACAACGCGAAAGTGAACTCTACTTCGGGACGCTACTATGAGAAATTAACTAACATTTACGATTATAAAGGATCTCACTGAAGAAGCTTAGCGATTTTGGACGACGTATCTATAAACTTGCTGTGTGTATTTTAAAATACATAATTATTCGTCCTAATTAGCATTTTTACTCACCACGCACGTAATATAAATAAATCCTTAACATAGAATTTAGCACGAATGGGTTAGCGCGACTTGGGAAGGACCACGAACTCATAGAACACCAGCTTAAAATAGCGACTTAAGGCTGCTGTGTTTAGTATGGTGAGTGTAGGGATCCGGAGACCCTTTTTACTGGCAACGAGTCATTCCATCATGGTTCTTAGGGTTGACAATGAATCTTGCTTTTTTATTCTTAATCGAGGATTGAGGAAAATCTATGTCTATGGGCCACAGTATCCACAGGTGGACGGTGTGCTCATTTGTCACCCTTATTCTACATTTAAAAAAAAACTAGTATTATTTACAATACAGTCATTCACGATATATCGCGTAAATAATTTAAATTTAAAAAAGGAAATGAAATGGAAAAGTGTAGAAGAATATAACATATTATAAGTGTGTAAGCGACTCACGACTCCGCTGAAGTGCTCGAGCACCTCCTTCTCCTCCTTGGAGCGCACGTGCGGCTGCGCGGGGGGGTGCGCGGGCGCGCGCGGCGCCGCCAGCGTGTAGATGTCGAGCGACTGCAGCCCCCAGCGCACCAGCCGGATGAACACCAGCGTCTCGCGCGCGCTCAGCTGCTTCTGGCCCGCGATGGTGCCCGCCGCCGCGGCCGCCGCGCCCGCCGCCCCCGACACCCCCGCCACCGCCGCCGCGCCCGCCGCGCCGCCGTCGCCTCCGCTCGAGCTCTGCGCAACATCGCCTCAATGTACTAGAGCGCGAACGACTCCCCAACTGACGTTTAGTTTCGTATGATGCACTAAATTCAAGTGCGTCGAATAGGTCAGATCTTGAAATATATTTACTTAATAAATTCATCACCATTATCATCTTTACAACACATTTTGATTGTCATATCATTTGCCATAGTCACTGGCTGGCGAATTGACAACCTCTGTTCTATTTAGAATTGTTAAGGTGGCATTATAATCAAATTATTAACTAAGTCCTTATTATTAGACCATAATGTCTTGTATTAATAATATATTATGGTATTTTATGTTAAATACGAAAATCACAAAATTTGAAACTGATAGGGGTAGATGACTGATGATCGATGAAATAAATTTTATTCTTTTACACTGTCAAAAATTTACAGTGTGATCGTATTATTATAAAGTCTCTAAGGGGAACGCTTCCCGGTTCAACGATCCTGTGTTTTGGCAGGGAACGTTAATGATGTTAGTTAAACAAAGACCACGCCAGAAAAGCCGCGGGAATAAACTATAAAATGTAATCAAAAGATATTCTTCATTGAGCTAATATCCCCCATACATCTACATGCGACAGTTTTTTAACACGCCCACAAAAACCTACTAATGCAATCGACACAAGCGAATTTCTTCGCGCAATCTGCGCAAATTAGCTCGCATTGATTAATTTAAACAAACCTTAACGTATAGATACTTACTTTACAAGACGCACATCCCCATGTAATAGTCTTCACTCCACACACAAGTGTTTTAACCAAAGTCCTATAGTCGCCGACATTGAGGTTGCTCATCTGCGAACTAGGGAAACCTATTTTCGATTTCTCTTCGGCTCTGTTGATGCTATCGAGGAAGTCCACTGAATGTTTATCGTCTTCTATTTTCACTTCAGGAGACGAAGTACTCGGCGCAGATGTGGTTGGTGTGCTCGGAGTAGTTCCATTTGTGCCATTTAGCGCCGGGGTCGTTTGTTTGCTGCAAAATCAAAAAGTGAACGCTATTAATTCCAGTTTTATTGCTGGGGTCAAATTGAATTACTTGCATTTCATAAAATTTAACTGCGACGGTGGAATTATACAAGGTTATCCTTCGTCAGCAATCTCAAAGAAAACGCAAAAATATTAAACCGTTTTTCCTAGTGACCTAATGTACGCGGAACGTAAGTAGGGAAAATCGTAAGTTATCAGCTAAAAATCAGGTAAAAATTCGACTGTGTTTTTTCTGTATGTATGTTACGCGATATCTTCGTCTATTGTAAACAGATTATTCTTTTTATTGGTACTTCAGGAGTGTTCCTATATAAATTAGGAGACAAAACTCCATGAGGGTGGCAAAGTAGGAAATTAAGTTAAACGTTAATATTTAGACGACATTGAGATTGTGAAATTCCTTAGTCCACTAGGGGAAAAAATAACTTTTAATATAAAGTAAATAAAACCCAACTCCAAAAGAACTTTCTGAAGTCAGGGATTTAATTCTCCCATACTTTGCCTTAACATCGACCTAGCACGAAAATAACAAAAGAGGTTATCTGCGAAGTTTCTTTAGCCGCTTCTTCTCCAGTCAGAAGAATCTCAATTCGAAAAGGAAGTAAAGATTTAAAAAAAATAATTTGAAAAACAAAATTCTATTTTCTAAAATAATATATTATTTTCGTTTATTTTGAATAAAGAAAGCCGCAGTTCGGTTTCACGAAGTACATTTTTCGTGAAAACTTTGTAAAATTAATCACTAATAAATTAATCATTGTAATTCATCTGCGGTATTACCATTTATTAATGATAATCTGTAGACGTCTGGATTGTCGCTGGCCGCTGGATGCCGATGGTCCAGCTACGTAAACACACACGAAACGTTTTTCCTTTTCCTTTCGACTCTTTTTATAGAATGAGGGTGATAAGCGAGCACAGGACCCACCTGATAATAAGTGGATGTTGTGGCCCATAGACATTATATCTATCCTCGATTAAGAATCAAAAGCAGATATGTTGTCACACCTGAGAACTAAGATGGCACGCCTCATATTCAGTAAAAAAGGTTTCCGGTTCTCTATACTCACCTTCACATACATCACATACACAACATCATTTCGTTCCTCTTTCACGCTTCTGTAAGAGCGTGGTTTCTTCCCGGTCGAGCAGTCTCATTCGAGCTACAACCATAATATAGCTGCAACATGGCTCTACCACGTTGTTATTGTAGCACTCGCTTTGACTTCTAAGGCTTTTTTCAACAATGCCAAATGTAAGTGACCTCTGTATTAACGCGGCAAATTATGGCACTACACAGTTAGTCAAAATTAGCCAGCAAAATATCATCTGTAAACTTATCATGATTAAATAAATAATTCCAAGAAGCAAAATTAGAAAAGTAATATTATAATTATCGCCCGAAGATTTAACACTACAATGATGTTTTTTTTTTTGCTGTTAAAGTATTTATAGTAACATAATAATGTTACTTTAATGTTCATTTCAGCAGATGTTGTTAATGAGGTTATTCTTATTACTATTCAAAAATATACAATACAACTATAATTATATTTTTTTTTTTATATATATATATATATATATATATATATATATATATATATATATATATATATACAGGGTTACTGGTAACTCCGTTCCCGCCAAGGCGTGATAGTTGGGGTCATAACCTATCAAATAAACCATAAAATGCATTTATGCAAATGTGGACCATTTCGAGATATTTAGGTTTAATAATTTTTTTCAAAAATGCCAAAAGTCTGGTGTCAAAAATTTCTAAAAAAAAACTTACAGCTGTATTATTTTCATTTTATTATTTTTACTTAATGAAAACCTGGATACTTATTTATCAATACTACAGTGTGCAAAAAGTCTCATCATTTTCGAAGTAACGCTACTAAAAGTACAACTTTTTGCTCTTCGCGGCTTGTTATTGTTTTGCTTACCAAACATGACTGATGTCTTAATTATTTGTGAAGTTTTGCTGCTTGTGTAACTTTACTTTACTTTACTTTATAAGTAATTAAAAATAAAAATGATTTTGTGAAAAATAATTGTATGTGACCAATTGTGCAAATCATGTTAAAAACATCCCTACTTATCTAGCTACCCAACGAAGTATCAATTTAGCTTGTAACTTAAATAGTACAGAAAAAACTTGAAAAAAGGGGCCAGGTAGACAAGTTCCGAGTAGCAATGTTTGGGGTAATCCCAAACAATTCGCTTCTCGGAACCTTATCAACAGCTGCGGGAATGCTCGTAAAAGATTGTGCGTTTGAACTTACGCTATTGTTTACATTTAGTGTGAAATTAGAAACAAGTTAAACAAGAAGAAACTGTTCAATCAGTCATCAGTATTACAGGCATCGTACACACGCGTGCATATCCCTCCCTGTTACACTTAAAGAAGTTGAGTTTCAAAGTTTTATGGCGGCGTAACCACTAAGACGCGGAGATCATGCAAGGCAATCATTTTCCAATGAGGAATACGCAGATATCTTTTATCTCTATGGATATTGTGACGGTGACGCTGCAGCTGCTCGCCGTGAATACCTGCCCTAATCGCCGACCACCCCATGTCACAGAAGATGAAGAAATTTTGAGTAAATTTCAAGAAGATCCAACCACTTCCACGAACATAGTTGCTCGTCGCTTAGGTGTATCGCAGTGGAAGGTCTGGTCTACTGTGCATACTGCGGGGCTTTATACGTACCACTACACACCAGTGCATGTGATGGAAGAAGGAGATTAATATTGGTAAAAAATAAAACACAAATTCCTTTGTCTGCTTAGAACTATCTGACCTCATTCTAGAGCTAGATAAATAGGGATGTTTTTAACATGATTTGCACAATTGATCACATACAATTATTTTTCACAAAATCATTTTTATTTTTAATTACTTATCTTCTGTTTGGAAAAAGTTGTACTTTTAGTAGCGTTACTTCGTCACCATTACAATATCCTTAGAGATAAAAGATATCTGCGTATTCCTCGTTGGAAAATGATTGCCTTGCATGATCTCCGCGTCTTGGTGGTTCCGCCGCCATAAAACTTTGAAACTCAACTTCTTTAAGTGTAACAGGGAGGGATATGCGCGCGTGTGTACGATGCCTGTAATACTGATGACTGATTGAACAGTTTCTTCTTGTTTAACTTGTTTCTAATTTCACACTAAATGTAAACAATAGCGTAAGTTCAAACGCACAATCTTTTACGAGCATTCCCGCAGCTGTTGATAAGGTTCCGAGAAGCGATTGTTTGGGATTACCCAAAACATTGCTACTCGGAACTTGTCTACCTGGCCCCTTTTTTTTCAAGTTTTTTCTGTACTATTTAAGTTACAAGCTAAATTGATACTTCGTTGGGTAGCTAGATAAGTAGGGATGTTTTTAACATGATTTGCACAATTGGTCACATACAATTATTTTTCACAAAATCATTTTTATTTTTAATTACTTATCTTCTGTTTGGAAAAAGATGTACTTTTAGTAGCGTTACTTCGAAAATGATGAGACTTTTTGCACACTGTAGTATTGATAAATAAGTATCCAGGTTTTCATTAAGTAAAAATAATAAAATGAAAATAATACAGCTGTAAGTTTTTTTTTAGAAATTTTTGACACCAGACTTTTGGGATTTTTGAAAAAAATAATTAAACCTAAATATCTCGAAATTGGTCAACATTTGCATAATGAATTTTATGGTTCATTTGATAGGTTATGACCCCAACTATCACGCCTTGGCGGGAATACGTCGAGTTACCAGTAACCCTGTATATATATATTTTGTTTTTTTACACAATTTTTTTTCTTTAATATAAGTACAGTGATTGTTTATTTATACAGTTTTTTCAAAGGCTAAAAAGGTACAGATATTATACATATAGCGTTTGCAAAGCCCGAGTGCTTCGCGAAATATTTGAGTGTGACTCGATTCGTCGTTCGATTCGTTGCGTCATTGGCACATTAAGTAAGCGTAATATCATGTTTTGGATAGTTCGTGAAGTCGTTTGCATTACAATAACCAAAACCGATACCCCTACTTCTGGAGTAGTTGAGTAAAAAGTCATGCTCACCACTTCGCCATCAGAGCAGGCAGCTGCAGTTTGGAGATGGTCTTGAACTTGAGCACGAAGACCTCGAGGATGCGCATGAGCAGCTGGCGGCCCTGCGGCTGCGCGCCGCCCGCCGCGCCCTCGCTCTCCGACCGCTGCCGGATGCAGTCCACCAGGTTCAGCAGCAGCTTGCACGACATAGTCTGAATGCTGCCATATGGACACAAAAAATAATTTTTATTAATATTATGTACATATTTATTTATTTATCATTTATTGACTGACACATATTGTACGGAGCAGACTTTGATGAAGAGAATAGAAAGAAACAAATATAGTCAGCTAGCAGGTACCCGGAGTATGCAGCTGCAGAAAAAATAATTGTTCAACAATACAAGAACTGTGTCACCCGGTTTCGGACGCGGCTCAAAAAATTGGAGAGCGCAAGTATTAGTGACTATGAAAAAAGTCGTTCATTAGAAGATGTAAGAGCTTGTATTATAGTAGGGGGCAAACAATTTTAACATTTATTATACTTTATGGAATTTTGGTTTTAAACATTATTACACTCCAACCATAAGAAACACTCCTACAGATTTCCGTAGCAAGTGTCTTATTTTTTAATCTTTTTATTTTAAGAAAAATAAGACTAGATAAACATAGGTAACAATAACTCAGTAATTTGACGAGTTTTTAGAATCTGCATGAAGTAGGCGTGTTCATTGTTCTGTGTTCATGTAGCTATTAGCCACACTGATAATCATAGGTTTTTTTTATAATACAGGTGCTCAAAATTCGCCACTGTAAAATCGTAAATTCTAATTTTAATTTTTAAGTATTAAAAAAAAAGTTACAGCAAGAAATATTTTGTAACGCACGATGGCAAGGCCAAACATACACGGTTATTTCTATTTGTTGCTGTGTGAATAATGTGAATGGAGGTATCAAATTTCACACTTTAAAAAATAGTAATATTTTCCAGACTACTGCAGGTATTTTTTTCTGATTGTCGGAGGTGCCCCCCAATAGTATCTGCGGAGTTATCCATTACTTACCGCACACCCTACAGTAGTAAACATAAATATAGCAAAGGACAATGGCGAACTCTCAAACAAATTTTAGTTGACATTTTTTTCTTGCGTCTACAAATACAAAATGTGTAAAAATATAGTTTGAAATCCTGAACCTTTTTCTCTTCGGTCATACTACAGAAAGTCAGGAATCAAAGATATTCCAATTTAAACAAAATTCACATCAGATTAGGCTGTACGGTATAAAACGCCTTAATTGCCAAATAATTACAACAACAACTAGTCAATATAATTTTGATATATGTTTATATAGAGTAATTACTATCCTAGAGGGAATTCTTAAAGAACGCATTAGTATATATAGAAGAGTTTTCTGAATAAAATACACGTCAAACTCGGTTGTATGGTATAAGACCTTTGCCTGTCTTAACTGACGAATCGTTACAACTACAACTAGTCAATTAAGTTAAATTGTGTATGATGATTTTTTTCCAATCTTCGATAGGCTATAAACTTGATTTGATAATACATAGTAAATTATTTTATTAATATCTGTAATGGTGACATAAGTAGGCGCATATTAATTCCATCAACAATTTTCCACAACAATTATAGTCTTTGCGTTGTAGCATGGTGCGAATGACAGCTCACACATCTATGAAGTTTCGTATTTTTTTATATAAACTGTCATACCGATATTGTTGTACTTCATGGATGGGAACGCCCACTTACGAGAGTAATGTGGCACGCTAAACTATGCCATGACATAACGAACAACCACAGACTATCAAGAATCGGTTTTGAAATAAATCGAATATATAGAAATCACGTAAATATTTATTAAATATGTAACTAATAGTTCAACAGATTTTGATTTAAAGAAAAAAATGCACATAGACGAATATGCAGTGTTTCCAATACATGGACGATAAATTATTCGTTGGTCAGCTCAGGCAAAAAGAATAATTATAAATGTGTCAAAAAGACTTGGCTACAAAAATCTATTTTGTATTTTTATTACATTAGATTTGAAAACCAAATTCTCGATAATTTTTACCTTCCGTCCCGATATTTAGCTCATTGGACCTGGCAACACTAATACACATATGGAGAAAGGCGCTAGTACACGTACCTTGAAAAGCTACCGGTGCAGTCAACGCCGTACTGAAAATTACAGATGCTGGTATCCATTTTATTTGTTTAAATGTTAATATGAATGTTGCAATTAACATGAAATCTAAGATGATTTTTATTTTCAAATTAATACATATCTACAGTTATACATTGAAGTGTCTGTTTGTATTTTCCAAACATCAAACTTTTACTAATACATATGAAAATTCAGATTGTATTTATAACAAAAGACAAACACAATTTTAAAATAAATTGTTTGTCTGTTTGTTCCAGCTTATAGTTGACACTAGCAGATAGCTGATGTTATAAGGAGTAACACAGGTTTCTTTTATTTTAGAAAATGAATTAGGATTCCGCGCAAAAAAACTTGAAACCTATAAAATTCAATCGTAATAAACAACAAGAGACCGAGGTCGCGGGAACAGCTATTATGTAACTTATGTCATAATTTGTATTAAACTTAAACTTAATTTTAAATGCATTGTAGTTTATAAAGAAATATGTTTCGGTTTTAATTTTTATATCGATAGCTAATTGATAATTTTTGCTTTGCTTTGTGTATCGTTAATCGCCTTTTTAAAATCGATTTAACATTTTTCTATCTCTAGACACGCCAAATTGTAAACTGTCAACCGTACTATGCTATAACGCAAAGATTATAGTTAATTTAGTGTAAAATTATGTATGATGATTTTTTTCCAGACTTCGACAGGCCATAAGATTGATTAGATAAAACATAGTAAATTATTTTATTGATATCTATAATCGTGACATAAGTAGAACCTTAATAATTCCATCAAATCTCCAATAAAATAAGTAATATTGTTTATACGTGGTAGAGTCATGCTGCAGTTATATTAGTAGTATAGTTGTAGCACAAATGGGTCGGCTCGACCGGGGAAGGACCACGCTCTCACAAAATACTAGCGTAAAATAGTAGCTTAATGCTGCTGTGCTTCGTATGGTGAGTGTAGAGAACCGGAGACCCTTTTTACTGGAAACGAGGCATTCCATCTTAGTCCTCACAGGTGACAACACATCTGCATTTTGATTTGTAATCGAGGATAGATGTAGATGTCTATGGACCGCAGCAACCACTTACCATCAGGTGGACTGTGTGCTCGTTTGCCACCTTATTCTATAAAAAAAATGAAAAACAGAAAATGGGAAGCTATATTAGAATAGGAAAACCACAAACTACTACTGCAGTGTAAGATAATGGTTCAAGAGCAGCAAGTGATTGAACAATACCTTTCTTGTGAGTGTACCTTATATTATCAGGTAATTAATTTCAGCCAACTGCAGGAGGATAAAAGAGTTGTACATAAAGCTTTTGTTATAGAAGTAGACACAGGGAGTAGAATCCATATATAAGTGTATACATACAGGTTATATGGTATATACTTAATTGAAATCATGTAATATTAACCCCAAAAAAAATATCAGTGCAGCTTTGGGGTAGGAAGCTCGCCATCATCATGCAAATACCAAACAAACAGGGTAATTTGAACTCCTATAGTACCAAATTTGTTAATACCAATTTTGAATGCTAACCACGTGGTAGTGCTCACCAGTGATAAAAGAAATTCTCAGAAACCTTTGTGACTCAGAAATAAAAAAATATAATTCCGCGAACACACATTAAGGTAACAAGCAAACTCTTCCCGCAAATAAGAAATTTAAGGTGTGTATGCAGCATAAAGCTCCCTTGCCATTTGATAAAAACATGTATTATACATGATATATATTTTAATCTTACCTAGTAGGCAGAGACTCATCATGTACATTCTTGGAAAATAAATGAGCAGCAATAGCGAGATCAGACAGAGGCAGATGTTGCCGGACATGATGTACTAGATCAGCTAGAGTTGAGTAGGCCAGAGGCCTCAGCGACTCATGCACCGTCCAACCGCCGCCTAGCAATACGTCCTCGTCGAACAAACGCTCCATGTAAGGAACAAACTCTGAAAAAAAGATTGAAATATAAGGAAGTGCTATACGAAGTCTTGTAATTTATTTAAAGTAAGAAATACAATTCAAAAATATATATATACAATTAAGATTATTCATCATCAAAAATATTTACTATAGAGATAATAAACATGAAAAAGGCAAAGCAATGCATTATCTCTAATAGGAGGTGAGCACAGCATCTATGATTAATATTGAATATAATACAACAATTGTACAAACTATATTTGCATAATTAATGTTCTAACAAAACTGCACATTGTTGAAGTGCATACTTATTTTGAAAAAAAAATCAAGTTGGAATTCTGATAATTTTGGCTCTAAAAGTTACAGCCTATATTCGTCCCACTGCTGGACACACGCCTCCCCACATTTCCGAGAGGGTTTTAGGGCAAGGAAGTGTCCGCCGCGCTGCCCCTATGTGTGTTGGCGAACTTCACGTCTTCGAAATATTTTTTTTCTTATTCCTCAGACATGCAGCTTTTCTCACGATGTTTTCTTTCACCACCGAGCACGTTGTAAATCAGCACTTAAAATTGCAATTAACAATTTCATTGGCGCCGGCGGGGATCGAACCAGGGTTACCCGCTTTCTGTTATATTTTTACAACAAGCGTTAACCATCTGAGCTACCACGGCTCTATATATTATACATGTATCTCAATGCCAAATTAGAAAATAAAATCGATGGCTATAAAATTGATGTAATACTTACTTAGCCTTAGATCTGTAGCCAAAATGTGTCGTGTTGCTATTACTAATTCTTTTCTAAGGTGTGCTACTTCTGGTGGACACAGAGTTAGAAGACCAATAATTCCTTTGACCATCAAGTTAGCATGATTAGCTATTGTATCTTGATATATCCTTATAATATAAGCTAGAAATGCTAATGTTTTGATTTGTGCACCCATGAAGTCAACAAAAACTTCTTTATTAAAAGATGCTGATTGCCTAAAAAATTAATTATTTTTAATTTTGATGAAGAGATTTCGTATTCCCCTAAATTGGAGCCACCTTTCACAAAAATCAAAATCAAAGTTTAATTGTTGCACTCGTCGCAATAAAGTGAACCAATAATGTTGGTTGAGTTACATTGCTTAAAATTTATATTCAACTCAACTCTCTTTGAGAGGCGAAGCCATGACAGCATTAAAACTTATAAAATGCCATAATGGGTGTCGTAGGAGGCAACTAAAGGAAATGCTGGAAAAGTTTAAGCCAGGTGCATTGCTCCATACTTCTTCTCGTCAGTCCTCAGCGTGTGTGCGTTATATGTTGCCAGGTCGAGTCGTCGTAGGTGGCAACCGAACCTCCACTGGAGATTCTTAGCACCCCCTGCCCCGCCGTTACCATGGTCGCCACCGTAGCCAGGAATAGCGGGGCCAGACTGAGGGCCGTTTGTTTGCGTCGTGATTTATGGGATATATCCCTTTGTCGCCTCTTACGACACCCACGGGAAGATATGGGGTAGTGGATATTCTCAACCGCCACTACACGGCCGAGATTACAAAGGCTCCCCAGCACCTTAAAAACGGCAAGTCCCTGGGCGAGGATGGAATTACAGCGGAGCTTCTGAAAGCGGGTGGAAAACCGGTACTTGAAGTCCTTCAGAGGCTCTTTAATTCCGTCCTCCATGGTGGCACTACTCCGGAGGCGTGGAGCAGAAGTGCGGTGGTCTTATTCTTCAAGAAAGGTGACAACGACCTCTTGAAGAACTACAGACCGATATCCCTTCTGTGCCGCGTCTTCGTGCTGTTTTCGAGAGTCATGACGAATCGTCTCGCACGCAGACTCGACGACTTCCAGCCTCCAGAACAAGCCGGTTTCCGAAAAGGCTTTAGTACCATAGACCACATACATACCCTTCGGCAAATTGTACAGAAGTCCGAAGAGTACAATATGCCACTTTGCCTGGCGTATGTGGACTATGAGAAAGCCTTTGATTCCGTCGAAATTTGGGCGGTGCTACAGTCTCTTCAGCGGTGCCAAGTTGACTGTCGGTATATCGAAGTGCTGAAGTATTTGTACAGTAGCGCTACGATGGCTATCCGAGTACAGAACTAGAGTACGAAACCTATCCAACTGCAGAGAGGTGTAAGACAAGGTGACGTTATTTCCCCGAAACTCTTCACCGCTGCATTGGAAGACGTTTTCAAGCTACTGGACTGGAAAGGATACGGTATTAACATCAATGGCGAGTACATCACTCACCTTCGATTTGCCGACGATATAGTCCTTATGGCAGAATCACTGGAGGAATTAAGCACTATGCTCAATGACCTCAATAGTGCCTCCCAATGGATAGGTCTTAAGATGAACATGGACAAAACAAAGATCATGTTTAATGTCCATGTCACACCTATGCCGGTAGTTGTTCGGAGCACTAAGCTGGAAGTTGTCGACGAGTATGTTTACCTGGGACAAATAGTCCGACTAAGTAAGTCCAACTTCGACCGAGAGGCCAATCGACGGATTCAACTCGGCTGGGCAGCGTTCGGGAAATTACGACACATCTTCTCGTCAGGTATACCTCAATCTCTGAAGACTAAGTTGTACAACCAGTGCGTGTTGCCAGTGATGACCTACGGAACCGAGACGTGGTCCTTCACTGCTGGCCGTATGAGGACGCTCAGTCGCTCAGCGAGCTATGGAGAGGGCTATGCTCGGAGTTTCTCTGCGTGATAAACTTAGAAATGAGGATATCCGCAGTAGAACCGCAGTGACTAACGTAGCCCAACGGATTAGTAAGCTGAAGTGGCAATGGGCCGGCCATATAGCTCGAAGAATCGACAACCGTTGGGGAAAAAAGGTTCTCGAGTGGCAGCCTCGTACCGGTAGACGAAGTGTAGGGCGACCCCCCCACTAGATTGGAGTGACGACCTGGTAAGACATGCAGGAAGTCGATGGATGCAGGTGGCTCAGGACCATGCTTTGTGGCATACCTTGGGGGGAGGCCTATGTTCAGCAGTGGACTTGTGAAGGGCTGTAATGAATGAAAAAATGAATGAATGCATTGCTCCATAAATTAATTACTATTTATGTGAAATCAAGTAACTGTCGTTACAAGCATGGGTTTAATCCTAGTATTCAAAGTATAGATATCTGTTCATATCAAAGCTATATGAGTTTATATGTGCAGTAGATACATAACATTTTCTTAAATATATTCGCGATGCTTATAGCTATTCTTAAAAATTTCTTCTAAGGGGCTTGTCACCATTGAAGTTATAAATTTCCCTTATATGCTCTCTTTTGCAAAACAATCGTTTTAAGGTCGCGTTTCAGCATAACAAAATCCCTAAAACTGTTTCAACATTGGCAAGACTTATAAACTTTCTTACAGCATATGCTGCAGAACTAAATCTACTTGCTAATTTAGTGCACAATTGGAGCTTCGCGTCAATAGTAATTACAAAAAAATCACTGGAATCCACACTACTCAACTCCCCATTTGCACATTGCTATTGGTATTTAATTTCTTTTTTTTTTGGATATGGGTGACAAATGAGCACACAGTTTTTTTGTTTTTGGATATGGGTGACAAATGAGCACACAGTCTACCACGAATCAAAATGAAGATGCGTTGTCACCCATGAGGACTAAGGTGGTATGCCTCGTTTCCAGTAAAAAGAGTCTCCTGTTCTCTACTCACCATGCGAAACACAGTAGCGTTAATTTGCTATATTACGCTGGTACTCTGTGACAACGTGGTCCTTCCCCGATCGAGAAGACCCATTTGTGCTAAAACTATACTATTAATATAGCTGCAGCATGGCTCTACCACATAATCTACTTCTCTTCTCTACCACCAATATTTTTTTACTGCTCCACAAAGTGACTTGGCCACAAAGCCGTGGCTTCGAATCCCGCACGGAACAAGTAATTGAATGGCGTACAATTGTTCATGGTCTAGATGTTTGTCCTTGTGGAATTTACAAATACATAGTATCACAGCATGGCAAGTATGTCACAAACATTTCATATTTGTATGTAAAATTAGAAAATACCTGTGGGTAGCAGCTGGTTGTAAAGTTATAGTTTCCATAATGAGAGGTATAAAATTGCTTACTTCTTGATGCACATTCTGTTTATATAGTTGATACATTAGTACAACGATAATTGGTAGTTCTTGTATTACTTTTAATGATAATACTGATCTAGGAATAAGATTATACTGAAATAAAAAAAATGTACTTATTTTATGGCAATTATTAAATAATATAAATTTTATAAAATAAATATAGGGAGTTGGTAATTTTTTTCCAGTAAATTCATTGTAAATACGATTCCGATGGCGATACAATGGAATAAATAGACATATAAGCCCTTTTTTTGCTTCTGGGGCAAAACAAACTGTAAAATAATTATTTTAAGTTTGTTTCCCATTAAAAGAGTTAAATAGTAGTATAAAATATAAGGAAGATATGAAAGATTTATCTATAGTACAGATTTTAATACATTTAAATAATGTACGAGGGTGCGTTTTTAAGTTCGCGGAATGTGGGGTAAGGAGTGGAAAAAAATCAAAATTTATTTTTCGGGCATTTTCTAATATTAATTTTTCGACTTTTGAATAATTTCCGAACCTCGATCGGCCTTCCTGACCGTGGGTCGTCTTCAAGTGACTCTCTGCCTTGTTTGAAAAGAGTATGCCACTTGCAAAGCATAGTTTTACTTGGACAAGAGTCTCCGTAAACGGGTGACATCTCTTCCAGTATAGTCTGAACTGATTTTCCGAGCTTGGTAAGGAACTTTATAATGGAACGGAACTCGATTTTCTCCGTATTTCACAATTTATTCCCGATTGATTTGTTTGATTGACGATAACTCAAAGACTAATGATCTAATTAGGATAAAACTTGATATTTATATTAATAACAAGTTGCTCAATTAGCACGTAATTCAGCGACGTCCCCACTTATTACTACCTACCCATTCCGTGAACTTAAAAACGCACCCTCGTATGTTTTCCCCAAATTGTGGCAGCATGATATTAAGTGAAAGGGTTACTAGTCAACTAAGCCAAGTAAAGATTACTGTTTTATTTACAAAAAAAATTGATAAATTAAATAATATTCAGAAATAAAAATACAAATAAAATACCAAAAACTTATTGCTTTTGGTATTTTTACGTATGTTTCACTTCTTTATTATGAAGATCTATATACAATCATTAATCAAACATAACAAATTTTATGCACATTTACATGTTTTTAATAATTTGCTTTTTGCATGCAAAAAAGGAGAAAACACATTTTCCCAGAAATGAAATCAAGCTTGATCGATTTTCCATCCCGTTTTGCAAACTCCTACATTGTCATTGAAATCATATGAGTGATTTTCGAGAATGTGTCTTATTACAAAAAACCTTGTAGTTGGAAGTGGAAGAATATTCACTATCCCATATCATCCCGTGGGTATTGTAAGAGGGGACAAAGGGTAGCAGCGTCTTCCTAATAATGACTAAAAATAAAAAAAACTGCAGTTACTAATCCGCTTGCCAAGCATGGCAACTATGACAAATATCCCCCCAACCCTTTGTAGTAACCTATGGGGTAGGCCTATGTTCGGCGGTGGACTTTAATAGGCTATAATTGTAATGGATTACAAACAAACAATTTTTTTGTAGAATAGGGGGTGACAAACGAGCACACACTCCACCTGATGGTAAGTGGATGCTGTGGCAATAGACATCTACATTTATCCTCGATTAAGAATCAAAACACAGATGTGTTCTCAACCCTGAGGACTTAGATGAATGCCTCGTTTCCAGTAAAAAAAGGGACTCCGTATTTGTACACTCACCATACATAACACAGCAGTATTAAGCTGCTATTTTACTCTGGTATTCTGTGAGAAAGTGGTCCTTTCCCAGTCGAACTGACCCATTCATGCTACAACCATTATATAGCTGCAGCGTGGCTCTACTACATATATAATTGCTTGAATATTGCTTGTATAATAGTATGGATTTAAAACTTACAGTAACAACACTGCCATCAAGTAATTTTTTTTCTGTGTGTATGGGCGTAGTGGTATATGTCTCTTGCAATAGTTGCTCTATGTTCACCTCTGATAGATCTTTTACTCGTATAGTAGGTTTGGGTTCAAAAATTTTGGGTAAATGATTAGGCAAATCAGAATAAATTCCTTTCACCCATTGTAGGAATTTGTGTATCTGAAAAATTAAAAATTCATATATGTCAGAATGTATGTATTATATAATACATATATAATATTTGATACACTGATAGGTGTGAAATAACTTACATCAACTTCGGCGCTGTAAGGAGGTCTGTATTGTTTGTGCAACTCCATGAATATCTTCAAACAAACCAACACATTCTCCTCATTTTCTATCTCCATCAACTTTAACATCAGGATAAGGATGCTTTTGACATAGGGCCTTAATGTCTCACTGATTGGTAAGCGGTGTATCATTTCCAGAATAAGTTTTCTTACTTGTTGAATGTTATACTCGGCAATGAAATGAGGCTCACCTTCTTGTAGTATTTTTAAAAAAATTTTGAGTGAATGGTCCAGAAATTGAGGATATTGAGATGAACTCAGAATGACCTTAAAAAAGGCAGATAATTTTTCTATTAAAATTACTAAAAATATTAATATATACCTAAGATAAATACTTGAAATAATTATAAATAATAAAAGAAACTTTATAATCTCAGGGACTAACATACATGCTTAGCTAATTAAATTCTGATTAAAATGGAGTTAAAATCTTTGATTGATCTGATTCTTTCTTTCCTGACTCACTAAAAAGTAAATGCGAGGATACTATCCAGAAACAAGTACTTCTCGTTTTCTAATGTTAAAAGCTTTTCAGCTCAAACACACAAATACAAATGATCTCAGTAATTAAAAATAATAATATCTTTAGAAGACCTAAAAAATGGAGATTTTAATTTAACTGTATGTTCTTTTTTATATGTATTTTATGCAATATCTTTGCCAGTTGTGAACCAATATTATTATTTTTAATATAATTTTGGAAAACCCATTCCACTAATTCTAGCTGTTTCTTCTGTCATTTCATTAATTCTGTTCATTAATTCTGTCATTCTAGCTGTAAACTTGAGCTTGTGATATTCTCTAGTTCACTCAAAAGGGTCAAAAAATAGCACTTCAATAAAAAGTAAAAGCCTACTTCAAAAACTAAAAAGAATAAAACATAACATAACAGCTTCTGAAATCGGGCCTTCAATCGTTCTATACACTACAAGCGATCTGCCATGGCTTCTTTTTTTAAAATAAATTATTTATTATGGATCAAACCTTTAGTACATTTTTCACACCCACCACATTGCGTAACAGTTTTTCGGCGGGATTAGTGCTCGCCTTAATACATTTGGTTCAAATATGTAAGTATACAAATCTAATTAAAAAAAAAAACCTGTGTAACTAAAAGCAAATTGTATTCAATTTTAAAGCAAGTATTAAACAATTATTTAGAACTTTTTTCTTTTCGTGTAGGGGTTGTTTGTAGTGATAGAAACAGGTTTTACGAAAACTTGTGTGTATTAGCCGCGCGAAGAAACTTTGCCAATGACTACCCCTCACACCTCCTTTATTTTATTATTTTATTATATTATAATACATAATATTTAATTTTTGTAACAATTCCAACGTTTCTTATTAAGTATACTTAACTAACATTAAATTTTATGATTCGAATTTGTCTATTGTACTAACAATCAACAATTGACGTCATGACTTCATCGGCAAAACTTCTGTGCACGGGTTATATTTAAAATACTTTAATAAATTGATGTATAACATGAGCGCTTAAAGCATGAACATTTGCTTTTTAATTATTTTTGAATGCTGAATAACTATCATCTCCCAAGTCTTTTCAGCACAAAACTCCAGCTATCCTCTGAGGTAAAATACTTAGGTCTTACCTTGGACAGTAAACTCAACTGGAATAAACACATAGAAAACAAAATCAACAAAGCTAGTAGAACTTTCTGGCAATGAGAAACATGACTGGCAAACAATGGGGTTTAACGCCAAAAATTATACTGTGGCTGTACAAAACTGTAATTTGGTCCATGATCACATATGGCTCTCTGGAATAGTGGACCAAAACGAAAGAAGCCACTACTATAAAAAAGCTTCAGCGTTACTAGAGATTGGCATGTATGGCTGCCACAGGCTGCATAAGAACTACACCAACAGCAGCTTTAGAGGCTGTACTGGAGTTAACCCCGCTTCATCTACACATACAACAAGAAGCAACTTTAGCTGCCATTAGACTCCTAAATCTTTTGAGTAAGAGTTGAGTCCCACAATTATATAATTGATAAAATTTACTCAAAAATTCCTATCTTACAAACCAAGTACAATAAGATCCCAAAACAATTTGTTTTCGATAAGAAGTATAAGATACAATTAAATGAAACCGACCAGCCAAAGGGATTAAACCCAACATAGCTTAGATTTTTCACAGATGGTTCTAAAACAAATGAAGGTGTAGGATCTGGAACTTTTTCTGAGGACCGTAATATCCACATATGTATACCGCTGGGTATCCTTAACACTGTCTTTTTGGCGGAATGTATGGGTATCATCCAAGCGGTCATAGCATGCTAGGAATGTAAGACTTCTCCATCAGAATACTGACCGACAGTATGGCAGTACTAAAAGCTCGAAGTTGTAATATGGTAAACTCGGGACTAATATATGAATGCCATCAATGATTAAATGAGGTATGTAAGCACAACAATGACTCTGCAATGTATTGTTACGCGCTCCAGTCAACGATACACTAGCGCCATCTAGTATCAGGAACGAGAGCGAGGGGAGCATTGAGAAAATGACATCACAAATTACTCAACCGACAGCGCCTAGTCGAAACTCGAACGCTCGGTACCTTGCCCGTGTTTACTTGAACATTCTGGATATTTCTTTGCTAATTTAAATATATAGGCGCTGCAAGATGCGATCGAGGCAGTGTTGATTTGGGCGAAACAAGCGAAGCTTCGGAGTGGAATTAAGTGAATTAGTGTGTTTAAATTATTAGTGTTTTAACTTTAATTGTGTAAAGTAAATTAAAGTGTTAATTTAGGTAATTTTATCGGCAATTTTTATTGTCACGAACCTCAAGCTCGTAACAATTGGTGTCAGAAGTGGGATAAAATCATGCCGATTTTACCTAAGGAGGAAACGGAGGGTGTCCGTACCCGAAGTCAACGCCAGCAGGAGACGGACCAACGAAGATTTAGTGGTGCAACGCCGCAGACGTCGGAGGACCAGCCACCGGCTGCAGGCCCGTCGGTAGCTCCTACATCTGCAGCACCTGACTTAGGTGCTCTGATGGTGATGCTGCAGGAACAGGCTCGCCAGCAGGCGGAACAGGCAAGCCGATTGGAAGAGCAGCTGCGGGGCGGACAGGATGAACAGGCCCGCCGACAAGAGGAACAGGCCCGTCGGTTGGAAGAGCAGATGCTTCTCATGAAGGACCTTCACGCTACCTTCGGGAAAGAGATAAGGGAGGTGAAGGATAGGGTTGCTCAGCATGACAACCGCCTGTCGGAAGCTGAAACCCAAATCGCGAAAGCTGAAACCCGAATCGACCAAGTGAACAATCGGGTTGACAACGTAATGGCTGACATGAAGAAATCACTGGACGAACTCAAACTTGGAGATGGAGCTACAGCTCCCGTAGTAGCTAGAACACCTTCGCTACGTGGGTTCAAGGTGCCACCGTTCGACGGTACCTCTTCCTGGTCGGCCTACAAAATCCAGTTCGAGGCCGTCATGGAGGCGAACGGCTGGAATAAAAGCCAAGCCATGACTGCACTCACCCTAGGCCTGCGCGACCAAGCCTTAACTGTGTTGGAAGCTCTCGGTAAGAAAGTGACCTATGAGCAGCTTCTTGAGGCCTTGGAAGCGAGATATGGCGACGCTCATCTGGAACATGTCTTTCGCGCGCAGCTTAAAGATCGCGTGCAGCGCAGCAACGAAAACCTGCAGCAGTGGGCCCTTGAGGTGGAGAAGATGGTTCGAAAAGCATACCAGTCTGTACCTGCGCTCATTGAAGGGAACCTGGTTCAGACATTCATCGACGGCATCCGTGACCTGGAAGTCAGAGCTGCTGTGAGGCTCGGGCACCACGAGACGCTTAAGGACGCCTTGGCCCATGCACTGGAGGTAGAAGCCGTGCGGCAGGATCATCGTTCCCATCGCGTCAGGGAGGTTGCAGCCGCTACAGTTCGCGACCGCAACAAAGGATACAGCCCAAGGTGCTATGGCTGTGGGGAAAAGGGCCATCTTCGAATCAGCTGCCCTAAGCGAACCGTTGAAAGGAGAGTTGATCGATCTCGAGAGGGTAGTGCAGCTAACGACACTGCCTGGCGGCGACAGGATCATCGTTCACCTCACGCTAGGGAGGTTACAGCAGCTACGGTTCGCGACCGCAATAAAAGATACAGCCCTAGGTGCTATGGCTGTGGGGAAAGGGGCCATCTTCGGTCCAGCTACCCTGAGCACACCCTACGAAGGGAAGGTGAACGGTCTCAGAAAGGAAGTGCGGCTAACAGCACCGCCCAGCAGCAGCAGGAATACGACTTTACTATCAGACACTGCAGCGGGAAATCTCACGGCAACGCAGATGCATTGTCAAGAAGACCTTGTCCTGAAGATTGCAACCATTGTAGTAGGCAAGAGAGTAAGGAGGTGGTATCCGTGAGGATGCTCAGGACAGACCACCTCAGCAACGGGTGGAAGGACAACCTACGACATGCACAGCAGGAAGATCCGGACATCAAGCCGATTCTGGGATGGATGAAGGCCCGTGCTACCAAGCCTAAGTGGAGGGACGTCTCAGCGATGAGTTCAACCACGAAAAGCTATTGGGCCCAATGGGACAGCTTGCTGATTCAGGATGGAGTCCTGTGCCGTAAATGGGACAATGGTCGAAGAGACAGCTGTCGTTTGCAAATGGTTGTCCCTAAAGCTAAAGTGCCGAATGTTCTACAGTTGTGCCATAATTGTCGTTCAATAGTCCATCTGGGAGTTAAACGAACTCTACTGAAGGTCCGAGAACAGTTTTACTGGGTCCATTATCGTGACGATGTCGAGGATTGGTGTCGTACATGTACAAGTTGTGCGGCCGAGCGGGGACCTCGGACACGTAGTAGAGGAGCACCGAAATTGTACAATGTTGGTGCACCACGGGATAGGACAGCCCTTGACATTGCGGAGCCGTTACAGAAAGGCGCAAGAGGGACTCCTAAGATCGTCCATGTGAATCGCTTGGCGCGTTATTATGGGGCCGATAATGCTCGGGACGAGCATGTCTTAGGAGGGGGCAGTGTTACGCGCTCCAGTCAACGATACACTAGCGCCATCTAGTGTCAGGAACGAGAGCGAGGGGAGCATTGAGAAAATGACATCACAAATTACTCAACCGACAGCGCCTAGTCGAAACTCGAACGCTCGGTACCTTGCCCGTGTTTACTTGAACATTCTGGATATTTCTTTGCTAATTTAAATATATAGGCGCTGCAAGATGCGATCGAGGCAGTGTTGATTTGGGCGAAACAAGCGAAGCTTCGGAGTGGAATTAAGTGAATTAGTGTGTTTAAATTATTAGTGTTATAACTTTAATTGTGTAAAGTAAATTAAAGTGTTAATTTAGGTAATTTTATCGGCAATTTTTATTGTCACGAACCTCAAGCTCGTAACAGTATTAAGGAACACAGTGGATCTAGAGGCAACGATGCAGCAGACGAATTGGACTGAAGGGGATTGGCTCTGGCCACTATAGGGCCGGAACCAATAATACCCTAATCCCCTTTGGTTATGTTCATTCACTGGTACGTAGAAACTTTGTTTATTTCAGGCAGGGCCTCTCTAGTTTTTCTATAATCTACTAGATTTTTCTAAAGCTGAGTGAGTAAATAATTGGTTTGATGACTGAGAGACCTAGGTTCTAATGAGACTGAACAAGCCACAGATCAGGAAAGTAAAAATTGCTATCACATTACATGACTCCTTTAACAAACATTTTTTTGCTATAAGTGTTACAGATAGCCCCCTGTGCAGGGGATGTATGGGTGAGGAAGAAATAGTGGCTCACGTGTTGCTGACATGTCCAGAGGTTACTACATACATGGCTAAACATCTCTGCATGCCGATATCACTCACCGAAGTTGCTTACAACAATTAAAATATATTATAAAGGACTATTGAATTTCTTCAGGGAGATTTCATGGCTTGAATAATCTCATTATTCTTGCCCACACACAAAGTACGTGCTTAGACATGGAGTTACAGAAAATAGCCCTTGTAAACTAAACTAAACTAAGGCATACACATTTGTATTTGGTGTACCTATAAATATTTTTTATTAAAATAAAATGTAAAGAAGTATATATGTGCCTAAAAATTATTTCCAAAACTGGGGTTCTAACCAAATAGATTAAAAGTACTTACTTCAAAATTTTCGCTAAGTTCTTGAGCTGCTTTAAGTTTGATTTCGTCTTTAGCACCTGGATCAGCTAACATGGTCACATAACTTCTATATGTATTCATTTGTGTATGAGGATCACCCGGACCCCCTGGAGCCATGGTGTTCATCATTTTAAGTTTCAAGGCCTCATAGGATCTGAATTTAAGAGCAAATAACATATACAACAGGCAGGTATTATAGGATAGATTAGATTACCATTCAATTATTAATTGTTTACTTAAAATTAATGACAGAAAGAAATATCCAAATAAATGTTAATTGATCATTCTAACACTAGAGCTTTTAGTAAGTATTTAAATTCTAATTTACTATCAATCTTTACTCAAATTAATATTGTACTTTGATTTGATTTCACCTTCCATTTCCTTTCCCGATTACGATTCCCGAATCCCAACTTCGCGTTCTGTACCTACATAAACTAGGGATGTTCGATGATCATCGATGTTCGATGATCATCGATGTTAGAAATTGAAACATCGATGTTTTAACATCGATGTTACCACACGTTAAACATCGAAACATCGATGTTGCCACATGTCAAACATCGATGTCAATGAACCAATAATCGATTAATAAGAACTTGTGAACAATGCGAACCCGCGAAATCAATATCACCTAAATATTTCATCTCCTATTAAAGGTTTAAAATTTTGAATAATTAAGGATTCCTAAATGCATCGATCACCTAAAACACTATCATTATGTTGTGTCAAACTACCCGTCGAGTGTGAACTGTAATGTCACTGTTGTAACTGCTTTCGCTTTGTTATTGTGGTGTCGTTATCGACTGTCGCCTAATAACTATTCTAGATAAATTGATATTCAAATTAATTGTTTTTTTTCCTTGCTGTCTATACACACATAATTTTGAAACAATATGTATCTACACAATTTAATTATATTTAGCTGTTTTTTTTGAGCTTGGGATAACAAGTTTATGGTTTTCTTGAAGTTTATCAGAATAAATCACTGGGAAATGGTGAGCATAGACAATTTCACTACAAAGTTCATTCTGCAGTGCATTTTATAAACGGCTGTGGATACTTACTGCCTGGGCTGCCAGATTAAAAATTGTGTGAACAAAGGCGACGGAAAAGTCTATTATGTTGTTTTTGTGAAGTTTGTTAATTTTTCCTCTATAATCATTTTTTATTTCGCGATAGGAGTTGTTAATATAACTATATATATTTCTAAATCCTAAATTAGGATAGTAAATATTTTAATACCAGATATATAATTGTATAGGAACATTTAAATATCAAAATAATAATATTCATCATTATCGGCAAAAATATAACAAATTAAATAAATATTTGTTAAGTTTTTCCCATTTTTTAAATTACTGTTTCACACTGAATGTGTTATTAATTTCATTAATTTCATAAATAATAAATCATAAACAACACTACAAATTTTTTGTACATCTAATTTTAACCTACTAAATAGGTACATGTGCTATAACATCGATAATGGCCAACATCGATGTTTTGAGTAGGATAAACATCGAACATCGATGTTAAGCTATCGATATCAACATCGATGTCATCATCGATGTTTCTGTAACATCGATCATCCCTAACATAAACACTACCACACCACCACTTTCAGTGGGTGCGTTTGGCAGAAAAAAGCGTTATCAAGCGCTTGTAAGCAAAATGGCCATCGTAAGCGGTAAGCGCTGTCAAATCGTAAGTAGCTATTTTCCTCCAGGACACGATGTTAGTTTTAACCGGGGAATCTAACCTAATTTAAATATATGTTTGTAAAGTATTCATATTAAAAACTTACCAATCATGAGTTTTTAATAGCATGTATATGTTTATTCATGTCATTATATTACTTAAAACTAATATTGCACAAAACAACTTATAAACTCTACTTCAAAACAAACAAATTAAATAAGCAAAATGGCGGATTGTGTCAGCGCTACTGAAGTAGCAATCGTGTCCTGGCCGAAAACTATTTTAGCGCTTATAAGCGCTTGCTAGCGCTTTTTTCTGCCAAACGCACCCAGTAATTTCAGTTTATACAAAGGTACCAAAGAGTATAATAAGTATATACAGAAAGGTACTCTGTGACCACCACAGACCACAGAACCACAGAGTACTTTTTGTATACCTGAACTGAAACCACAGAAGACTATAAGTATAATAATACTCATAGACAGAGAAACCTATAGACAAATTGACGCCTTCTTTCGCATTCGCACACGAAAAAGATAGATTTATGCATACGTCTTGCATAGAAATGAGATAGAGCGGTGTGATTGTTTGTCCCTTTCTCCGTGCCGGTTTTTTTGTTTAGCAAACTCTACAGTTTGCTAAACAACTTTAACAGCGTAGCGATTTAAGGAGTTTACAAGTTGGTTTAAGTGAGAAAAAAGTGTTTTGTGAGCTTAAGATTGGTGAATCTTGGTCAGTTCAGTTCTTAGAACAGTTAAAATTTTTATCTAAATGTGTTTAAAAGTCATAAAGATTATTTTATAACCTAAAAATTCGTTATCGTCCTTTCTCACTCGAGGCCACGCCGATCATTAGTCTATAGGTTTCTCTGTCTACGATTGTAGGGTATATGATAGTTATTTTCGTTATTGTGTATGTAGGTAGTGGGTACCAATAAAGCTTTCAGTTCGCTGTTCAACTCCGCCTTTTATTGACGTTACATTGGCGACGAGTCCGTAACCACGCGTTGTTTCGTATTATTCAAAACGTTATAAAGTGGTAGTAATTATGCCTATTGGTAAATTAGAGCCGTTCGATTTAGCCAGTAAACAGTGGCCCGCGTATATTCGTCGAGTTCAACAATTTATATTGCTAAACGAAATCAAGTCTGAATTACGAGTTCCTATGTTAATAACCGTGGTCGGCGAGGCGACATATTCGTTGATGTGCGATCTATGTTCTCCTGCACACCCGGAAGACAAAACTTTCGAAGAATTAGTGAGTTTAGTGTCGAGTCACTTAGAACCACAGCGTTCCGAGATTGCAGAGCGCCACGTGTTCCGCTTGCGCAGGCAACTCGGAGGTGAATCACTTGCCGAATATTTGCAAAATCTGAAACATTTGGCTTCGACCTGCAATTTTGGAGTGACACTTGAAGAGAATTTGCGGGACCAATTTGTATCAGGTCTTGCGAGCGAGGCGATGCGGTCCCGTATTTTTGCCGAAAGAAACATTCGGTACAAGGAGGCGGTGGAGTTGGCTTTTGCGCTGGAGGCTGCGGAGAGACACGCGGAGGTGAGTGGTGCCACGGCACCAGCTTCGACCTCAGGTGTTCGGAGCAGCAGTCTAGAAAGAGGCGAAGGTTTACATCAGGCCGGGGAGCGCCGAGGGCGGCGAGACCTACGCTCGGTCTCTAGAGGAGGCACCATGGAGACGCGACGGAGTCAGCGAAGCTCGGGGCCATGTTGGCGTTGTGGAAAGCCACATAGGGCGGATAAGTGCCGATTTGCGCAATACAATTGTGATAAGTGTGGTAGGCGCGGACATCTTAAGGTGATGTGCAAAGAAGTGCGCGACGGGAGGCAGTCGAGCGGCCCCCAGCATTATGTGAGTGATGTGAGTTCCGAAGGAGAGGATTTTTTTTAATATCCAGCTGAAAGCTAAAGGTAACGAGTCTTATAAATTAACTTTGAAAGTAGATGGACAGCCGTTAGTTTTCGAAGTCGATACCGGTAGTCGCATTTCGACAATAAGTGAACAGTTTTATTTGTGTCATTTTCCGTATAAATCCCTTATCAAAGATAATGTAAGATTACATAGTTATGTCGATTCGCGAATCGAATCTTTGGGTTTTATATTGGTCAATGTAGCATTGGGAGAGGTCAGAAAAAAAAATTGTTCTTTATATGTAATTCGTAACGGAGGATGCCCTTTAATAGGTAGACAATGGATTCGAGCTCTTGAAATAAATCAAATTAATATTAGTGTTAATGAAATTCTAGATGATTCATTCGTGAGCCGACTCATTAGCGAATTCCCCCGAAGTGTTTACAGATAAGTTAGGCACTTGTACCGAAAGCGTTCAACTACAGCTCAGTGACGAACAACCTGTGTACGTGCGCGCGCGGCCCGTGCCATTGGCGCTTCGATCCCGGGTCGAACAGGAGCTGAGGAGGCTTGAGGCCGAGGGTACCATTTTTAAGGTGGACCACTCCGAGTATGGTACTCCTATAGTACCGGTTATAAAAGAAAACGGCGATATACGAATTTGTGGAGATTATAAAATTACGATAAATCCAAAGCTCAAGCGGGAGTTTTATCCGTTACCGCGAATTGAAGAACTTTTTGCCAAATTAAGTGGTGGTGAAGAATTTTCGAAAATTGATCTAAAAAATTCCTATCAACAATTACTGCTAACGGAGGATTCTCGGCGATACACTGCAATTACTACACATCTAGGCACATTCGTATATCGTCGAACCCCATTTGGGTTGTCGTGTGTTCCCGAAAAATTCCAGAAAATTATGGAAGAGACACTCAGCGGTATACCCAATACGGTAGTTTTTTTGGACGACGTTTGTGTCACGGGAGCTACGCGAAATAAACATCTGAGTAATTTACGAGCTGTACTTGAACGGTTGCGGACTATGGGCTTTACCGTTAAATCCGAAAAATGTAAGTTCTTACAAAAAAGTGTAAAGTACCTAGGTTTTATTATTGACAAGCAGGGATTGCATCCCGATCCGAAAAAGATGGAAGCCATTTCTAATGCTCCAACACCACTGAATGTTACCCAATTAAAAAGTTTTCTTGGTCTCCTTAATTACTATGGCAAGTTTATTCCTAATCTCAGTACCATTTTACATCCCTTACATTTGTTATTAAACAAAGGAGTTATTTATTTATTTATTTATTTACTTTATTGGAGACAAAACAGAAACAAAAGATACGAAAGAAAAATATACAAGTAAAATAAGACAATGGTAATTACAATTGTTTCCTATAAGCTGTCTCACTAAGAACATGCATAATATTTATATTATGAAGCAGGTCGTAATTGGTATCGTCTGCACAACAAGCAGGGTAACAAGTCTGTACTTAAATAAAAAGAAAACAATCATCTGAAAACAATCATCTAACATGTACAATAATAAATACTAAATATCCTTATATATCTAATTCATGATTGCTACTAAAGTACTTTTTAATTTAGTTTTAGAGTTAATTGGAAATGGACTTCAAAATGCGAGCAGGCCTTCCGAGAAGCTAAAAGAGCTTTGTTGGGCGAAAAGGTTTTGGCTCACTATGAGGAAGGGCGGCCACTGGTTCTGTCGGTGGACAGCAGTGCGTATGGGCTGGGCGCAGTACTAGCACACGTATACCCCGACGGCACCGAGCGACCGGTCAGCTGTGTATCGCGTACGCTTAATGCTTCAGAAAAAAATTATAGTCAATTGGATAAAGAGGCTCTGGCCATATTTTTTGGAATAACGAAACACCACCAATATGTATTCGGTCGACGCTTTGTTTTACGAACGGATCATCAGTCGTTAAGTTACATTTTTGGGAAAAGAGGCGGGATACCACAAACGGCAGCCAGTCGCTTACAGCGGTGGGCTGCCCGATTGGCCGCCTATGATTTTTCAGTGGAGTTTGTTCGCTCGGCTGCTAACGGCCCGGCCGACGCGCTGTCCCGCCTTCCTCTGCCAACCGAACGTCACCAGTCCTCGGTCACGTCTTACATTAATTTACTGGAAGATACTATTCCGGTAAACTTCAAGGATATTAGTATCGAAACAAAAAAGGATACGGTATTGAGCCGAATTACAGGCTATGTAATGTTCGGTTGGCCCTTCTCGACCAAATGCGACGACGAGAAGCCGTACTTTGATAGAAAGCAAGAAATGTTGCTTGATCTAGGCTGCTTAATTTATAAATATCGCGTCGTAATCCCTCCCTCACTACGAGAACGAGTTTTAATGGAAATTCATGAGGGTCATTTAGGAATGAATAAAATGAAAAATCTAGCTCGAAATTACATCTATTGGCCTGGTATAGACCAGGACATAGAAAACTTATGTCGTAATTGCCAAGCGTGTTGCTCAGTTCGTGATAGTCCTCCCCGAGCCGTTCTGCATCCATGGGAATTCCCTCTAAATCCATGGCAACGTTTGCATGCAGATTTTGCCGAATACGTGGGCAAGAAATATCTCATAGTTATAGACGCCCATTCGAAATGGATAGAGGTAGTACCGATGGGTCGGACGGATGCCAAAGAGACCATAGCCGCATTTAGAAGTATGTTCGCAAGATTTGGCTTGCCGTCGCAATTGGTCACGGATAATGGACCGCCTTTTATGTCCATAGATTTTAAAAATTATTGTAAAAAAAATTGTATTAGGCATGTGTCATCGGCTCCCTACAGACCTCAGGCAAATGGTGCTGCGGAAAATGCGATGAAAACCATTAAAAAAGTTATAAAACGGGCGGTTTTTGAAGGGGAAGATATATTACAGGCAATAAACAGATTTTTATTTCAATACCGCAACTGCGAACATGCCACAACCGCGGTGTCACCTGCAGTGGCATTGTTAGGTCGCCGTTTACGCAGTCGCCTGGATGCTTTACGTCCCAACACGGCTGATGTGGTGCGAAGGGCTCAATATCAGCAGGTTGCCAATTCCGGGGGTTCGGACCGTAATATAGCTATAGGAGACCGGGTGTTGACTAGAAATTATACACCAAAAGGGGGCAAGTGGCGTGAAGGAAAGATAGTACAAAAAACGGGACCCGTTTCTTATAGGGTCAGCATGGGGGATGGAATCGAGTGGAAAAGACATATCGACCAAGTGATACCAACCAATCGTAAAAGTCGTTATTCCCTTTCAAGGCCTAGCATTAGCGAATTAAAAGAGACCGAGGAGACCCCACACCTGAGGCCTGATAGTGGCACCGATGACTTATTTGAAGATGCAACCGGAGAGGGCAATGACCAGGACGAAAAAGGCAGTTCGAATATTACAGATAATGCAGAGAGAAACTCCTCGTCACCGCCTTCACCGAGTGTATCGGCTCGAGCACTGCGTGCTTATATTCGAGCCAAGAAAAAGGAATTGTAATTATTTTCTTTTTTCTGTGTAATAGGAAAGAATCGGAATTAATGTACAATAACATCACATCCTTTTGTTGGATGATATAGTTAGATGTTTTTATTAAATAATATGTCACTTAGTCATTTAAAGGGGGAATGTGTAGGGTATATGATAGTTATTTTCGTTATTGTGTATGTAGGTAGTGGGTACCAATAAAGCTTTCAGTTCGCTGTTCAACTCCGCCTTTTATTGACGTTACAACGATAATACTCATATCCATGAAGGTTAGAGAACAGGAGAACGATCACTACGTACTATATAAAGCATAGCCCGCCTGTTCTTGAAAATTGTAGAATGTGTAGCGGCACTGACGTCGGTGAGTAGTGACTGCGAAATTAGCTGTTTATGAGTACAAATAGATGAAGGTAGTTGAATAATGTACCAATTTTCATTTAATTTTTAATGGAAAATTTTTATGCTCCGTAATTTTGTAATTTTTGACAAAAAGAAACATTAAAAAATGGAGAAATATTTTATTGTGCGTGGATGTGCAAGTGTTTGAGCATCTGATCGGAAAAATAGACTGAAAATGACTTTTATTGACAGCACTTAGTGATAGCAGCGCCTCACTGATGGTGTCCAGCTTTCTGGGACACTATTTTCTACGGCGATCGTTCTCCTGTTCTCTAACCTTCATGGTTTAAACTTACAATTTTGGTTTGTCCCTATTTTTTTTAGGATTTATCCCTAAAATTCCCTAAACGATCTTAAAAATTTTTATTTTTAAGGAGTACATTTTTATTAGATAAATTAAACAATAATTTATTATTTTAAATATTTATTAATAATTGATTAAAACTACTTTTACGGATTTTATCGCGTTTATTTTACTTTTAATTACTTTTATATTTAATTCCCGACGTTTCGGGCGCTTTCCAGCACCCATGGTCACGGGCAGTCACGGGGGACTGAGATGACTGACGTCGCGATGTCATTGTTAAACCCGGAGTACCTTCAGCTCTTTTAATTATTGTTTATGGTCCGATCTATGCAAAATGAACTGACTATAGCCCGTTCACCGAAGGATGTCCCCTGCTGTGATGTTGGCTCTATTGCTTGTCAATCTGTTGTCAGTTTGTGATTATAACGCTCGTTTTTGTGTTATTATTTAAAATATTCCGAATTAATTATGCCGAAACCATTTAGAAGCAGTGCAAGAGAGGTTGTGTTGAAGGTGCGTGCCTTTTGTGAGAGAGAAAAGGCAAACCAAGCCCCGTTAATTCCACTCAATCAAGTGCGAACTCGCGTCGCCGCCATGACAGGTTAGTAAAATAGGGATGCCAGCTTCATGCAAAATGCCTTTAGTATGGGTAATAATAAGAAATTACTAACATTACGAATTAAAATAAAAAGTACGTATCTCAGTTAATTTAATTTATTTTTTTATGATAATGTCTGTATTTGTATTTTATAAATATTTAATTTTATAAAATGATACAAATTTGGTGTCTATTTCAGGCATGTCGGAGAAAACCGTGAGTATAATATCTAAAGAAGGTGAAGCTGCTGCCTCTACATCTCAAAAACTCAAGTCTCCTGGAAAACACCGTCAAAGACGTAAAACGGTGGATCTTGATGATTTCGATTTATGCGCAATAAGAAACAAAATCCATGAAATGTATACTGTAAGAAAAGTTGTTCCTACTTTAAATAAATTACTTGTAGAATTAAAGAATGACATAAACTTTGGTGGAGGTCGAACGATTTTGTGGAAAATTTTAAAACAAATTGGATTTCAGTATAAAAAGTGTGGTTCGAAACGGAAAATTTTAATGGAAAGGCACGACATAGTTGCATGGAGACGCAAGTATATCGTTACTATGAGGCAAAATCGAGCAGATGGTCGGCCAATAGTTTTCTTAGATGAAACATACATTCACGCATCGTATGCAGTGAAAAAATGTTGGCAAAAAGTTGACGAGGACGGAGTACTAATAAGTGATTCTGTTGGAACGCGGTGGATAATTATTAATGCAGGTGGAGAAATAGGGTTTGTTCCTAATGCTCAATTGATTTTTAAATCACAGAGTAAATCAGGGGACTACCATGACAACATGAACAGAACCAATTTTATAAAATGGCTTTCAGAGAAACTTATACCCATTTTGGCTCCGAACTCCTTAGTCGTGATGGATAATGCTCCCTATCATACCGTACAAGTAAATAAAGCAACTACTATGAGTTCCTCAAAACTTCGAATGCAAAATTGGATAACAAATAAGGGATTGTCTTATATACCAACAATGCTGAAAGCAGAACATTATGAAATTATAAAAGAGTACAAAGAAGCGCCGATTTATGAGGCTGACCAATTATTGCTTTCTTATAGCCATAAAGTGGTTAGGTTGCCCCCTTACCACTGCGATTTAAATGCGATTGAGTTTATGTGGAGTCTTTTAAAGAGACGAGTAGCCAGCAATAATGTCGGCCAAGAAGCTGGGAATA
This sequence comes from Parnassius apollo, assembly GCA_907164705.1. Lineage (NCBI taxonomy): Eukaryota > Metazoa > Arthropoda > Insecta > Lepidoptera > Papilionidae > Parnassius > Parnassius apollo. The sequence goes on along the minus strand of CAJQZP010001607.1, from coordinate 5,509,864 downwards.
TCGTGAAGTTAACTGAAGAAGCTTTTTCATCTATAACCCCTCAGGATAGGCAAAAGCAGTGTGAACACGTAAAAAATTTAGAAGACAAGTTTTATGTACTTGATGGCTGTATGGATGATATTACTGATAAATTCATAATTGAATTAGGAAATGACAGCAGCACAGATTCGGATACGACAGATGATGATGACGACGTTTATGAAAGTGACAGTGATACGAGTATGTCTGGAATTGTTCCTTTCGACCATAATTTTTGTCGGAAAAAATAAATCAATAAATAATTTAAAAATTAAATTGTGTTATCATTCACAACCTTACTAGTCTTATAACTAACTGTATATTATTTAAATAAGCAAGTAAAACATATTAATCAGGGGTTTTCAAGTTTAGATAATTTTGCCAGCAACCACCAAGTGGGGTAAATGCTCCATGTATTGTTGGCAGCACCGTAGACAACACAGAACGCCACTATTACTCCTATCGGGTAGACAATGCTGCTATTTCCCAAGGCAGGGGACATCTTACGGTGAACGGGCTATATGTCCTGAGGTCTTGCAGTGGTATGCTTGGATTTAGTTTTAATTTTATTGATTATAGGCTATCAAGCATGTGGTAGTACCCAGCCTCCTTCGTCTATTAAAATTAGGATGTTTTTTAATTTCAATAGCCTCACGTATCATCCTTGGTAGGAATCGGTGTTCTTTCGCGAGGATTTGTGGTCTATCACATCTGATGTAATTGTTGGGCCCGTCCAGGATATGATCACAAACTGCAGACTTCCCGGAACGTTGATGTCTCCCGGAAGTCTGCAGTTTGTGATCATATCCTAGACGGCCCCAACATTTACATCGGATTTGATAGACCACAAATCTCGCGAAAGAACACCGATTCCACCAAGGATGATACGTGAGGCTATTGAAATTAAAAAACATCCTAATTTCAATAGAGAAGGAGGCTGGGTACTACAACCTGCTTGGGATCCTATAATGAATAAAATTAAATCAACAACAAAAGATCGATCACCAAAAACCAGAACTTACAAAAGATTTAGAAGCTGAAGCATTACTTTTGTAATGTTTGGCCACACTTATTATGGAACTGTTGGGTTCCAAAATTGAGCAATTGTTTGCTTGCACTCCGAACTTTGTATGAAACAAGCCGTTCAGAGTTTCGTTTAGAAAGTCTATTTCTTTTATCTGTTTTTACATTTTTTGGAATACTAAATAATCTTTCTACCTCAGTATATGAAGATGGAACTGTTAGTAAAACTGAAATAACTACTTCAAGATTTTCGTAAATGAAATTATCATGATAATCTTTCATGCTTAGAACCTTATTCCAATAAATATAAGCTGGCATGTTTTTAATTCTTCTTCGCTTTCAACTCCAAAATGCTTTAAGTCTATAAGAGCTTGATTGCTCCATTCGTTATCTGTTTTTTGCATGTTGCATTTTGTCGTTAAAAAGTTAAATTTATCAAACACATCTTTCACCGATTGTTTCTCCAGATTTTTTTGCTATTTTTGGATCCACATACTTCAATAAGTCAAAAAGTTTCTCATTCAAATCGAACCGCTTTTGGATTTGCAATACTATTTCCACATAAAATTCACGACAACTAGCATAAAATTTGTTCACTTCTTCTGTAAGGGCTTTTGTCTTTAAATCTTTAAGTATCGCATGTGCTTCCATACCAACGTATATATGATCATTATTGAGGTGAATTTCTGTTTTAGTGACGTCAATTTGCTTAAGGCTCTTTAGATCCGAGCTAAGACTCAGGTGCTCCTTTTTGACAAAGTTGCACAAAAAAGTGTTCGACATTTTCCGAAACATCTCTGGCAGTATAAATAATTGTGGTGATTTTGTTTAAAAAAATGTATTAAAAGCGTTAGTTATAGAGAAGACGTAACTCATGAAGAGTAATAATGCTTTATTAAGTGGGTTGTTAAGACTGTTCAAGATGGAATCATTAGTATTAGAAGGATCCTCAAAAACTGCCCCGTAAAAAATAATTTACTGCACTAATATCCTGTAGACACAAGCTTGAAGTGACAACCATCTTGTATTTAATGCAGAAAGTAATTTATGTTGGCCAATTTTTAGAAAATCCTGAAACTGTTTGAGTGATTCCGTTCGTTTAGAACTCATATGAAAATATGCAGGTATATTACAGCACAAATCTTCTAAATTTTAAGTAGTTTACGGGAGGCATATGATGTCGCGAGATGTGTTAAATGGCATGAGAATTCTATAATGGCCTGATGTGGAATTTCAGTTTTTAGTAAAGCCTGAACTGAATTGTGCTTTCCCATCATTACGTTCGTCGCATCTGATGAAAGTCCGAAGACATGATCAAGAGGTACTTCTTGTTTTGAAAAACTTCCTTTAATTGTTTGGCGGATACCTTTTGCCGTTCCATCAATCATGTCTATCATATCAAAAAATATGCATTCCACTTTTTTGTTAAATTATTAAAAAATGTTATAATAACAGCCAACTGTTTTTTCACAGACAGATCTGTTGTTTCATCTATTATTATATTAATATAACTATTCTACATGATATCAGTCACTTCTTGTTTATATGTCGCTCCTGTAACTTGACGTAAAATATTTGTTGCATTTTATTTTGCTAGATGCACGCCTTCTAAACATTTCAATTCCAGAAACAAGTTTCGTAACAGCGATACAAAATCATCGACTAAAGAAATTGGTAGATCATGTTTTGCAAGAAAGTCGTATATTTTTAATTACATTAATAGCGTGCGTCTGATTTTTGTTCAAAAAAGTTGACATTCTTCCACATTGTGAAATGACAACCACCTTTTTGGTATGTTTGGCATTGTTTTTATGTTTAAGTAATTCGGACACTGCACATACAATATCACAATCGCATATTTTACAGTAAGCTTTTGTCTCACCTTTATCAGGTTTCTTCAGCCAAGACTTAAAATCAGGATGCTCCAGCCAAGAAGTTTTAAATTTTTGCACGTATTTTCTGTCTTTACTTGCTGAATTTAAAATCGAAGAGGAGGGTGTTACATTATCTTCTTCCATTTTAATTTACTTACAATTTAATCGAAAAGAAAAATCAATATTTTTTGTATTCTGAGGCGCAATTCGGAGTGCAGTATGTAAATGAAACAAAACTATTCAAATCAAGCAAGCCTTGATAGGTGTACATAATATAACAAAGTTTCGACTACATCTAAAACAACGAAACTGATATTATAAATGACAAATTAAAATTGGACGGAATAAATTCTATATGGTACGGAATATTCCCCTTTCAAAAATGAACCGCGGGCGGTGGCATCAAAGAGTTTGTACATACTACAACAGGGTTACCATCATAAGTTTAATTTTTCCCGAATTTCCCTAAATCCCTGTCTTATTAAAATAATCCCAAGTCATGTACAATTTTTTTATTTTTTATAGAAGCGTGGTAAGCGAGCATACGGTTCACCTAATGTTAAGTGACTACCGCCACCCATGAATATCCGTAACAACAGAGGAATTGCAGAAAGGAGTAAGCTCTCGGAGTCAGCTCACCTGATGATAAGTGACTACCGCTGCAACGTCAGGGGAATTGCAGGTGCTTTGTGGGCCCTTTAGAAAGGAGTAAGCTCTTTTATTGAAGGTCCCCAGGTCGTATTGGACCGGAAATCCACCGGTGGTAAACTAATAACTTCTAAAGAAAACTCCTAGTGAAACGTACAGTGGTGGACCGCTAAGCATCCAGATGGTGTGGATGGTATCTGGAGGCTTGCCGCGTAGTGCGTTCATGAAATTTGGCGGCTGGGATTAATACGAACTTCGAACGATTCCTCAGAGCATTCCCCGTGATAGATGCGATAAAATACGCAAAGAGATGCAACACCTCTTCACAGCGCTAGTGAATCGAGCCGAATGGAAAGCACTCAGTCGTCGACGATTTGAGCCGCTCTGCGCTGGATGCGGTCAAGTGGAAGGAGCTGGCACTGGGGAGCCCCAGCCCGGAGATGGGAACAGTATTCGATGTGCGGCCGAACCTGCGCCTTGTAAAGTTGCAGGTGGTGTGCCGGCATAAAATACTGTCTCGCTCTGCTTAGAACGCTAAACTTTTTAGAGGCCGATTTGGCCTTCTCTTCCAAGTGACCACGAAACTGCACGTCACACGATATGTCGACGCCGAAGATTCCGATACTGGCTGAGGCAACAAGGGAAGTGCCTTGAAACTGAGGAGATACGACAAAGGGGTTCATTTGAGCGGTTAACACGCAAATTTGTGTCTTCTGAAGGTCAAACGAGAATAGATTTAGTCGCCCCAATCCGAGACTTCCGTGTGGTGGCGGTTGAGAATATCCACTACCCAATATCTTCCCGTGGGTGTCGTAAGAGGCGACAGAGGGAGACAGGCAGGAGATGGGCAGCAGCATCTTCCTGATAACAACAGTGATATAATAAAAAACTGGGGTTGCCAACCCGCTCGCCAAGCGTGGCAACTATGGCAAATATCCCCCCATGAATAACGACGCAAACAAACGGCCCCCAGTCCCCGGCGGCCCCGCTATTCCTGGCTACGGTGGCGACCATGGTAACGGCGGGGCAGGGGGTGCTAATAATCTCCGGTGGAGGTTCGGTTGCCACTTACGACGACTTGACCAGGCAACATATATCGCACGCACCCTGAGGACTGACGAGAAAATCCTGGAGCTGGAAGAAGAGGTAGACAAGTTGCGCTGGCATATTATTGGATTATCCGAGGTCCGAAGAGAGGGGGAGGATACGGTAATCCTCGAGTCCGGACACTTGTTCTATCACTGGGAGGGCGACCATTTGTCCCAAGGAGGTGTCGGATTTATCATCCACAAGTCTCTAGTCAACAACGTTGTGAAGATTGGAAGTACATACATACAGTATACAGTAAGTAAGTACATACAGTATACAGACATACAGGTTTACGCACGAACCTCGGCACATCCCGATGAGGAGGTGGAAGAAATGTATGAGGATATTTCCAGAGCCATGCATTCCTCCAAAACCCACTACACGGTGTTGATGGGAGACTTCAACGCAAAACTAGGTAGAAGAGAAGGCGGTGAGCAGAAGTTAGGGAAATTTGGAGTAGGGCAACGGAACCGAAGGTGCCAGCAGCTGGCCGACTTTATGGAGAAAGAGGGACTCTTTATGATGAACTCTTTCTTCCAGAAGCGGCCCCACAGGAAGCGGACCTGGTCGAGCCCCGACGGTTCGACAAAAAATGAGATTGACTTCATTATGACGACCAGACGCCAACTGCTCAGTGATGTCTCAGTGATCGCAAGGGTAAAAACTGGCAGCGATCACCGAATGATTAGAGGCACACTGAACCTACACGTTAAGTTAGAGAGGTCTCGTCTAATGAAGTCAACGCTCCGTCCCCCTCGTGCTCTAATCCAGAACCCCGAAACCTTTCAGCTCGAGTTACGTAACCGCTTTCAGTGCCTAGAAGATCGCAATACACGTGGACGATATGAATGACAAGCTCGTGGAAGCTGTTCATGCGGTCGGGGCTAAGTTTTGCAAGACCCGCTGCAGAAGAACACAAAAACTCTTCGATCACACTCTTAATCTCACGGCTGTTAGACGGGAGATGAGGCTGCAATCGTCAACAGACATGACAGCATACAGGCAACTGAACAGACAGATCTCCAAATGCATGCGGCGAGACTTACGCAACTTTAATACTGCTCGTATTAAAGAAGCGATCGAGCGGAACCAGGGCTCCAAAGTCTTTGCCAGAGATCTGTCTGTCGGAAAGAGCCAACTGTCAAAGCTGAAGACTGAATGTGGCAGCATCGTTTCCGGGACACCTGAGATTTTGAGTCAGATTGAGAGATTCTATGGGCAGCTTTACACATCATCGTTGGAGCCACATGCAAGTGTGAGTAACGATCCAAGAGCAAGTCTTATCCGACACTATTCCGATGATATCCCGGACGTCAGTCTGAGCGAGATTAGAATGGCTCTCCAGCACTTTAAAAACGGCAGGGCCCCAGGCGAGGATGGAATTACAGCGGAGCTTCTGAAAGCGGGTGGAACACCGGTACTTGAAGTCCTTCAGAAGCTCCTCAATTCCGTCCTCCATGGTGGCACTACTCCGGAGGCGTGGAGCAGAAGCGCGGTGATCTTGTTCTTTAAGAAAGGCGACAAAGCTCTCTTGAAGAACTACAGACCGATTTCGCTTCTGAGACGCGTCTACATGCTATTTTCAAGAGTCATTACGAATCGTCTCGCACGCAGACTCGACGACTTCCAGCCTCCCGAACAAGCCGGTTTCCGAAAAGTTTCAGTACCATAGACCACATACATACCCTGCGGCAGATTGTACGGAAGAACCAAGAGTACAATCTGCCACTTTGCCTGGCGTATGTGGAATATGAGAAAGCCTTTGATTCCGTCGAAATTTGGGCGGTGCTACAGTCTCTTCAGCGGTGCCAAGTTGACTGTCGGTATATCGAAGTGCTGAAGTGTTAGTACAGTAGGCCTACGATGGCTATCCAAGTACAGAACCAGAGTTCAAAACCTATCCAACTGCAGAGAGGTGTAAGACAGGGTGACGTTATATCCCCGAAACTCTTCAGCGCTGCGTTGGATGACGTATTCAAGCTACTAGACTAGAAAGGATACGGTATTAACATCAATGGTGAGTACATCACTCACCTTCGATTTGCCGACGATATAGTCCTTATGGCAGTGTAGCGGCGCTGTCGTCGCGCCACAAGCGAAACACACCGAAGCCTAAATCACGCTATCAACATTTCGAATCATAAACAGTATATATAGAACATCTCCGAACTATCACACAGAGCGTTGGCCGCTCCCCGGGCATAACACCTTGCCCGGCGGGAGATCTCCCCTTTTCCTTCATCGGCCACAGTGGTGACCATCCGACGTGATCTGAACACGCAACCAAACAACCTTCGGAAACTTCAAGCTTCATCATCGTCATAGAATACGCCACCCATTCGCTCCCGAGCAGATATCGTCTGCAGTCTTCATATCCTGTAAGCCATCTAGCTTCACAAGGTTCATCGCAGCACTGGAATAATAATGCTTCCTGTTCCTTCAAGCTACTCTCTGCGCTATACAGTGTTCGGCATGGCTCTGGGCCTTACTGCTCGCCTCTGCTTCACGGCACTCTCGCAGATTACTTGCCTTCTTCTCGACTCACCGCAGACTACAAGGCAATCTCCTGGCACTTGCACATTCGTCAACAACTCGACTGCACTATCGACCTCCGGTCTGAGCAGGGAGGTGATGTAGCGGCGCTGTCGTCGCGCCACAAGCGAAACACACCGAAGCCTAAATCACGCTATCAACATTCCGAATCATAAACATTATATATAGAACATCTCAGAACTATCACACGGAGTGTTGGCCGCTCCCCGGGCAGAACACCTTGCCCGGCGGGAGATCTCCCCTTTTCCTTCCACGGCCACAGCAGAATCGCTGGAGGACCTTAGCACTATGCTCAATGACCTCAATGGTGTCTCCCAACGGATAGGTCTTAAGATGAACATGGACAAAACAAAGATCATGTTTAATGTTCATGTCACACCTATGCCGATAGTTGTTGGGAGTACTATGCTAGAAGTTGTTGACGAGTACGTTTACCTAGGACAAATAGTCCGACTAGGTAAGTCCAACTTCGACCGAGAGGTCAATCGACGGATTCAACTCGGCTGGGCAGCGTTCTGGAAATTACGACACATCTTCTCGTCAGGTACACCTCAATCTCCGAAAACTAAAGTGACCGTGCTTTGTGGCGTTACTTGGGGGAGGCCAATGTTCAGCAGTGAACTTGTGAAGGGAAGATGATCCGAGACTTTGTTCAGCAAAGACTCGACTTCAGGCACAAGTTTGTCCCGGTACTCGGAGGCGTCTTCCCTAAGAAATATTGGCACGGCTGGTGTACAGAGCATCACCAGTGCTGTCATCTGCGTAGAAATGAATGTTGCCGGTGTGCAAAATATCATTGATATGCAGAAGAAACAGCGTTGGTGATAGCACGCAGCCTTGTGGAACACCAGCATTAATAGGCTTATAATTGGAGCTTGCACCGTCCACAATGACCTTGATACTCCAATCTGCAAGAAAGATGGTGATCCAATTGCACTATTTCTCGGGAAGCCCATAGTGAAGGGAGCTTCGAAAGAAGCGCTTTGTGGCCTTCGAAATGTGCGAACTAACAGACAATGCCTCCCCGTTGGACTCTACTGCCGCCGCCCATCTATAAGTTAGGTAGACCAGAAGATCCCCAGCTGATCGACCACGATGAAAACCGTATTGGCGATCACTAATCAGCTGGTGATCGTCAAGGTACCTCACGAGCTGGCAGTTTACAATGGACTCCATTATTTTGGAGAACAAGGAGTTGATGGTGATGGGCCTGTACTTGTACGGGTCTGAACGGTCGCCTTTTTTGGGGATCAGGTGGACGAAAGCCGTCTTCCATGATTTTGGGACTACACCTAGGGAGTATGAGTACAGAAAAAGACGCGTTAAGACCGGTGCCAGCTCTGTAGCACACGTCCTCAGCACAATTGGGGGGATACCGTCCGACCCACTCGACTTGTGGACGCCCAGTGAGAGGAGTGCTTTATGAACCGAGCGCTGTGTGAACCGCACCTCCGGCATAGACCACTCACACCGCGGGATGGTCGGCGGCATCCTCCCCCCGTCATTCAGAGTCGAGTTGGACGCAAAGAAAAAGTCTAGTAGATCGGCTTTCTCCTTTGCGGCATGGGCCTGTGAGTCGTTCTCACTGTTTAGAGATGGAAGAGATATCTGACAGAAAATCCCTTGGACAGCTTTGGCGAGAGACCAGAATGCACAGGTTCTAGAAGGAAAGCAAACTAGTTTCTCGCCAATTCTGCCTATATGCTCTGAGTTTGCCTTGGCAATGACTCTTTTGAAGAACCTGGAAGCGGAGTTACACTTCTTTTTTAGAGCGCTGGTGTTTACATTCCGGGACGTTAATGCATCAGCCCAGGCTTGGTAGCACTCCTGCTTATAGCATGATGGTATTTTACAGCAGCGACCAAACCATAGCTGAGATTTGCCTCCAATGGGCACCACAGAGGAAGGAATAAAATGTTTTATACCCTGAAGTATCACATCAGCGACAGAATCAGCAACAACGTTGGGATTGTCCAGCGTGAAGCAAACCCGCCCCCAAGGGTAAGATGCAAAGAAAAGAAAGACCGCATCCCATCCCAATCAGTTGACCTATAGTGCCAAACACGGTGGCAGCCTCCAGAACGCAACCGCGATTTCAGCGTGAGTGGCACCACACCCCGGACAAGACAATGGTCCGAGGAGCCTAAAGGAGCGTCAAAGGAAATCTGATATCTGTCCGGATGAGAGGTCAGCAGAAGGTCCAACAGGGAATGTGCATGATCCTGCACATCTGGAATCCGCGTAGGCGAAGTAACCAATTGTCTCGAACCATATGCCAACGCAAAATCGTGAACAGATCTCCCCGCATGATTGGCTGAACGTGAACTAAGCCATTAGGCGTGGTGGGCGATAAAATCACCGAAGATCACGATTTCTGCGGAGGGGATCTGCAGCCATTTGGACGTGGTTGAAGAGTCGGTCTGTTTCGGCATTACCGCTATGGGACCTATAGAGGCAGGCACCCGTAGACGTGCGGATGGTCGTCGCTGTTTGCGCGTAGCCGAAGGATGGACAGGTCCAAGCCTTCTAGACTGCCGGGGCGTCGAGAACAGATGTCCTCTCTGACATATACGCAAATTCCAGCCCGAGGCACAAAGAAGTGTTCCAGTTTGTACCCTGGGTAGGAGAGATACGAAGCATCAGCCGGAGAGTACACCTGCGTCTCGGTCAGAAAAAGCAGAGTCGGCCTCGCTGTCTCGAGATGGTAGTGGACGGCGTTAACGTTAGAATGAATAATGAAATCCCCTGATATTGCAGAAATTCACAGATAGCGTGGCAGAGGTCGCTTAGTCTCGTTGCTCATCTTGGGCAACCCTCGGCTCGACCGCTAAGTTACAACAACGCAGCTTAAGCGCTAACTTCAGTAGTAACTTACTGACCGATGCCAAAATCTACAGCGCTTGCTTTCTGGCTACTAGCGTAAAATATACCTATTTGAAGACAAATAATCCATATAGCCCTTCATATAATTTCATTCAGTTGGACGAAGTACTCTGCGTGTGCGCTGTTTTTGCTGCGTTGTCGCTTGTAAGCAAGTTTTATATTACTTTCTTCAAACGGTTTCAACTAGTTTTTATGGAATTTATCGCGAGTATTTAACTTTTTAATTACCCGACGTTTCGAACGCTTTACTGCACTCATGGTCACGGGCAGGACTGAGATGTTCAACGTCCATATGTCATAGTTAACCGCGGTTACCATAGATTAAAATTTAACTTTTGTTCCGATCTATGCAGTATGAACTTATGGTATCTTGAAGTCTTGCAGTTGTATGCTTGGGTTGGGATTTAATTTTATTTATTATAGGATCCCAAGCAGATGGTAGCACCCAGCCATCTTCTCTATTGAAATTAGGATGTTTTTTGATTTCAATAGCCTCGCGAATCATCCTTGGAAGGAATCGGTGTTCTTTAGCGAGGATCTGCGGTCTATCAAATCTGATGTAGTGACGGGGGCGATCCTGTACGTGTTCACAGACTGCAGACTTCCCGGGGCGTCGATTCTTCACATCAGCTATATGTTCTTTAACGCTGGTTTTTATTGATCTTTTAGTTTGTCCTATGTAGGAGAGACCACATTCACAATCAAGCTTGTACACTCCTGCATCTTGCAGAGGGACATTACACTTGACCGATGGTAAAAACTGACCAATCTTCTTCAGCGGCTTGAAGTATGTTTTGATGGAAGCGCGCTTCAAGATGTAGCCAATCTTGTCAGTGACTCCTCTAACATATGGCAGTACAGCAGATACACGCTCGACTGTGGCCGGCTTCACTCGTTCACTGTGACGTAGGCGCGGGACTCGAAGCTTGTTGTCATGCAAAACTTGCTTGACATGGTGGAGCTCTGCAGCCAGGTGTTTACTGTCACAGATCCCTCGTGCTCTCTGAAACAAAGATTTACCCACGGTAGCTAACTGTGAAGGATGGTGGTGAAAATCACCGTTTAAATATCTATCTGTATGGGTCTTTTTTCTATACACAGTATGGCTCAAGGTGTTATCAGGATTCCGAATTACTAACACATCTAGAAAAGCTAAGGAATTGTTTGCCTTTAACTCCATTGTGAACTGAATTTTAGAATTTATAGAGTTAAGATGGTCTAAAAATGCAGTTACTTTATCTAAAGGTAGAATTGTGAAAGTGTCGTCTACGTACCGCTTGTAGAACCTTGGATTTATGGGAGAACTAAGTAGGGCTTTCTCCTCAAAGTCTTCCATGAATATGTCGGCGACAATGGGAGATACAGGTGAGCCCATCACCACACCATCTACTTGCTTGTAGAACTCCTCCTTCCACAATAGGTAGCCAGATGTAAGGCAGTGTCTGAGTAATACTGCATATTCTACGGGCATGTTGTTTTCTTCCAGCCTTCTAGTTACATATATATTACAATATATTTTGTACCGAATACAATATGGCATTCTTCAAACCTAAAAAAGACCAATGCGAAACCTGTCCAAATTAAACTAATGCGACTGAAGAAGACAAATAAATTAAGAAACATGATTATGAACTTCACCTAAAGGAAAAACAACTAGCAAGGGATCAAAGAGATGAGGACAAAAACTACGCTCCGGACAATTGTATAGTATCCGTTTATGATCTACAAGCTGCAATGCCTTGTCCTAAAGGTGATACGTCGACATTTTATTACTTATCCAAGTTGAACTGCTATAATTTTACTATTTATGATATTAAAACCAAAGATGTGAACTGTTACGTATGACACGAAGGCGAAGCTAAACGTGGAGCTATTGAAATTGGTATCTGTGTACTAAAATACATTAAAGGCCTGAAAGAGACCGCCAAAAAACTTGATTCAAAATTGGATTTAATATTTTACTCAGCTAATTGCTGCGGAAAGCAGAAAAATCATTATTTGTTCGCAGTATACATTTTTGCTGTGCATAATTATGATTTTATAAATTCAATTTGTCATAAATTCCTCATAAAGGGTCATACACAAAATGAGGGCGATAGTGTTCACTCTGTTATTGAGCGTCAAATCCAAAGAAGCCTCAAATCTGGTGCGATCTATACACCTGATCAATACACACAGATAATAAGAAGTGCGAAGAAGACTGGTACCCCCTATAAAGTATATGAACTGACCCATGCCGATTTTTATGATGTCAAAAGTTTAGCAACTGCTTATAGGCAACAATTTTTCTAAAAATGCAAACAAGCAATCAGTAAAACTTACTGATATAAAAATTTTAAAAGTTGATCCAGACGACACTCAAAATTATGCCTTCTACTACAAAACATTATATGAAGAGGAACATTTTAATAAAGTTTATGTTGATAAGATAGGGAGAACAAGAAACATACAAAATAATAATATAGTTTTGACACAAGCATACAAAAATAAGATGGAAGTGTGTGAAAAGAAGAAACGAGGATTATTAGGTTTACTACAAAAGAATACAATTCCAAAATGTTACTCATTATTCTATGAGAATCTATAGGATTTTTTACAGGGCGGTTAGTCATAATAATAAAATGACATGTTGAAAGTTTTTTTGCGTATTAGTAACTGATTATTATGATCTCAAAGTGTTATAGTTAGATATTTAGATAGCTTTTTTAAAAGACTGTTGAAGACTGAGACAGTTGTAAACTCTGTTATGTGTTTAGAATTTATAAAATTCTTTTAATTTTTATGTTGATAAAAGCTACATTGTTCAATTTTGAGTTTTTTGAATTTTTATGTTTTGTTGCCAGAATTTAGAAGATTCTATGCTACAACAATTACTTAATAATATTAGCTATTTTTAAAGATGTTAAACTTTCTCATTTTATAATTTTAGTATATTTATTACTTGTTGTAAAACCAGTTAATACTATATTTTTCCATAAAACATGCCCCATACAGTAAGCATTTTTGTAAAAGAACGACCAAATTGGTAATGTAACACTATTGAATTAAAATAAATAATGCTAAGATGTCACAACTCAAAATGTATCAGTATCACTAAGAAAAACATAATGAATATTTTGTATTATTTCTTAAAACACCACTGTTATTAAAATAACCTTATTTTTTCTCTAATATTTTTTGTAATGAGACAGTAATCTTCATAAGTTTGTCTATGTTATTTTGTTATAAGTCTGAGACCTAGTAGTCGTTTTCAATATTTAGTACTAAATAAGTATCATTTTCTTAAAAACATTTAATAAACATAAACTGTAATATATTTCACGTGTTTTATTCAAGTTTCATCAACAATTACGCAGTAAATAAAAAATACGTGTGGCACTCGGTGACTGCCGCGGTAAAGCTATTGCATAGCATTTTTTATCAACTTATGCAATTATAATTATTTATTTATTTTATTGATGCAGTTAAGTCTTTGAAATCAAGTTACACTTTTTGAGCGTGGTGACCGATAAGAAAACAATTTTTTTTCTCTTATTGAATAAATGAGAAGTTAATATTGTTTAAAATATTTTAATATCTTACAATACATGTAGGTTATTCAGGAATTTTTTTCATTGAGTTAGCAGCTAGTGTACACGCACACAAACACCGTGCCGAAGTCTGCCGAGTGCCGAAGTCTGCCGAACTAAAACAACGTTAGACGATGCACGGCTTTCAACGCCACATCTCCGTGCCCGTCGGAGTGGGGAGCGTGAGGTTTTTTTCGTTACGGAATTTCTGGATTCGGTCCCCGCGCTCAAGGCCCGCGATAGTAGCTATGCAATAGCTTAAAAAATACAGCATTTGAAGATTTGAAAAAACTTTAAAGTGCTCTACTGAAAAATTCACTCAATTTGAGTTACGACAGTATCCTTCCAAATTATTTTATTTTTTTATTTTTATTTATTTATTTATTAGTACGGTGCAAGCCACGGAGTTGGGCGGCAGACGCGGCGAATAGTACAGGGAGCAAAATACTTTAGTTTGTTTTCGCCGCGAAAAATGCCGGCCCGACAAAAACATCTTTTATCTCCAACTCTGGTTGAACATTAACAAGAATATAATCGCAGGTTTCGACACTCAGTCTGGTATTTACTCGAATTTTTTTTCTAGATGCATTCTATTTGTTGTGGAATTCTATAACACGATTCCTATTCAAATCATGTACTCCGCAATCTCTTCCAAATATTATGTCTTGAATCAAAAAACAATTACTTTCTAAGCAATATCGAGATAACTTTGATAAAGACATTTCACTCTTGGCCTATCTGGTCACGGCGGCAAACGTGACTTCCCGTGGCCATCAAAACGCGCCGCGCGAATTGTCGCCCCGCCTGTCGCTTCGCCGTTCGCGCCGCCGATCCCCGTGGCCAGGCCGTAAAGTTGTAAGGCGAGTTGCAAAGATTGATAAAATTCAAAAAGACCGCGTGCAATACTCGTAATTTTACCATCAGAGCGCGACCAACAAGAACAATAAATCTACCCAATTAAACTCTGCTCATTTGGGCATACATGGATAGGAGTGCATTGTTTATGTATCAGAATACCTTTCACCAGAAATAAAACAGCTTCATGTCGCAGCAAGATTAACCGCCAAACACTTGTCATATAAATATGTCTGGGTTAAGGGGATATAGTAAGTCAGCTCAAATTCTAATTTCGCCCCCACTTCCCCGCGCGTCGTATGCTATGTACCGACATGTTTGTAATCACTAATACTGTAAGTAGATAGGTCGTTAGAAACTTATTTCATTAGGTTTATCATATTTATGCCTGTTTCTTAACGCCAACCCAGTCGCTTCTTATTTTTATTACGGTTATTTCCCATTTATACTTATTGGCGATTTTAACACCCCACATCTGAGTTGATTCCCTAGTACTTATAGAAACGTTATGGCACCTGGTATTTCATCCGACTTTAAATCTAATTGTCTTGTTGATATTATGAATCGTTGTAACCTAGTTCACCTTATTGATTACAACTACTTTTACGGATTTTATCGCGTTTATTTTACTTTTAATTACTTTTATTTTTAATTCGCGACGTTTCGGACGCTTTCCAGCACCCATGATCGCGGGGGACTATGACCATATATGACCATGGGTACTGGATTGCGCCCGAAACATCGGGAATTAAAAATAAAAGTAATTAAAAGTAAAATAAACGCGATAAAATTCGTAAAAGTAGTTGTAATCAATGTGTAGTGTTCGCGTGAATATGCATGTGAATAGCCGTCTTCTTGATCTCGTCTTGTCAACAACTGAGAAAGTGCTCGTAACATCTACTGAGCCTTTTACTCGGGAGAGATTCACATCACTAGATTCACCCTCCACTGAAAATTGTATTAATGGAAATTTTAAATTAAAAAAAATTAAACATGCGCAACCAATAAGATATAATTACAGCAAGTGTAATTATCCTGATTTAAAAGAGGATCTAGCAACTGTTGATTGGTCTAACTTATTAAATGAACCGGATATAAATGAGGTTGTCGATAAGTTTTACACTCTCTTGAAAAATTTAATTGCAAAACACACACCGCTTGTAAGTAAAACCAATAACAAATATCCACCATGGAATACTTCAGCATTAATAAAGTGTCTCAAAGAAAAAAATAAATATCACCGTCGTTTTAAAAAATATCATAATCCTAGAGGTTACGACACTTATGCATTGCTACGCACGAGATGTAAAAAAAACTCACGGAATCGGTGTACGTATCATTTATTACCGCCATGGAAGAAGGTCTATCGGATAACATAAAGATATTTTGGAATTTTGTTAGCAATAAAATAGGTAGCTCGGGTATGCCACAGACTATGACTCTTAGAACGGAATCTTCTTCTGACACACAAGGAATATATGAACTTTTTTCTCGGTACTTCAGTTCAGCTTTCGAAGTTTCTCAACCTGTCATTAACCAGGATTTTGTTACTAATGATATCGTAGATTGTGATAGTTATTGTAATTACAGTATGTGTAATATAGTACTAAGTCAGGATACAATATTGGACAAATTAAAGAAACTAGATACTCGCAAAAGTCCAGAGTATGATGGTATTCCTGCCATTTTTCTCAAATTGTGAAAGGCAACTGTGTGAACCACTAATATTATTGTTTAATAAGTCATTAAAGTCTGGTGCTTTCCCTTCCATTTGGAAATTGGCTCACATCGTACCCATTCACAAGTTCGAAAATAAGTCTAACTGCGAAAATTATAGACCTATTAGCATTTTGTGCTCTGTTGCTAAGGTTTTTGAATCTGCGTTGTATGATAATTTTTACTCTCAAATTAAGCCGCTTATATCAAGCAAGCAGCACGGTTTCGTGAGAGGCAGATCAACAGTGACTAACTTGTTAGAATACAAAAACTACTTGTGCGAGGTTTTCGCCGTGGGTGGGTAGGTTGACGCCGTGTACACCGAGTTTACAAAAGCTTTCGAAAAAATAAATCATTTTTTACTGTGTAAAAAATTAGCTATGTCAGGTATTCATGGAAATCTACTGCACTGGGTTCATTCGTACCTCGATAATAGAAGCGAAAATGTCGCTCTCAAAGGTTTCACGTCATCTCCTGTCACAGCTAAATCAGGTGTTCCTCAGGGTTCACATCTCGGTCCTTATTTTTTATTGTTTTCATAAACGATCTGATTTGTAAGCTGTCCAGTGCATGCCTTCAATATGCAGATGACTTGAAAATTTACCGTGTAATACAGGATTTATCTCATTGTGTTAAGCTACAAGATGATATTGATTCAATATCCGAATGGTGCCGGCTTAACGATATGCATCTCAATGTTAAAAAGTGTTTGTTATACTGACAGAATCGACAAATTTAAAGTGACATCTTTACTTATTCGCCGTAAGGAATATGACCTTATATAACCTTATATATTTACATAAAATTCTCCATAATGAGATCGATTCCGGTTACCTCTTTAGTAAATTAAACTTAATTATTAATAATAACCCGAATTCCTAGCAAGACATTTTACCGGCAGACTTAAAGAATAATACTTCTTTTTACAACCCGATAATAAGAATGTGTCGACTTTACAACAAAATATCCATGAAAGACATAGCTTGCATATTTTTGACCCAAGATCAAGGTCACACACTCATTCCCATATCACTTTTAAATTTGTTGTTTGTAAATTTTTTTTTTGTATTATGTAGTATAATGTACGGCATTAATATTGTTAAGCGTAGATTTGATCTCTCCTCTAGTAAAATATGAAAATGATGTGTCAACATACTTAGGAAAACAATCTGGCACAAAACTGTAATATATATATATATATATATATATATATATATATATATATATATATATATATATATATATATATATATATATATATATATATATATATATATATATAAGTGTGTGTATAATTTTTAATGTATTTTGATTGATATATATATTTTGTTGTACATATAATAAATAAAATAAAATTTCACTAAGTTTTCCCTAAAAAAGGGGAAAATCCCTAAAAGTGGAAACACTGCTATAAAATAATAACTAATAAGAAGATTTAAGTAAATTAGCTGTATTTTGTGAAAAATATCGGTTTAATCGCGATATACTGATATTCGATATTACGTTTAAAATATCGAATTCTTATCAATGAGGGCTAATCATTAGATAGACATTGGAAAATTGCGTATTATTTGAAAGCTTTTCGGTTCTAGTGTACGTTTATATACAAAAGGATGCCTCAGTGGTGTGCTGTATCTTACTGTTCATCGGCCAAATGCGGTCACAGATTTCCTTGTGATATATCTTGTTTAAAACAAATGGATATTAGCTATATGGAGACAAAACTTTATTCCATCAAAATATTCAGTAGTCTGCAAAAATCACTTCACTCCTGAAAACTTTACGTTAACAAAGGATTCGCTGTGGCAAAAGCGTTAGTATTAGACTTAGACACTTATTTGATCAAATCAATATACTAAGCCTCTTTTCTTGAATATCGTTTCTATTGTCATAATCTCGTTGATTTTTAGCAACCTTAGAGTATTCAACCAACTAAAGAGGCCATGCGCGTTAATTCCTAAACAAAAAGTCTGTCAATGTCGGGGGGCGCAAGAAAAACACACTACTGCATACTTCACTACAAATTGAAAATTGAATCGCGTTACTATACACGCACACTACAGCATTCGTGTTTGTGTTCATTGCATTTACGCATACCATCAAATTTTACACGTGTCAATACACTGGTGCCGCCGTCTACATGCGAAAGCAACGCAAGGCGAGGACTATTTCGATATTTTTAACGATAAACCAATCATGTCTGTCACTCGAGAACCTTCCCCCCCCCTATCGGTTGTCGATTCTTTTTACTATATGGCCGACCCATTGCCAATTCAGCTTGCTTATTCGTTGGGCTATGTCGGTCTCTCTAGTTCTACTGTGGATATCCTTATTTCTATGTTTATCACGCAGAAAAGCCCGAGCATAGGCGTCTTCGTAGGTCACTGAGCGACTTTAAGCTTCCTCATTCGGTCAGCAGTGAAGGGTTTTTTAGTGTAATATAAAATTATTATTCCATTATTAAATATAATTATGGCCAGTTTTTGAAAGACTGATCGAACTCAACTTTTAATTCAAATTTAATCAAAAAGTTGGTTATGGGTACTTTCCATGTTGTATTTAAGCCGAGCAATAAAATACTAATGCGTCAGTAGCTTCATCGAAATAATCGGATATAATATGAAATCCGTAGTCGACATAACCATAATGCCTTTAGCTACTAGCATGGTATTCCGTCAATTGCTTAATTTTCATTTCATCCATGACCAAGGTACAATAAAAACGTTTTATTAGTTTAATTTTCCTTGGTGTACAGTCTGTTCGCTTAGATACGGTCGTTTTTGCGCTGCACCGTCTCAGCACGTGCCGCATTTTGTCTAAGGTCATTAAAGTTGGTACTGTAAAGAACCCGAAATGTCGGGAATCAAAAGTCAGTATTTAACGCGATAAAATCCGAAAAATTAGTTTTGTGGCGTAACTAGCTTCAATTAGACCTACGCAAATCCGCTACGCCCATGAAGATTAAGCCTCACGCTTATATCACGCCACAACCAGGGAACAATGCAAATCATCGATAAGATAAGACACCGCGCCTTCAACGGAACGCGAGAATGTGCGACGTTCATACCGCCTGCAACCGGCATAGTAACAGGACGCGACGCGCTACTTATATCAATTAACTTACATTGTTCTCGTAGTTAATTTCATCTTGTAAAATTGTTTGTAGTAAAAGTTGTTTGTTACATGGAAATAACATTACTTCATTCGAGTCAGTTAATTCTTATTCCTGCCCTTCATTAGTATTCGATTATTTACAATATAATGTTTTTTTTTTATAGAAGAGGGGGCAAACGAGCATGTGGCTCACCTGATGTTAAGTGACTACCGCCGCCCATGATCAACCGCAACACCAGGGGAATTGCAGGTGCGTTGCCGGACCTTTAGAAAGGAGTAAGCTCTTTTCTTGAAGGTCCCCAGGTCGTATCGGTCCGGAAAAATCACCGGTGGTAAATTATTCCACAGAGAGCTTGTACGCGGAAGAAAACTCCTTTTGAAACGTACAGTGGTGGACCGCCAAGCATCCAGATGGTGTGGATGGTATCGGGACGTTTGTATGTATTCGAACACAACATTGGGTGTAGTCTTCACATCGCTCCCACATTTGAATTCAACGTTAGGGCGTGGCCCAACAAATGGTGACCCGTCGACAACGCCGAAATAACGGTAAATTGAGCTGCGCATCGTATGGCATCAACGATTTAGCTTCAAAACAACGTGGTGATAACAAAGGATAGGGTGTGGTCCAAGTCAACAAGGCGAGCTTATCATTATTTTTTATTTTGATATTGTGCTATGATGGACGGACCGAAAGTAGTCAACGTCACCGATCAGAAAAATTTGACTTCCGCAGAAATTTTGAGAGTTGATGTTAGAGTACCCCAATTCCTGGCCGATGAGCCCGCCTTATGGTTCGCGCAAATTGAAGGCCAGTTCCTATTGTTCAGGATCACGAATGACGAGACAAAATTCTTTTACGTAGCCGCGCAACTAGAACCTCCATACGCTAGGGAGGTTAAGGATACTATTACTAACCCACCTAGCACCGATAAGTACCTGACATTGAAAACAGAACGAATACGTCGTCTTTCAGTATAGCAGGAGAAGCGCCTCCAGCAATTGCTCAACCACGAAGAGCTTGGAGATCGGAAACCATCGCAGTTCCTACGCCACTTGCAGAATCTAGCCGGAGTATCTGCAGCGTCAGATATCATTAAAACATTATGGTCGAGTCGTTTACCCATTAATGTACAAACTGTGATTGCTTCTCAGATAACAGACTTATCGTTGGAAAAACTAGCCGAACTCGCAGACAGGGTGTACGAGATCGCGCCAGTGAGCTCTCAAGTTGCCAGCACCTCTACTAAGACGCCGGAAAACCTTGACACTATGGTCAGGCAGATAAGTGACCTAAAGAGGCAAGTAGCACTTCTCTCTACTAAACTCAATAGGCAACAACGTTCCCGCTCACACTCAAGATCGCTATCCAACTCAAGGAAGCACATACAAGGCGGAAAACTTACAGGGGTGTCGCAAGTAATAGATAACGACTACCCCTCTTCAACAGGCCGTTTATTCATCTCTGATCGGACATCAAAAATGCAGTTCCTCGTAGACACTGGTTCAGACTTGTGTGTTTTCCCCGGTCAGCAGTTAAGACGCTCTGCTATAAATCCAGGTATGAACTCATAGCTGCTAACAACACAGTCATACACACCTACGGACCGATAACGCTACACCTCAATCTAGGATTGAGACGGAATTTCACATGGAATTTCACAATAGCCGATGTGACACGACCGATCATCGGAGTTGACTTCCTCAGCCACTATAATTTACTCGTCGACAGTAGGAATCAACGATTAGTTGACAATGTCACTACTCTCTCGGTAAACGCCGTAGCCCACACATCAACGGAGGACATCACTTCGGTGAAGTCATTCACCGGAGAAACCGAATTTCACCAAATACTGCGTGAATTCCCCGAGATAACTCGCTCTCCAGGTATGCACTTACCATGCAAACATAACACTCTGCACCACATCAGGACGACTCCAGGACCTCCAGTAGCCAGTAAGCCGCGACGCCTGGATCGACTTCGCATGCAAGCTGCGAAGCAGGAGTTCTCAGACCTGCTCGCCAGCGGCATAGCCAGACCATCGGAAAGCGCTTGGTCTTCTCCTCTGCACATGGTAGGAAAAAAAGATGATAGTTTCATAGCCAGATCATCGGAAAGCGCTTGGTCTTCTCCTCTGCACATGGTAAGATAATAGGATGATAGTTGGAGACCATGTGGAGCCTACAGAGCACTGAACAATAGAACTATGCCTGATCGATATCCTATCTGTTATATCCACGACTTCTCACATCAACTTACAAGCTGTTGTATCTTTTCTACCATTGACTTAGTAAAGGCGTACAATCAGATTGCTGTCAATCCAGATGACATGAAAACGGCAATCACGACTCCATTTGGACTGTACGAATTCCCGTTCATGAACTATGGCTTAAAAAACTCAGCACAAACCTTCCAGAGGTTCATTGACGAGGTGTTGCAAGGACTCGATTTCTGCTACGGATACATAGATGACATCTTAGTATTTTCGTCATCAATCCAAGAGCACAAGAACCATCTGCGGCAACTCTTCGAACGCCTATAGCAGTACGGCGTAGTGGTAAACACTGCCAAGTGTACACTTGGCCAACCAGAAGCCACGTTCCTGGGATACCATGTGTCAGCTGCAGGTGCTAAGCCACTTGACTCCAAAGTCGAAACTATCAGGCAATACCCCGTCCCAAAAACCGTCAAAGAACTAAGACGTTTCTTAGGCATGCTAAACTTTTACCGTCGCTTTATTCTCAACGCAGCCCAACTTCAAGCACCGCTGAACCGATCCCTCACGCCATGACTCCACAATTACTTCGAGCATTCGAAGGCTGTAAGGAATCACTATCTCAAGGAACTCTTCTTGCTCATCCCGACCCAGCTGCAGAACTAGCAATAGTGACAGACGCATCTGAAACTACCATAGGCGCCGTCCTTCAACAACGGAAAGGTAAGGATTGGCAACCACTTGCTTTCTACTCTCATAAGCTCAGCAATGCACAGAAGAAGTACAGCCCCTACGACAGAGAGCTGTTGGCTGTGTACGAAGCCATCAAGTACTTCCGTCACATGGTTGTGGCCAGAATATTTACGATATTTACTGAACATAAGCCTCTCACCTTCGCTTTCTCAAAAAGCAAAGACAAATGCACTCCTAGACAGTTCAGACACCTCGACTACATTGCCCAGTTTACTACCGTCCTGAG
The DNA here is from genome assembly GCA_907164705.1 of Parnassius apollo. Taxonomy (NCBI): domain Eukaryota; kingdom Metazoa; phylum Arthropoda; class Insecta; order Lepidoptera; family Papilionidae; genus Parnassius; species Parnassius apollo. Next base: position 5,487,327 of record CAJQZP010001607.1, on the reverse strand, counting down.
ATACCTACCTGGTAAGGAAAACTTAGTAGCTGACGCACTTTCTAGAGTCGAGGAGATTACTACAGCTGTGGACTACGATGATCTTGCACGAGCTCAGGACAAAGATCCTGAACTGCAAAATCTACTTCTTCGTGGCTCTGCACTGCAACTGAAAAGGAACAACACTTTAAACAGTAATTTACCTGTCTATTGTGACATTTATGTGCAACCGCCACGGCCTTACATTACTCCTCAGTTCAGAAAACAAGTTTTTGAGACACTGCACAGCTTACACCATCCAGGAAGATCAGCTACTGTGCGATTGGTCTCACAAAGATACGTATGGCCAGGGATACGCAAAGATTGTAGAGAGTGGTCAAGACAATGCTTGTCATGCCAAAAGAGCAAAATAACCCGTCATTCCATATCCCCACCTTCATCTTTCCTCACTCCTTCGTCGAGATTTTCCCATATCCACCTCGACATCGTAGGGCCCCTAACTCTATCTTCTGGTTACAGATATTGGCTTACCGTCATCGACCGATTCACGCGATGGCCTGAGACATACCCCATGGTGGACATCACGGCGGAGAGCTGCGCAGCATGGCACACCAGCACTACAACGCCATTCTATATACCACTTAATCTCCACACATCCTCTCATATCTTTCTACGCCGAGATCACGTCAGAAGCCCACTCGAACCACCCTACGACGGACCCTTCAAAGTACTAGACAGGTAAGCCAAGTACTTCGCCATAGAAATAAGGGGAAAGAAAAACAACGTCTCAGTGGACAGACTTAAACCAGCTTACATGGCCAAAGAAGCAAAAGAACCGGAACCCAAAGTCCCTACGGAACCAGCCAACAACAAGGAGAAAATCACGCGTAGTGGCCGAAGAGTAAGATTTACGGATTACTATCGACCAAAATTACGGTCTGGCCAGGGGGGAATATGTGGCGTAACTCACTTCACTTAGACCTACGCAAATCCGCCACGCGCATGAAGATTAAGCCACACGCTTATATCACGCCACAACCAGGGAACAATGCAAATCATCGATAAGATAAGACACGGCGCCTTTAAAGGATCGCGAGAATGTGCGACGTTCACCTACTCCGCAGCTTACCAACATGGAAGCCACGGTATGCAGGCTAGCTATGACTGGACATCAGTCCATGCTCATAGCCTCCTGTTACATTCCTTCAGGAACCCATCCCCTCAAAAAAGATTTTGAAGCCATTTTATCTTTAGGCAATTCAGTCGTCATTATGTTTGGAGATTTTAGCTCCAAGCATACTGAATGGACATGCCGTACTACGTCCCCTAGTGGCAAGATACTGCTCGATATCACGCAGTCTCTTGATATTACCGTCCATAGTCCCCTCGGTGTTACTCACTTTCCCGATAACACCGATCACGCTCCCGATGTACTAGATTTTGCGTTACTCCAAGGAGTATCTCTCAACCTCAGAGCAATCGAGACACTAGACGATCTAGGATCCGATCACCGACCGGTCTCCCTCATTCTTGGCCATCAGCCACCTCCCCCAACACACACGAAAACCTTCACTAACTGGAAGGGATTCAAGGAGTCCCTAGCTAAAGCTCTGGACTCACAGGACTCTACCATCTCCCTACCGTCGGACTTAGACAGTCCCGAAAAAATCGACACCGCGGTCGCTCTCCACCCTTATTAAATCCTCCCTTAAGGAGAACGAAAGGGTCGTCCCGGTTGCTAACAATAGTGGGCTTCCCCTACATATTAGCAACTTACTAAAAGCCAAAAAAGCTGCTTTCCGGAGAGCAGCAAAATATCCCAACCCCGAATATAGGCACGCGGCCAATCGTCTTCAACGAGAACTCCGTTTCCGCCTCTCTGAATTTCGAGACCTCGAAAAGAGTAAGCTCATGGAGAATATCTCTCCATCTAATCATAATAATAAATATAAAGGCCCAAGTTTTCAATATCAAACGAACGGCCATTCATCGAATAACCAAAATGATTCATTTAATTCAAATAATATTTCTCCCCAATTCGGAAATAATCATACAATGAACAATAGAAACAACTTTGATGCGAACTTTGAAACTGGGTCACCAGTGCGACCGTCATCGGCACAACACCGTCAGCATTTTTCGCGAAACAATATGCAACACCGAGCGTCACAAGTGCCGTCGAACTCTAATACTGACGTCACAATGAGGACAGTCAGTTCAAGACGCGTAAATTATACCGATACCATTCAACCTAATATCTTGCAAAACCAATTTGATTTTAGTTCTCATTCGGTCGAAAGAGAATATGAACAAATAGGAATTTTTTTTTTATAACAGCCTCAACAATAATAGAAAAGATACCTAAACACCGTCAGTTATGTCAATTTCCGACACGGAAAGCGAGAAATCTATAGTTGTTTCTGATACCGAAGCCGAGCCACCGATGGAACTGATGGAATTATCAGACGATGGTGACACAGCTAACTCACTATCAAACAGGTAACACGAAGGGATTCCTATCCTGAACGAAGCTATAGATACTAAACAACGTCAAATATTAGTTTCTACATGGTTTAGCGATAAAATATCTGTTAAAGATATTTCAAATAAAAGACAACGTATACTAAAAGTTCACATGCCTTTAAATAATGAGAAACTTGTCAAAGATTTTTTTAAAGAATATATAGATTTTAAACATAAATATTATATATATTTCGAAAACACGGAATTCAGGAAAACTTTTAGTAAAGTAGTAATTGAATTATACAAAAAAGGTACTTATAATTTGATTGAATGTACAGACAAAATAGTTAACCTAACCGATTCAGAACACGACCAAAGACGGGTAGTCATATCGTACCACGAAGGGAAAACGTGTCATAGAGGCATCAACGAGACTTTAGCAAAAATCAAAAGACACTACTGGTGGGCAAATATGAAAGAAACCATAACTGCCATTATTAATTCATGCGAGCCATGTCGAAAAATGAAATACGAAAGAAAACCCCTAAAACCTTTTATTCAACTCACACAAAATCAATATAGCCCATTCCAAGAAGTCTTCATGGATCTTTTATTCATAGAAAAATAGTATTACCTTACTGTAGTTGATGCCTTCAGCAAGCTTGGACAGGCAATAAACATTCCTAATAGAAGTACACCAGAAGTAGTCAGAGGATTAATAAAATATTTCAGTATGTATGGAATTCCGCGCAAAATAAATAGTGATTCGAGAGCTGAATTTAATAATGAACTTATTAAGGAATTTCTAAATCTGTACAAAATAGAATTTACATTAGTACACCAAATAACCCTAGTTCAATGGCCATAGTGGAAAGATTCCATTCCACAGTAATCGAGATATATAGATTGGCAAAATACAATAAAAGTGATCTTGATGCGTGTTCAGTAATGACATACGCTATTATGGCATAATACCATCCATTCCGCAACGAAATTTACACCTTTTGAAATAGTTTTTGGTAATACTGATAGCGGTAATGTTTTTGATATAAATAGGGAACATAACTTAATGCAAAAGTTATTGCAAGATCACAGAAAACGCCTAAAAGTACTATACGAATATGTTGGGTAAAAACTAAAAAATGATAAAGCTAAAGTTAGGGACAAGAAAGGAGGTGAAGAAAAACCGGAAATTAAAGAAGGTGATACAGTATTAATGAAAACAACTTGGACAAGGAAAGCCAAAGAATTACCACGTTATGAAAAAGCAAAAGTGATAGGTAAAACAAATCGTAACATCGTCCCAGTAGAGCTAAATAAAAGAAAAACTAGAGTAGCTGCTAAAAATATAAAACGTCCTCCACAGGTCGTGGCTACTGCTTCTAGCACTTGTGAACCAGATCCACAGCCTGGAACTTCAAAATCTGGAGCGGAATCCGGGAATAATCCCGCTGAAATATGGGACAGCAGTGATGAAGAGTAGTTATTGGACAGTTTACAAAACGGTAGAGATAAACGCATTAGGAATACAAATTAATAATAATATAAATATATACAACAAAATTAATACAATTATAACAGAAAATAGTTTAGAAAAAGAACTATCAGTTATACAAAAACCAAATAGACTGGTTAATTAAAGTAGTTCAAGACAAATATGATCAAATAAGTCCTAGCCATAAAAGAAAAAGAGCCATTATAAGTCCTTTGGGTTCCATAATAAAAATTATATCAGGTAATTTAGATGAAGATGATGCTATCAAATTCAACGAGGAAATTGCAAATTTGAGAGTTAAAGAAAACTTAGCAGAACGTAAAATATCTTCAATGCAAAAAGCGTTTAATGCGTTAACCAATATATCGGAGGTTATCAATAATAATGTTGAAAACTTGCACTTTAAATTTAAACAAATTGACCAACTAGAATCAAAAACTGACAATCTCATTCATACAATGAACAGCCTTTACCAAATTCTTAATAACTTTCGTTATATTTATGAAAATATCCAAGAAATAGAAACAGCTATAGCATTCAGTAAATTACGCACCCTACACCAATCCATCATTAATTCTACGAAATTACTAAATGTTTTCAAAACAATAGAACAAAACGCACAAACCATTTACCCAGTAACAAAAAATAACTTATTAAAATTAGAACGTAACATTATCCTAAAAAGTTATATAGACAAAGACAAATTAGTTTTTATCTTAGAAATACCATTAATAGAAAAAGAAACGTAGGTATAACTATTACAAGATTATTGCTACCCCTGTAAAGAAATTGACCAACACCTATACCATAATTCCTAAATACCCCTACCTATTAGTGAATGGTTTGAAATACAGAAACGTAGTAAGCCCGTGTACCCAAATAGAACCAAA